>JALGBA010004281.1:1597500-2132500 GCA_023970755.1 Azemiops feae | reverse complement strand
GATCTCATGGTCTAATGGAAGAGATTCCTTTGAGAATTATGGGTTTCACTGACAAGTATAGACTGAACTTTACTCTTGTTATCTTGGAGATAACCATAAGGGGTATTCATTCTCCTGATCATATTTTTTCAAACTTTTTCAAACAAATTAATTTGCTTATTCATTGAGATCTTGGTAGATTAGAACTCTGCATTCGCAACTGATCTTTAGGGACTTCAAGTATCACAGAAAGCTTCAGTGCTTCACAAAGCTTCCTTATTCCTTATGATTATTTTTTTCTACAATGCCTTTTTCTCAGAAATAGCTTTCAGAGTGCCAGAGAGTGATATTGGCAAGATGGATCAGTTTATAAACATAATGGGGGGGGGGAGAATTACCTGATCTGAAAAAACTATTCCACCGCTGTACATTTGTGGAAGCAAACTGCAGATATTCACATTTTTTTCAGTCAAATGGCAGGGGCAGGTCGGAAAAATCAGCTAGAACTGGAGATGTTTGATAAATGACATTGGAAGACTCACCGTTAATTCGTGAAATTGTTTTTGCAGGCAAATCTCAGGTATCATGCAATGTGAAATGATTACATTGGCAATCCTAATCTAAAAGGATTAGGTGGCAAATACAAAAGGCTTAAAACCCTGGACTGTTCTGCCAACCAGAATAAACCAGAGTTGCATAACTGGTATCTTCCACATAAAGCTTCCATGATCAATAGCACGGTATGGTGGAAGTTATAGTTGAAAACTTTTATAGAGCACCAAGTAGCCTAATCTTTGAATAGACAGCATGGAATTAAATGAGTCAAAACTGATTTTGCATAATGTTGTACGTTCATACATTGATGACAGTAAACAATGAATGAAATTATTCTATTAATCAATTTATATATTCCTTATGCGATTTTTACCTTCTGCAGTTTAAAAAAAATTATGGCTAATTTTTACACACTCTTTAATACCTACTTTATATATTTCAGATTATTTGTGAACTACCATGTATAACTTACATTTTCCCCATTTCAGTGGCAGTAATTCTTTAAAATCTAAGATCATAAATTTGGCAAGGGAAAAAATGTCCAGAACAGAAGGTGATCATTTGAATTTCAAACTGAATCTTTCTTGTTTTCTCCTCAATTAGACCAAAACATGTTGATTTAAAAGGTTTGTGTCTCTATGTTTCTTTTTTCAAACTTATTTTTAGACAGAATAATGGCCCCCCTGCTAGCTTGGCATTTGCTCAAAATTTTTGTCCCTGCAAATCAAATCTGTTACTGGAATTTTTCCCTCTGCTTTCCCTGCTCCCCCTCCTCCCCCTTTCAAAATACCAAGGCACATTAACCAAAAGATAAAAAGGTTGGTTGCTGATATTACAAAGCGCAGGGCAGGTGGTTAATGTTTTTTTAGCACAAATATGTGATAAGATTCCCAGGGGATGCTAGGAGCAAAAGGATGTTTCAACAGAAGCGAAACATTTGCATCATGAGTTGGGGATAACCTTACTTTTAATCTTTACCCTAAGATTTGTCTACATTATTTAAAAAAAAATAAAGAAAATGTTTTTAATGACATGAATGGACATTGAGCAATTTGGACATCTAATGGGCTATGAAATATTGTGAACTGGTAAGAAGTTTGCTATTTAGGAAGTGCTTATAGCAAATCAGAGCATCTATCCATCTATAGCACTGACTCTTAACTTTCAGATAGCAGTATCTTTCCTAGCTCTACTTGAAGTAGTTGGGAATTAAAATGTCCATGTGCAAAAGATGTGTTTCCCAATTTTACATTTCTGGAAGTGGTTATTCTTCTACAGTCTACAACCTCCAGTGGCATCCATCTCTAATTATTTGGGCCTAACTAGAGCTTCTGCCTTTCTTTTTCCTCATCTCCTTTGTGCATTTGATTACTAATGGAAGAAAATGGCAGCCCCTACTACACTTCATTCTTCCTGCTTTCTACTCCATATTTTTGACCACTATTGCAAAGAATAAGAAAACTCTCAGCACCAAGAAGTAAGAGCAGCATGAGACAACTTGCCTTCTTAACATATTCACCCAACTGTATTTATAAATTTCTCCTTAGACATTCGGCTTCATTGGAACAGATGTGTTTTGTTTTTATTATATGGTACAGACTTTTTATATTTATTATTATTAAGGATTTTAATAATTATGATCGTCATTCTCTGAATTCATGAATTTTGATCTTTGGGTGGGTAAGAGCATTATGTATTGGAAATAGCATGACAGTCATTTGTGTTTTCAAATTATATCCCACAGAATCTTTAGATTCTCCGTGAACTTGGTTGGATTCTCTGAGAGCCCAGGGACCTTTTTTCTTTACATTTCATTCAAACACAGACAATTTTCTATCACAAGAACATTGTCTCTTCATCAGGAGTTCTGGGAACTTTTCTTTTAAACTAACAATTTCTGAAGCAAGCCTGGAAAAATCCGATTTGCATCACCTTAAAGTTTACGAAGTCACCTTCATTAGGAATCAAGGGAATAGCCTGATAAATGGTAATACTAAAATACTCGGCAACTTGCACTGCTGAAAAAGCAGTTGAGTACAATTATAATTAATGATAACACAGCTTCTTCTTTATCTAGAGTTCTCTCATAATATAACTGCTAGCTGAGTCTGATTATAGACAACAGTTAATGGTAGGTTGCCACCTACTGGCCAACTTTGAGAACTCTCCCTTGGCAAAAAGTTCCTTCAAAACCAAAGTAGATATTTTAGGACAAATGAATGGTGGTGGTCATGATGGAGGTTTTCTAATCCCAAGCACTAGCTTTCAGCTTCAGGGGTTTAATTCTTTCCATGCGCCCTGTTCCATTTTTAATTGCTCCTACTATTATCACCAGACAGAATTTCAGAAATACAGATCTCAACATCCGTTGGAGGTGGCAATTTACAAGTGGAAAATAGCAGGGTCAGAAAAGACTAAATGGGGTGCTCTTCAAATTCAGATCATAGTAACAATATTCTGAGCGGCATGTGGCTCTATTCTGACAAGGGGAGAATTTGTTCTATTTGCCAGAAGATGATCTTCCAAAGGTATATTTTTAGGATATATATTTAAAATTAATTGGAGTACAAGACGACATTAGTTTTCCCTCTGCAGTTAGAAAAACAACATACTTTCTTCAGAGTGTCATATTTAAAAAAAAAAAATAGCATTAGGGCCATGATAAGACAGAGCATCTAAGCATTATACCCCAACACATAGATTTGTATGGAAAAAAAACACTGCCCACTAAGCAAAAAGATGCTTTTCTCAGGTATTTGCCTGTCTTTTAAGAGTTTTGTTGTACTAAAGCAAGATCTCATTCCTTCTAATTTTTCTGTCTCCAGTAATCTTTGGCCAGGTGTTTTGAATGTTCTTAAGATGACCATGGAGGGAATGACCTTCCCAAATTTATCCACATGTGATAATGGAAGATGTAATGTACCTTATCTTGACACAGAGTGTCCATTTTAACTACAGATAATCCTCGACTTCTAATCATTCATTTAGTGATCGTTCAAAGTTACAACAGTACTGGAAAAAGTGACTTATGACCGTTTTCACACTTATGACTATTGCAACATCCCCATGGTCACATGATCAAAATTTGGATCCTTGGCAACTGGTTCGTGTTCAAAACGGTTGCAATGACCCAAGTTCATGTGATCCCCTGTTGCGACCTTCTGACAAGCAAAGTCAATGGGGAAGCCAGACTCACTTAACAACTGTACAGTGTTTTACTTAACAACTGTGGCAAGAAAAAGTCATAAGGTGGGGCAAAACCTACTTAACAACTGTCTCGCTTAGCAACAGAAATTTTGGGCTCAGTTGTGACCATTAAGTTGAGGACTACCTATATTGTATCTAAAAGGAACAAATCAAGCTGTGCTTTGTAAATGTCTAGCCTTTTTAAAAGATTCAAAAGGTCTTTTGAATTAAAAGATTCATTTAAAATCCTGAAAAATTACTGGTACTTTTCTGTCTAGTCGTTTATCAAAAACAAAAGCAGAAGCAGTTGTTGTGAAGAGGGTTATAACTGGGTTGGTATATTTTGTGTTAGTATTACTAGGGGCAAGGTCTTTCCTAACAGCCTTTCCATTCTGCATAGTCTTGACAGCGATAAGAGAAGCATATAGATCTGGCCTCTTTTCCTATATTCTAATCAATGTATCATGGAAAACTGTGTGTCTTTGCAAAACAATACTTGGTTCCAGTAGAAAAGTTCCCTGCTTGTTACAAATGAAAAAATAACAGAAGCATCATTCTTTTTTTTGTGACCTTACTGGCTTCATGATCTTCTCCTTTTTTTGACTTGAAATAATCCAATCTTGCCCTAACTGCTGATCTTCAGGGACGTTGAGGAATACCAGGTTGGGGAAAGCTGGAGCAGAATCACTCCCCAATTTCCCAGCATGATCATTCATACTGTTTTGCTACTTATATGATATTTGGGTACATAACTGCAATTAACTCCAGAAACTCTAAAATATGCTCATCTCTTTTTGAGTAAAGCTTATGTTTTCCCATTCATATTTTGGACAATGGTTATTTAGATGGAAAAAATAAGCAAGGTGACAAACATGTCATACATTTCCCATTCCTATACATCTAACATAAGAAAATGAATATACATTTTCTTATTCCTATCACACCTGGGGGGTGTTGATCAGGTGACAGCACCAAACCAACCTTGGCTGATAACACTGAACAGGGTCTGACTTGACTAGCACCTGAAGTTGCTGGGCTATAGAAAACTAGCCTGAAAATTCAAAACGGAATAGCAAAGCCTGCATTGGTGTCAGGAAAACAACGTTTGATTTCTATATCCCCCTATCTCAACAAGTGATTCTGGTCATAAAGTATTATTATACTACATTCCTTGTCAAGAATGCAAATAATAGTTCTCTAATCCAGCACAGGATTCTGCCTTTTAAAGAAGATCTATGGAGAGACATCACTATTAGACTATGCCATGGAAGTGAGACCAGCAATAGATACAGGGCTGTATCTTGTGCCACAACTATGAATAATCAGAGTAAGTATTATTAGTCTTTTTCCTTATTATTTCAAAGTCCATCAGGTGAAATATACAGATTTACAAAGCTTTGGCTGATAGAAGAGAGAAGCACACCTTGTTTAATAGCTCTTGATCCTACATCAGAGAGTGAGGAACTTGTAAGTCTCTAAATGTTTGCTGAGCTACAACTCTCAGTATCCTCATCACAAATCATGTTGAGTGGGGAGGCTGGAAATTGTAATTCAACAACATCTGAAAGTCACAGGCTCGTGTTCCTATTCCACATCATTTTCACTTTTGTCCAATATTGCAAGTAGAAGGTTTATTGATTATGTCTTCTATAGCATGTGGTGAAATATTCCAAAACACATTAAATAATAGGATTTGTTGTAAAATCTACTAAACCTAAGTATGCAATAACATATCCAGATTTCTTTTGACATTGTGACTGTTTATCTAGAAAGTGACAGAGTATTTTCTCACAATTAATTTTAAGTTATATACTGTATATCTATATTAAGGTGTGTATCTATACACTGTAATATTTAAAATAATAAATATTACTTAAAATAATGAATATTCCCCCATCATTGCCTCCATCTCCATCTCTAAAATAGCATTCCCCTGGAGAGTCACTTCATAGCAACTTTATTGGGATTTAGGAAAGCAGTCAAAACTTGGCTATTTCAACAGACATCTAAGAAAGAAATGAATTTACATACTTCCTCTGTCTGACTTCTTTAATTTATGGGATTTTAAGGTACTCGGAATCTTAATTGTTGCAGTATTGATTCATTTCTATTGGATATTTTTAATCTTGAACAAATTACCTTACTTTTACGAAACTAAGAATTCAGTGGCCTCACTCACCCAGAAACATACACACTGTTAATAAAGGTTTTTTTTTAAAAAGAAAAGATAAGCAGCAAAATAAGAGGCAACAAATTAACATCAATTTCTACTAATTAGACGACAAGGACAATAAAATTAAGATAGATGGTTCAACATCCTCCTGGTCAGGTGTATTTTTCATGTATTCAGGCATACTTTTGGTTATATATAACGTTTTTAAAAATGCCTAATGAGCTATAATTACATTTTATAGATATTTAAATAAAGTACTGCATTGCAAATGTATATAATTTAAAAATCTGAATAATTGAAATATTCCAATCTGCAAATGAATTGAGAAATGTACATCGACTCAGTTTTACAGCAGAATTCAAACAATTTGATAAAAATAAAAGCAACTGAATTTTACTTGTCCATTGAATTACTTAATAAAATTTTACCAGAAAGTTTTGTTAAATCAATTAAGCCTCCCAGGGAAGCAAAGGCCTACATCCTGATCTAGATCACCCAATTAGTGATGAATTCTCAACAAAAGAAAATAGTCCTTCAATCTATCAAGACTCAAGATGCTTAAGATCTCAAAATTATTTTGTCTTGGGCTTGGAAGTGAACAAGGAGCCAATAGAGAAAAATCAGCAAAATTATTCAGCAAAGATTTGGGGACAAGGGTCTTAAGATGACCTCGAAAAATGTTCTTGCTTGAAGTAATTATTAAAATTATAGAGAAGAGTTCATAGATCTTACTCACAAATGTTCTCAGAAACAAGCATTTAAACATTATGATACAGCAAATAAACACCCCACTTAACTCTTCAAAGACTTGTTATCAGTCAAGAAGCTTCCGATGGTAGGTTTGCCTGCAGACAGAATATAGACTATTCCACAACTGGGCACTTGTTCCCCTCCCAGGAAAAAGATTTATTCTCAGTAAAATCAGGGCTTTGATGACATCTTAGGAATAAAAACTTTCTCTATGCAAAGAAAAAACTACCTTTCGTGTAGTTTTCTATGAAAAGACAGCTTTTTGTACTGAGGTACAGTTCGCTATATGAAATTCTTCCTGCCTTCTACAATCTAAAACAGTACAATGCAAAGAGACAGATTAACAATCTTAATCAAAACTAGGACTTTGATACCACAGGGAGTTCCTCCATAATATCACCATAAATAAAAATACTTTAAGAAACTGCACTAGTCCTTTGAAGCCCAAATAATTTATAGTTATATTCTGTTTATCCTGGGTTTGGTCCAGGCTAATCTGTTGCACCTTATTTCTTCTGAAATCTTTAGAAGTGAAATCACTATATAACTAGTTCACTCTGTTGAGTCAAAGCAAGTGGCAGATCTCAGTGGCCTTAACTAAACTCAAAAACAAGAGAATTGGATCTAAATCATATTTGGATTGGGTGACCACAAAGGAATCATAGGGCTATAGATTAAACTAGTATGCTTTAAAAAAAAAAAAAAAAAAGGACTAACCACTTTTGTCTGGTTGCCAAGAAACATGAATATGTCCATATAGTTTCCAGGAATCACATTCAATCTGAGGGATATCTTATCTACTCTTTCTTGTAATCAGTTCTGGTCAGACACTTTTACTTAATATAAAACTTAATTCCTGTTACTAACATTAAAGCTGATTAAAA
Organism: Azemiops feae; assembly: GCA_023970755.1. Lineage (NCBI taxonomy): Eukaryota > Metazoa > Chordata > Lepidosauria > Squamata > Viperidae > Azemiops > Azemiops feae. The sequence goes on along the minus strand of JALGBA010004281.1, from coordinate 2,124,973 downwards.
TACGCTACCTATGCATCACTTGTTGGGACACCCATTTTATTTGTCCATTCAATATTTATATTCACAGTATGTTTATAGCCACAGTTAGATTAAAATTTACTGGATATTTTCCTGGGGAAGATACCATAGTATGTACATGCAAAGGAAAACCTCTACAAACTATGATACATTTAACCCTTCTTCATTTTAACAATAAAAAGTTTCAAGAACTCTGTATACTTAAGCAGATTTCATAAATCTTTAGGCATATCTATTACATCTAACTTTATTTATTTGTGAATTCTTCTAAACCAGTGCTTCTCAACCTTTGCAACTTTAAGAAGTCAAGACTTCAACTCCCAGAATTACCCCGCTAGCATGGCTGGCTGGAAAATTCAGAATAACAGAGTTGGGAAGGGACCTTGGAGATCTTCTAGTCCCAACCTCCTGCTCAAGCAGTAAACCCTATACCATTTCAGACAAATGGTTGTCCAATTTTTTCTTAAAAACTTCCGTATTAGAGCATTCACAACTTCTGGAGGCAACTTGTTCCACTGATTAATTGTTCTAACTGTCAGGAAATTTCTCCTTAGTTCTAGGTTGGTTAGTTAGTTTCCATCCATTGCTTCTTGTCCTGCTTTCAGGTGCTTTGGAGAATAGATTGACCCTCTCTTCCTTGTGGCAGCCCCTTAGATATTGGAATACTGCTATCATGTCATCCTTTTTATTAAACTAGACATACCCAATTCCTACAACCATTCTTCATATGTTTAATATGTCATATTCCAAAATAGCATATATATTTTAAAAATAAAGATGTTAGCAGATACTGAACAGCTTGTATTCCCAGGAAACAGAAAAAGGGTGGAATGGGATGATAGTTCCATGAGAAAATGAAAGCTGCTAATCTGTTTTCCAAGTGAAACATTTGAGGTGATTGCTCTAACCTGGAGCACAGTACATTCTCTCTATAGCATCGTTGTCACAGGAATCTTCAACCTCACTCCACCTGCTAAAATACGTTAGCTGAATGTGTCCTAAAAACAAAACGACAGGAGAAATCAAAACATTTTTCCCTTCCATTTTATGCAGAAGTGAACTGTAATTACTCCTTTTGTAGCTAAAAACAGTATCATTAAGAATAATGGCATCATTAAGTACTAGAAGCTATTACTGGGGGTGAATTTGCTGCACTGATAATGAAGCTCTAGACAGGAAATGAAGATACTAATTACAAGATAAAACGCCTTCTCAGTTAATTGGGAGCAACAGCGAATAAAAAGAAATGCATTTGCAAAAGTTCCTGACCTCGATCATTCAATAAGATGTTGTTTGGGTTCAAATCGCGGCACACAATTCCTTCTCGATGCAAGGCATCAAGGGCTACAACCATTTCAGCTGCCCATCTTTGAACACAGCCTTCAGGGAGGTAAAATCTGGAGGTTAGTGCTAATCTCTCATCCAAGTCCTGAAAAAAATGATGTATTTCATTCTCTCCTCTGCTCCTCACACCCAACTCTTTGCTTTCTGCTTTGTGGGACAAAGAGGGAACTGTTCCCTCTTGACAGTTTTCTTCAGTATGATCAGAAAACAGCAACACAGCTTCACTGTCCACATCTAAGCTGTCTTCTGTAACATCTACTTGTGCACTGGCAACCATAACATTGTCCTTTATGCTGAAAATATCTAATGATGAGGATGCTTCTCCAAGTCCTTGAAAGGCCGTCCTGTTCCCAAAACCAACTGAGTCAGTATCAGCTGTATGGAATGCCCTAACTGCTTCCTGATTGTCTTTGCATAGTCCTTGTGATTTTTCTTCCCTCAGATGCTCTACCTTTTGCTCAAGCACTCTGCTTTGTTCTGCACTGTTATTCAATTGCAAGACATCGGGAGTTTCCAAAAGTTTGCTTTCCAAGATGTCTCCATTCTGTTCCATCAGTTTTGTTGGTCTATCCACTGAAGCCTCTTTCATTTGCTCCATGATGCCTGGCAAGTTGACCAAAAGGTCAGGTCTTCCTTCATCAATACTACCAACCTCATCAAAGGCTACATCCTTAAATGATATCACAGGCACAGAGTCATTAGAACCCCTGCTGATAGTATCCTGAGAGGCAAATCCTAACCTGTTTTCAATGGCTTCAAGGCTCTTATCCTGATCTAATGTAGGAAAAAACGGTTTGAAAGATTCTGATTTTAAGTTATGAAGTTTATCTCCAAAATCAAGCCCCAGAAGGTCACTGGTGCTATCTTTGCTATCAATTCTGAAAAATTCCATGGGGCTGTTCTTGGATTTATTTAATGATTCTGATATCATAGTAGGATTGGCAGCTTCTGGATCCACATCATCAGCAAACTCTTTTATTTCCTGACATGTGAATGCAGATTCCAAGTTCCCAGAGGCAGCTTCATCTTGCACTTTGAGGCCTCTTTGCTCGTTGGTAACGAGAACATTATCATCTGGTTTCAGGACAGATTCCTCATTTAATGAACCAGGGTCAATTTTTTCTTGACTGTATTCATTGCATAATGTTAGATAACTTGTGGTACATTCCTCTTCTGAACTAGATCCGGAGTCAATCCATTTAGGAGAACTTTCCTGATCTTCTTCTTGGTTACTACTACCGTCTTGAAAACTTGGAGTGAGACTGTTCTGCAGTGGTAAAACTTTTAATACATTGTCCCCATTACTTCTTCTGGAGCCAAGGCTACTGCTGATATCCTGAGGACTAGGACTTGCCTGATGCAAATGTATTTTGGTACAGCTGGATTTTCTGGATTTAGGGGCTTCAAAGCTTTCTTCGGGGCTCCTATTCAAGAATTTACTAATGTAAGACCAAAGTTTGCCTCCTGTAAGAAAAAAGAAAGTACCCAAAGTTAGTTGTATTTCATTAATGCCTAACTATGGCAGACAGTGCAATTATATGTAAGAAGTATTAACACTGGTGGAAGATGGTATCCATTCTTATCCTCTAACAGAATGCAATTAGGTGCTAGCATTACAATAGCATTAATCTGATATTTCTGCATTTTTATACCATCCATCATTTGCAACAGCAGTGATATTTAAACATTCTAAATGGTTTACAATGAAAGTAATAGGAGAACCTCAGGAAAAAAGTCAGGAAGTAATACAAAGTATGCATTTCACATCTACCAGGTTGAAAAGTGTTCAGAATGCCCAAATCAAGATCTTAGAAAATCTGGGCACTTAGAAAAACTGCCCACTGACAAAATGTCCATCCAATATATATTATGATGATCAATTACAATCTCCTAAAATCTTAGGAAGAACTCAACACATGAAGGCCAACATCTGCTAAAGATTAGGCAGCTGTGATTTCACATTCTTGTGTACATAGTAATAATAAAGTAATAGAAAATGAAGAAGGTAAAATGATCTTAGATTTTAGAATTCAAAAAAACTATTATCTACCACATAACACCCCAGACATAACAACTGTTGATAAGACAAAAAGGTCTGGACAGTGGATGTGGCAGTACCTGGAGGTAGCACAGTAGAAAAGAAAAAAAATGGGAGAAAATCACAAAATAGAAACTCTGCAAATAGACATAGAATGACTATGGCAAAAAAAGCAGAGATAGCACCGATAGTAATAGATGCTTTGGGTGCAACCTCAAAACATCTGGAACACCACTTGAACATCATCAGCATTGACAAAATCACCATGGTCAATTGCAAAAAGCAGCTTTATTTGGAACAGCTTACATCCTGCAGTGATACCTTTAACACCATCAAACCACATCTCCCTATCTCAGGTTCTTGGGAAGGACTGGATAGGTAGATAAAAATGCCAAATCCAGTCTGAACATCTGGATGACTCGATGACTGACCCATAATAATAACAATTTTGTGGGTATCTTGCTGCTTTTTCTCTCTCTAGCCCTCCCCCAGTTATAAAAAAGAAAAACAATCCTCCATCCTCCAGTTTCAATCCCCTCATCTCTGTATCACATTCATATATACACTCCATGGTAGGAAGAACATCCATAACCAATAAAGATCACTAAATATAGTTTATCAATCACATTGCTGCAAATACCTGTCAATATCCTGAGGCCATAGGTCAGCTGACTATCGCCTCAGTTTAGATCTACCACATATTTTAAGTAAACTATGAGCTTGAAGTGGAACTCAAAATGGAAGCCAATGGGAGCCTTGCTTGTTGCTCATAAATTACTAAAATTAAAAATATGACATGTATTTAACTGTATTGGCCACCCAACTCCAATGCATCCTGGGCAGCATACAAAACTAAAAAAAAACCCATACAAATGGCTAAAAGCATTAAATTAGACATGAACTCCATTTCATCTGAACTTCTTTCAGCTCACAGATGCAGTCACACATATTTATCAAATAGATTTTAAGCACTAAGACATAAGAAAAGCTGACTGGATAAGACCTAAGGTCCACAAAATGTAGCGCTGTGCTTTTACATACAGAATGAGCCTAAAATGGTGGTGGTTGTCTTTAAAACCCAGCTCTTCTGGAATTCTTATGATACAATAATAAAAGAGCCTTAAAATTGCCTTAATTGTCATGTAGTTCAATGTTATCTATTACAGCTGGCTTTGGCTCTCTAGCTTTTTAGAACAGATTTTTCTTATTACCTGCTAGTTTTTACTGGAAATGTTAAAGCTTTTCATTGGAAATGCTAGGGCTTAAAGCTAGGGCCATCAGAATCTACTTGCAATTACATCTGTTTTTATCCAGCTGTTGTTTATTCTGGCCGTTTCTTTCCATACTCCCTTTTTAAAATAGCAATCTTTTTTACTGTCCCACCCAACCTAAAATTAGATTTTAAGTTCCTGGAGGTAAGGGAACTATGTTTAGTTCCATAAAGTGATTGTGCTTGATAGATTATTATCATTATAAATGTATTTCTACTGAGAATCACTTTGGTGTAGTGGTTAAGGTAACAGGCTAGAAACCACTAGATCAGGGGTGTCAAACTGCCAGCCCGCAGGCCGGATGCGTCATGCCAAAACTGCACCCACCCCATTGCCGGCAATGAAAAAAAAGTCATGATGCGTCGCGACATGTCACATGACATTGCGAGTTTGACACCCCTGCACTAGATCATAAATTTTAATCCCACCCTAGGCATGAAGTCAGCTGGGTGACCTTGGGTAAGTCACTTTCTCTCTCAGCTCTAGAAAGAAGGCTATAGCAAACCACTTCTGAAAATGCTGCCAGAAAAACTGCAGGGACTAGAACAGGCAGTTGCCAGGAGTCAACACTGACTAGAAAGCACAAATATGTATATGTATTGCCTATGTATTATGTGTATGTGTGTATATTTCTAAGCTCCAGGTTTGAGATGCTTTCTGAAACCTTGCCATTATTTTACCACCACCCTCCAAAGTTTGAGAAGATGCTCATACAACTATTTGCAAACATTAACCTTTTAAATAAAAGAAACCTTCACTAGTATATGGTACATACCTTGATGTAAACCAGGGGTCCCCAGTCCGCGGCCCGGTGCCAGTCCATGGCCCACTGGGAACCAGGCCATGCAAGCAGAGGGTGAGTGTGTGAGCCCGCAAAGCTGCATTTGTGCAAGCAGCACACACGCGAAACCATTTCCTCTCCCCCCCCCCCCCACTGCCGCCACCGTCAGTACACAGAGCTGGAAAGGTTGGGGACCGCTGATGTAAACCACGAATAATCATTTCAATATTCATCAAAATTCAACTATTCTTTCATGTATGTGTGCACAGAATAGCAATGAAATGCAAATATACAAAGAAATGTTTTTTAATCATTGTGCAAGTTGAAAGCGGGAATCAACAATGTTATTTTTTTTCCCAAATGTCCAATTTAGGTCACAGAGGAGCAATATTTCCATCTCGGTATATCATTAAGTCTTTATAAATGACACACTAATAATCTTTTTCATCTTATACTGCTGTAGCTAAGATTAAGTAGTAAATGCATTTGCCAATGTATCTGATTATTGGCCATCCATTATCATGTAAAATTACCCATATTTGGAGAGGGGGAAATCAATTGATTCAAAGAAGTTTCCATAAGTCTGCAACCTTACCTTTCAAATATTTGTATTCCTTTATAATAAAATTTCTAACAAGAATCAGTTTGAGGCATGCTTCTTAACATGTGGTTCTCCGTTTCCTTTATTTAATTTCAGGATCACAACCCATCTGTGAAGATTACCAATTTGATTTCTATTTACAAATGAATAACTGAGGCTGATGCTTTTTGGCACTTTCATCCTCCAAACCCTGGATCTTAATCTAGTGTTATTTTGTGACAATACATGAGGTCCCAGCTATGCAAAGTATGGGATATTCCAACCCATGAATAAGATGGGTGGGTGGGTGGGTGAGTGGGTGGGCAACTAATTGCCAGGGTTGAGCCTCAGTCTCAACTGCCAAGGTGATGGGCAGGGCCAAGGAGTAGGGGTGTAGCATTCTGGGAAACAGCAGCAGCCAATCAGATGGTGGTCCTGCACCATCCAATGGTGCTATGCTTCTTTGCCTATAGATCAGCCAGTTGTATCTACAGAGATGGGGCAGGATCTGGCTCTTTACAAAAAGTTTGCCAACACCTGATCTAAAGTATTAGCTATCCCTCCCAATCTTATGTCATCTTCAAACTTTCTAAGCATCCCAACTCTTTCATCCAAATTATTGATAAAAACATGGAATGGCCCAGGGCCCAGGCCAGTGCCATTATGTCCAACATCACTGCATAAAGAGAAATTTGATTGGCACACAGGCCATGTGATAACAAAAGTTGGCCAAATTCTGATGGAGGCAAACTCTGCACAACCATTGGTTCAACTATTCTGGGGTTGGGAAAGTGGACAAACTTTTTTGGGCACTGTAGGTTACAAGAATAGGGGAATGACAAAGCACTTTTTAATGACTATGAGGAAATTTTAAGATAGTACTATTGGTGGCAGCATTTTGATAGAACAGCTGTGTGAAGCCTATGTGAAAGTTTAACATACTTACTGTACTGTTTACGTTAAAATGGCCTTGCTGCCACGTTTAAGTGACATAATTAGGGGTGCTTTCTGGGAACCACAAAAAAGAAGTAGGGCTACCCTTCCTGACTCAGAATTTAAATACTAATCAGTTACAGCATTGACAAAATTAAAATAGGGAATAGTTCTCTGTTTTCTGCTCTTAGGGCAACATATGACCATTAAGGTTCAGGGAGGAGGGCTACTAAACATTGCCTGCTATAGAATTAGTGTTCATTAACAGGAAACATCATAATTTTGAAGTTTCTTGTGTGCTTTCCAGATGAATATGAATTTTAACACATTTATGCTGAAAAAGATGTGACACTTCCCAGCAGCCATTCAAGTTTAAGTTTGATCTCCATCAAAATCTTCCCTCAATGTCCCTCAAGACTCTCTTTGAAGCATCTGTTTTTACCATTTCTGGCACTGATGCCACTAAGTAGTAGTGAAGCTTCAAAATGTCTTGCCAAGTGCTTTGTGACAAAACTAACAGATGCTTTATGAATGTTCTCACCTTTAACAAACTATTTACTATATTGTAATGTGGAGGAAGCTTGTACTGGATTCAGCGCTAATGCTTGGGAAAAGAGGAAAACTTTTCATTACTGATACTTATTTTCAATGGCACTGTTAACCTTTTAGATTCTAGAAATCCAACTTAATATTTAGACTGAATGTATACATTCTGCAATTGTGGAAAGACTGAGGGATGCATGAAAGTAGAAGGAATTAATCTATAGTTGTTTGACATGTAACTGGAGCTTCTCCATCTCCTCTCTATATACAACTTTTTCCAGATGGTAATTCTTAAATAAGTGTGGAGGTAAAGCTCACCATGGTAAGTTGGCACCTTAAAAATTTAAATATTGGCTTTAGTTGCAGTGACATAAGTAACATGAGGCATCACTTTACTGCATGCTAGTGCTAAAGAAACAGGCAGGTTCCAATGCCCATCCTAATTGGGCCACTATGGTTGTTAAACAAAGGCATTTTTAAAAATAAAAGGCAGTAGTAAGTAACAGCCTCTCAAAAACTTCTGAGATGACTGGAGGCCTGTCAGATTCTGACCATCTGCCACCAACTCACCACTGTATTTACATTAGGCGGCTACTGCGTGAGTCAACTGTATCGTGTAAATAGTTCCCAAATTTAGAAATACCACTGGAGATCAGTCCTGAAGCTGTTACTAGCCAAAACTAGGCTTAACTCCATTCATGTTGATTTTTTTAACAAGTGACTGTACACAGGCAAAGGAGTTATGTTTTGGTTTTTTTGACTATAGGTAAATCGTATTTATATGACCCAGGGCCAGGGGTAGGCAACCTTGGCTCTTTTATGACTCGTGGACTTCAACTCCCAGAATTCCTGAGCCAGCATGGCTGGCTCAGGAATTCTGGGAGTTGAAGTCCACGAGTCATAAAAGAGCCAAGGTTGCCTACCCCTGACCCAGGCCAAGGGATTTGTCTTAATATTCTCACTGAGCCCACCTAGGCAGGTTATTCTTACAAAATAACTATTGTTTTGTTAAAAAAATAAACCAGCAGCATCCATGGGGGGGGGGGAGCATCAAAAAGAAATTGGTGACAATGAATATGCTCTTTAATTCATATTGTTTACTTCAGTGCAAGCAAGACCTGGAGAGCTTCTCACCTTTTCTTGAGAAATGATTCTGGTTAACTGAAACCTGATTTGGTTAGTCCGAAGCTCCACAATAGAAGTTCCAACTCTTTGAACATGCTTGCAATGTAGAGGCGTGACCCATAGGTCTCACTGAAGAAAACAGTACCTTAGTGAACCATTCCTGCCCCTCATGTACAGACTGGATCTATGGCTTTGGCAATATGCATTCACAGACACCAGTGGAGTTTCTGCCTGACACATACAGAAGCCATACAAACATCCTTCACCACCTGGATCAGGACCACTGCAGCAACAACCAAGACTCTCGGCCAGATAAAGGCTCCTTTTTAAAGACAATTTCCCTACAGTTATCACTTGTTCTAAGAGCATCATATGGAATTGTTATTTGAAGCAGAAAGGATTTGCAAACAGAATAAACAGATCAGCCTATCGCTGCATGGGATAAATATTTACCTCACTGTTTTACTCAAAAAGCACCTTAAGGAAGAGTTTGGTCTGTGTAACCTGAAAGCTTTAGATCCAAAGGGGAAAGCAGCTGCTTTGCTGAACAGTGGAGCTACAAGAACTTCAATGGGATGTAAATTATAGAAAGCAATAATGCAACGTAACAAAGAGCATGTAGTATGCCTCAACACCCTTTGCCGCAGTGTTCCAAGATAATCCCCAAAATTTTGGTTCAGAAGACTTCTAGCATCTTGATGGTATCACTTGAAGAAGCAGAGGCTTTCTTTCTCCCCTGCCATCTCCCCCCTTCCCACAGCTCATCTGAATCCACAGACTAACCTTCTGCGTGATGCAGCACAAGGAAGACCGATTCCTCTGAGATGATGTACTTGTGCAAAGCCACCATGTTGGGCACACTGCGGGGGATGATGGTCTTTCTCTTCCTGCTGCATTCGCTACTTTTTCTTAGACCCTGACAGAGAACAGAAAGGTCAGTTGTACCCTCAGTTGCCTTTGGAGCATGCTGTGCTCTGTGCTTATCAACCAAACTAATCTATCCAAGTTACTCCAGGCTTCAGAGAAACCACTCATCTGCTGCTCTGTGCCCCTCAGTCCCCTGAGGCCCTGCTGATGGCATCTGGCGCACATCCAGAGAACAGAAGATGGCACAAAGCTGCCATTAAAATCAATTACATGGGTCAATGTTTTCATTAGAATCTCTCACAAACCAAGTCATCAGAATGACACTCAGTTATTTCTCTATGACCTTTTTCCCCCAGATATCTCTTGGGGGGAGAGGCAGGGAGGGCAGGGGCCGAGCTTTAAGGATCAAAGCAAACTGTTAAATCCATTCACAGTCAAAAGGCAAGTCTTGCCCCACCTTCAATTTGATAAGAGTCGGGTATGCATACATTTCCATTGGGTCGAAGGGAAGATAGACTAGTAATGTGATTTGTTTCCTGAAGGTGTTATAGATTTTTAAAGATGGCACATAGGGAAAAAAAACCAAAACAACTTATGAAAGAAGCACTCCTGACAAATAAAGTGTGGTTGAATTACCGAAGATCACAATTAATTTTCACATGACCTCCGGCTATTGCTGGGGGGGGGGGGGGGAACAGCCCTGATTCTCTTTATCTCTTGGCAATGTCAAGAGGAGGAATGTAATAAAACAATGTAATAAAACAAAAATATGCATTACTACTATGCAAATGTTCCAGCTAACCTTCTGCTTTGTTTAGTCACCTAACCGTGCTCATTCAGCTTTATTAGATGATATTAGGAAATAGAGAAAGAGATGCGGGATTGTCATTCTCTCATCTCATACATTGTTTGTGGCTGGCCTTGTCATCTTCATGCTGCTTCCAAATTTGCAAATTAAACAAAGGCTTCTTCAAGTGGAAAAATATTAGATGAATAGGAATAGAAAATTCTAAAGCAGTGGAGGCCCCAACATATTGGCAAAGGCATCAGGAAGGGGAAAGCTTTGTGATGTATCCTATAGATGGGGAGTGATCTCCCAGATATTGTAGTACCACAACTTGTAGTAGTCTCAGCCAACATGGCCAACAGTGAGGAATACTAAGAAAGATTCAGATACTAAGAAAGATTCAGATTTAGCAAATCTGAATCACACAAGCAAAAAAAGGTGGGCTAGGGAAACAAAGGAAAACAACAGCTATATACAAAACCACATAAATAAGTACAGTAGTGGCCCCTGAATTATCCTCTCCCATTCACCGTAAACATGAATAGTGGCAAACTAAGCAGTACAAGTGCTAGGAGAGAGTGAAGAATTACTTTAATATCAATATTTACTACTTCCGCTATTGAACTGACCTAAATATTTCAGTGAAGAAAATGTAAACTATGCCATGGGACACTGACTGTAACCGTTCCCTTTCTTTTGATGGTCAAAGCAGAAATAAGTGTTGCTAACAGCAGAAGCCATTTATTAGTTCTGTTGCCTGCCACTGAAGATTAACAGATAAAACACAAACTCCACAAACCTGACTGATGACAATCTGCATTCTGGATTTTCTGGACTGAACTGTAAGCAGTGGGAAACAAGTCGCCATTGGCAAAGTGAATGATTTAGGAAAAATAATGACTTACCTTCAGTATATATGTCTGTTGTGTCCTAGTATCCATTACAAGCAAAACCTAAATGGAAGAATTGAAATTAATCCAATCTGTCAGAATTTTCCAGTTATCAATATTAATATTTCCTCTCTAATGGTCAGAAATATAAGTCTCTAAAATGGACCTGACAGGCGGAATACACATATCAATTAATTTCATTTTTATAAGATATGATAGCTGCAATACGTAATCAATAAATCAATTAGATTGATTATTTAAAAGTTAATCAGTAATAGTGTCAATTAAAATCTATCTCTAATTAGCAGAAGCATATTTTAAGCCATTAATTATTTTAAATGAAATACTTATAGGCATTAAAAATGGCAGGCAGAAAAGGGCATGGCCATTCTTGTAATCTCACACAATAGCAGGTTTGCTACATTATTTAAAAACAAAAAGGTGGCATGAAAATAAGAAAGTTTTTTTTAACCTTCAAAATTATTTTCACCTGCAAATTTATGCAGTTCCAAGAACAGTTCATTGACAAATCTCGTAAGCGTAGTCGATTTTTAAAAAATGCATGAAAGCCCTGAATGTTTGCTATCTATTCCTGGTTTTGGATCCAGCATACATACCGCAGCAGAACTAAAGTTGTATGTACTGTTCTGTAAGGCACAGCAAACAGCACTGAAGTTTCTTATACTGACCCACTTCATGCAGAACTTTTAAATGTAAACAAGATGCAGTGAGAACTGTCAACTTACTTGTCTCTAGAACAGCTTGAATTAATTCATGGTCAAGAACTAACCATGCTTGTTAGTCAAAATCCTGTCCCAGTGCCTGGAATCTAATGGAGTCTGGCTGAGGAGGAATAGACTTAGACTCATTCTTAGAAAAACAATGAGCAAGTGGAAGCCTCCAAGTTTTTTGCACATATATCTGCTACATTTATGCTTGTTTATCATTTGGGAAGACCTATTCATGGTCAATTGTACTTTAGATAGCTTTCATTTGAGCTACTACATGTAATATGCTTTACATGGGGCTTCCCTTTAAGACCATGCGGAAGCTTTAAATCATGGGTGTCCAACCTTTTGGCTTGCCTGCACTGCACTGAGTGAAGATGAATTGTCTTGGGCTGTATATAAAGTTCATAATATAGCTACAATCTTTACAATCTTGTTGGGCTGCATTACTAGCTATCCAGGGCCACAGGCAGACCATGGGCCATGGGTTGCACACACCTGCTTTAAATAGTCCTGAATGCAATAGGCAAGTACTTACATGGGTATATCTCATTTCATCCATCTGATCCCTTTACTGCATGAGCTATACTAGCTACTAGTTGGGTTTCAGATGTAATTCAATGTATTGGTTGTCTCCTAGAGGAGTATTTTTCAAACTTGGCAACTGTCAGATATGTGAACTTCATTCTAAGCATTGCTGACTGGGAATTCTGCAAGTTGAGGTCTATATATCTGAAAGTTGCTAAGGTTGAGAAACATTGTCCCTAAAGAACTCTTCCCATCTTGGGGCCTAGATACTAGCAGGACTGTGATTGTTTTTGCCTGTCCACTGAGATCTGGCAGGATCAGCATGCTCCAATCACATGAGCAAAGCAATGCCATCTTGCAGGACCTTGGAAATGGGCTTTCCCTGAGGCTATTCTTGTCCTCTAGAACAACATTCCCCCCACCTCCAAAGTCCTTATGGTTCTGACCATGTGGACATTTAGAAAAGTTATTAAGATCTAGCTTTTATCAACAATCCCCGTATGAAGACAATTTATAATCCTGCTGATGTGTATTGTTTGCATTATTGCTTCCCAATGTGGATGGTTTATAGTTGCTATTTTAAATTGTTATTTTATCTTTAAACACCACCTAGAGTTATTTTGGCAAGTAAGCCAGCATTGTTTTTCTTTTGAGCATTTGCCCTGCTTAATTGTGGGATACACTTTTTGTGCTGCACTTGCCTAGTTCACACAGTGAAGCCATCAATGCACAACACAAAAGGGTTTGTTCTGCAGCTGCCAGTTTTGGGGTTGAGAAAAAGTGACTAACCAAAAGTCATCCAGTTAGCTTCCTTGTCTGATTCTGCTCCTACAACATATTTTATTGGATCAATGAGAGGGGTTGGTTATGTGTTGCAGGAACACCAAAAAGGGATATATTAACCCACTCAACTAATAATAATAATAATAATAAAGTTGGAAGGGACCTTGGAGGTCATCAAGTCCAACCCCCTGCTCAGGCAGGTAACCCTATACCATTTCGGACAAATGGCTGTCCAGTTTCTTCTTAAAAACTTCCAGTGTTGGAGCATTCACCGCTTCTGGAGGCAGGTTGTTCCACTGGTTAATTGTTCTAACTGTCAGGAAGTTTCTCCTTAGTTCTAGGTTGCTTCTCTCCTTGATTAGTTTCCATCCGTTGCTTCTTGTCCTGCCTTCAGGCGCTTTAGAAAATAGCTTGACTCCCTCTTCTCTGTGGCAGCCCCTGAGATATTGGAACACTGCTATCATGTCCCCCCTCGTCCTTCTCTTCATTAAACTAGACATACCCAATTCCATCAACCTTTCCTTATACGTTTTAACCTCCAGTCCCCTAATCATCTTTGTTGCTCTTCTCTGTACTCTTTCTAGAGTCTCAACATCTTTTTTACATCGTGGTGACCAAAACTGGATGCAGTATTCCAAGTGTGGCCTTACCAAGGCATTGTAGAGTGGTATTAATACTTCGCGTGATCTTGATTCTATCCCTCTGTTAATGCAGCCTAGCACTGTGTTGGCTTTTTTGGCAGCTGCAGCACACTGCTGGCTCATATTTAAATGATTGTCCACTAGGACTCCGAGATCCCTCTCATAGTTACTACTATTGAGCAAGGTACCCCCTATATTGAATATAACCCAAACCAGAGCTAGCTACTTTATTACAGAATTCTCTCTGATACCTGGCAGCCCAGAATTAATCTCTAAAGGTTAATATATATGGTCTGCAAAAATCCATTCAACCACTAGGTGGCAGCAAAGAAATATAGTACAGTAAATACTGCATTAGAGTTTTGCAGCCTAGATCTTGTATCCCTAATTTCTTTCAAAACCCTGATTGGCTACCATGACCAAGCTGCTCCTAGTGCTGCCTCTGTGTGGCCAATAGAGAAGAGCCTACCACGAGGCTCCAGGAAGTACAGTACCCCTAAAAATACTGCCTCTGTGTGGCCAATAGAGAAGTGATTTCTGATCTGGTTACAGTGTGTTGCCAAAACATTGCTAAGGATGTTTGACTAGATCAGAGGTGAAACATAGTGTGGAACAGGACCAAGGAGTGACAAAATCTCACCTGGGCTTGTATTTTCTGAGTACCTGTAATATAAACTCATCTCAGGAAAAACCACAATTAGCTCTGAACATGAGTTTATTAATTTGCTTATTTATTTATCAAATTTCTAAACGGCCCATCTCACTTATAGAGCAGCTCTTGTGTATTCACACTTAGTAGGGTGGTAAAGGCTTATCTGATCTTCAAATATATGTATACACACACAGGTGAGAAACGCGCACACACATGTGTGGAAACACATATATATAGAATTAATAAATATTTCAGTAATAATGCTGCCTATATAAATATGAATTTAAGCAGGCCCAAGGGAAAAAAGCATGCTTTAAACATGTGTTATGTCATAAGTTGGAAAATGTTCATCAAGATAGTAAATAAGGGCAATTTAAAAATGGACTAGGAACTGATGGGATAAATCATAAGACGACAACTGAGTTGTAGTTTCCCTCTTTAGCCACAAGACATGTGGGGTGGAAGACATGCCAAATTAAAATAGATAAAAATGGTTAAAAATGATGCGTCAATTTTCCTAGGGACTTTGTCTTTTCAACCAAGTTTATTTGCAGCTAGCTAACATTCACATTGAGGTAGTAAATACAAGAACATATGTGATTTTTTTTTAATGTGCCCTTTGACTGTCAATTTTTCCCAAACAGGTGTTGGTTAAATGATTATAAATTGGCCCCTGGATACACCTCTTCAACTGAGCCGTACAGGACTGGAGATAATATAATTAGAGTAAAAACATCAGGCTGGTGAATGCTTTCCATCTGTTTGGCAATAATATTTAGTTAACAATAGTCTTTAAAAAGAAGCACCTTCAACTTCCCTTCTTAAAGTTATTTATAGAGTCATTCTTAACACCCCAGCACTCTTGCTAACAAGAGCTTTAGCCACTTGGAAATTATTAGCCATAAGGCTAATAGCATGAAGAAACGTCTGTACACAGCATCTGCAGCTCTCCAAATTTACACGAAGCAACCTCATTTTAGAGTCATTTCTTAATGAATGGGCTTACGACTCTGCATTAATATTATCATTGCATACACAAAAGATCATAAGGAGCCAAGCATTTAAACAAAAAAAAAAAAAAAACCAACACTAGGCTGATCGGTAGTGAAGCCATCAGCATAAAGGACAGAATAATCACTTCTTTAACCCTCAAGAGGGCTGGATCATTTATAGGGTAGAACACACAATTTAATAACACTGCTCATGGCTTTGCTCACCTTTCTAAAGACAAAAATCTAATTTGAACTAATTTGATATGACCGTCTTCCCAATCAAAAGCACCCAACACAAACTTTCATTTCAGGATAAAACAACTGCTATAACCAAGCCGATATGAAATAATTACCTTTGATAAGCATATTGTTATTGGGATGGTTACAATTAAAAGAAAGCTTCTTTTAATTCCACATATTTGTTTATGCAGCAAAGCTTTAACTGAATATGTTGTCTAAGCAAGAATCACTCACAAGCAGATCATAAACTATATCAGGATAATTTTTCTTAGTTGCTTCAGAATCTCTATGAATAACCTTGAGTGTAGCTCACGCTTCTATTCTTGTCAAATGTGGAATTACCATTTATGGTAGGTTTGCCAGTCTATGGTTTGATACAATTTCTCTGTGACAGTTGATGCCACATTATAAAAAAATAGGATGCCAACAGGATGCCCTTGCGAGAGAAAGCAAATGAGAAAAAGTGAACTGAGTAGATTGTTCATCTTTTCCTTATTTCATTTTTTAATGAATGAATACATTGTCTACCAAAGAAGTGTGAAACATATTCTTACATGTATTATTAGGTGTCTTCACACAAATTCCGGCACAGTGGAGAACTTGTAGCTCTCCCCCTACCCCCAAGATTTTGCACTCTGAATTCCCATCCATCCACCCAGCATGCACAACCAAAATAACTATAGACTTACAACATCCGGATGACACAGATTCTTTATCTATTATAGTGCTACATGTATCAAAATAATGACAGAGGAAGTTTCCTTACATCAGGACAAACAATTTGTCCACCTGTTCTATTAATGCCTACTCTTTCTATCAGTAACTCTCCACAATCTTGGGCAAACATCTTTCACATTATAAAATAACTGATTCTTTTAAATGAAGATGCTCCAACCCATCTGATTTTTTTTTTTAAATGCAAAGCAAATAACATATAATTCAGCTCTGGTCCCTTTCTGCAATTAGCCTCCCCACTGCAACACATCTCTTTGAAGAAACTTCCATAACCATTACTAGTCCTTATCCTGAAGCAGATAACAATTTACTGGAAGGGCTAGAAAGGAAAACCCAACCCAATACCATGCTCTTGTATTGTTTTATTGATATTATTGAGTTACTGGGAGTCATGGAACAAGACTAATTTACAAATCAGCAAGAGCTAACTTTTGCTCAACCTGCTTAAAGTCAGTAATGTTTTCCTGAGTTAACTAAAGGGATAAGATGAACTAGAAGTTCAGATTACCAACTTCCTTAATAAATAAAGGATCAGGCAGTGCTCCTTAGGAGCCAGACATGGCCCAAGTGGCTCCAGTTTCCTGTAGCTTATTTTAAATAATATTAAAGCCAAAGTAGTACCTGTCTACTATTTTTCAAAATAATGACAGCAAATGCCTGAAAAATGCATTAAAGACAAATATGCAGATCATGTTTTTTTAAACAACAACTAGAAAAACTGCATAAGCCCCTTCAAAGGAGTCTTTGTGCTTTGACAGTACTTTCAGTCTCCAAGAGCCATATTAAAGGTACAAAAATGTATGTAAATTAGGACAAATTGCTATATATGGAACAGAATATATGAGAGCACTGAGTAAGTTTAAAAGAAGGGAAGGCTCCAAAAGATTAAGAGTTCTTTAGTTTCTGAATTTCAAAAGTTAAACATACTGTGATTCTAGTCCTGTTGAGCAAAGATACATGCTAATAGAAAGCACAAATGTGCAGTTACATAGTAGTTTACGCCAGTTATTCCCACTGAATTTAATAGGCTTGTTGTCAGTTAAGTATTACACAGATTGCAACCTTGTTTCCCTACAAAGGACTTATGTGGGGAGAGGTGAAGTCAACATTACTTTTATCCCACTTCACAAAATTACACATAAATTTTTGAGTGTTTTGATTGGGATCCAGCAGTTCAGTCTGCTATAAAGAAAAGAAATGGTTTATAAATAAATGCACTGGGGGGGAAAAGAAAAAAATAGGGGAGCAAAATGCTGGTAAATAATCATTCTTTAGCCTAAAGAAAGTAGTTGATTTTAGATGCCTTTAAACACATAGACATTAGCAACTGTTTCAGTATGCTAATTTTTTAATTAAAAGATACTTCTGCAGCAAGAGCTCTTTCATATGCACTGCTGACTCTTCATCAAAAGCAAAGTTTCTAACTTAACACCCGCATAGCTGGTGGCAGCCTGAAGGGTTACCATCTGCTGCCACCCCAAGTCATGGTGGCCACCTTCAGAACATATGCATCAAAGTGCCAAGATTAGAGGCCGAAGGAATACAGAAGTTGGCAGAAGGGGAGCCGTAGGCCCAGAGGCAGGCAACAGGCAAGCCACCAGAAGCAAAGAATATGGCGAGCCATTAGTCACCTTATTCAACTCCTTGCCAAGGTCACAAGGACAGAACTGGATGAATTAAGAATCTAGAATAAAAGCTTCCATCTCCACAGGTTGTTAAAGTAAACTGAACTGGCCTACTAATTGGGGCAACTGCTTTATCATCTCACCACACTGCCCTGTGTTGTTTTCTTGTTTTTTCCCAGAAGATAACTTTTTCCGATTCCTCTTTTAAATTATGGAAAGGTTCTTTTTAGTTTTAAATTATCAGTTTTGCATTTGACAAGGAAGAACAGGCTCCTGGCTAGGAAAGAAAAGTTGCTACTTAAGCAAGAGACTGATTGGGGAGGGGGGGGTGGCTTCTTTTTCTTTCCACAGGATGGTGAGGAATTTGAAAAGTTGTGGACTTGCATGGAAAAAATGGCAAACTGAAGATGGCCCCAATGAACACGCCAGAATGAAGAGCCAATAGACTCTCTGTAAAGCCTCTCCAGACAAGAAGAGGACCTGAGATCATCCACAAGTGCACCATACAATTAAGATAAGATAAGATAACCTTTATTGTCATTTTTTTACTGTGGGCACAACGGCACACATCAAAAATGAAATTTAGTTGCCCGCTCTCAAAGTGAAACGCATACATGACACACACCTAAACATACTATGAACAACATATGTATAGACCCACACCTCTACATATACGCAAATAAATATTAAATACTGTCCATCTTGAATATATAACAGAAGGAGGAAGCTTAATCGTCATGAGCAGACCGCAACACAGTGGTGTCTGGTGGGTTTAGCACTCTGGGAGATGAGAGAATAAAAATCTTGCTCAAACTACAATTGGTACCTTCAAAAGGACACTGAGTTTGCGTACGTCCTTTTCTAATCACTTTGGAAGTTACTTGTTAACTGCTTTTCAGCTATTGCATTGACAAGCTTTACAGCACTGGATGAGCTTTCTCCAATTCTTAGTGAAAGAAATTCTAAATACAAGTGTAAGCACTTGTTACTAAGTCATGGAACCTTATTAAGATTTTAAAAAATGAGCACAATTCCATCTTTATGTTTTAAAGGATGTCTTAATTGTTCATAATGGCTTCACCTATTTTAATTGTTTAAACAGTCTAGATTCTGGGGTTCTAAACCACCTGTAACAAAGGTGCAAACCTAGTGCAACTTCCACTCTAGACCAGCATTTCTCAACCTTGGCAGCTTGAAGCAGTGTGGCCTTCAACTCCCAGAATTCCCTAGTCAGTCTTCAAATTGTTAAGGTTCACACATCTTCACGTTGCCAAGGTTGAGAAAGACTGATCCAGAGATTTCTACCAAATTGTAAAATGAATATAACAGAAGAAAGGGAAAATTGTTATATTTATAACAAGTGATCATACTGAACATATTTCATATACAATATTAAAATCAAACCTCACTTTTCTTCTGCTTCCACCAACCTTGGTGGTGCCAGTTTGGACTATAGCCCTTGCATGCTATTCAGTGGTCAGGTACAGCTCAAGGCCCCCCAAAAGGTTGAGTGCTACTGGCCTATAGACAATGATTGATTATATGATAATTAATCACAAGGATAACAGTGCAGAGATGTAATATAAAACAATAGTAGAGGTATGTATCCATTTATTCTGAGGGACATCTTATTCCCCCAGACACTTGGCTAGATATAAATTGTTGCCACACAAATCATTCTTTTCATGGACATTATGGCCACTGTCATAAATCTAAAACCAGTTTTAACATAAAAGGCAGACTTACTCTCTCAGATGCACATACATACCCAAATTGGAAAGCCCTTCCTATTTGCCACATATAGATTATAATATAATAAATTTGCTACAGTTTAGATTAAACTGGTTCACCTTCAGTAACCAATTGGCCATTCCTGATTTGATTAGCCCATTTGCTACAAGGATTACCTTGAGTCAGCCAAAATCCCATAGGCCTGCGGCATTTTTATTTTTTCACTTTATTAACAAGAAAAAAACAAATATACTGTAAAGTGGTTGGTTCTATCCTAGTCACTCTAATCCATCCCGCTCCCTTCTCACTTCTAGCAAATGTGTACCAACTTCAGCTTCCACTAGAATTTAGTCTCTGATACTAGTTCACATACCATCGGGCATTGTATATTTTTAAGAAGACTGAGAATGTTTAGCATCCAACTAAATATATTTTTCTACAGCAACCTTTAAAAGGCATTTTAACTCTCTCAAGGAACTCATGGAAGATCATAGGAACACATAAACATTGTATATTTATTCCTTGGTTTTCTATACATTAATATTTCTATAGTATCTTCCATATTTGTCCTAGGAATTTTGCAAATCTATTTGAAGAATTCAAACAATCCTAAGATCTGATTGTCTATCAATAACCAATAAAAGTTTTGAATGAATTGACACTGGAACCAAGGATTTTCAACATTTAGCTCAAAAAATTGGCTAAGCTATACCAACTATTTGCCATCAGTATCTTTCTTTATAACCTATTAACCCAGTTTCATTTGATAATACAATATCTAACATCATTAAACATCAACAACCATTTTTAGACTTTTATATCTTGCCTTTATTATTTTTATAAATAAGCCAAGATGTTGACTGTGGTGGTTGTTTCATAGGCTGAAAGAAAATGACTGGCCCAAAGTCGCCCAGCTGGCTTTCGTGGCTTTCATGCCAAAGGCAAGTCTAGAACTCACAGTCCGCTGGTTCTAAGCTGGTGCCTTAACCACTAGACCAAATTCGTAGCAGCTTTATTTTAGGTATTTCAGTTAACCAAATCTCATTCATTATTTGTATCACCTGGAGATTTGAGGAAAGAACCAGCAGACCTAGAAAAAAGATTAAATAATTGGCTCTACCAAAAATGTAGTAAACAATACTGAAGAAAAACCTAGCTGGTATTTGAAGTCAGTTTTTGAGTTATGGCTGTCGAATTTTGCAACTTGCCTTCTTTCAAAGTTGTTTGTCCCCTGGTACCATCTTGGCAACTTTCTGAAAGCGCGCAGAGCAATTCTTTTTAAAAACAAGGCCCTTTTCACAGAATGGAACCAAACATAATTCTTTTACTCAAATATATTTTGCATGACCTTACATGAATTGCTTAGATAAAAGCCTTCTTTTCCTTCTACTTTTGTTATTTTAAAGTGCAGATGCATTTGAGTCATTTTCCTCCTTTGTTTCATATCCTTAAGAACAGCAGCTTCAAAGACAAAATGTCAGCATGCAGTCGATTTATGACTGAACTCTTGAAGAGACACTGAAGAATTACCTTGTCAATCACCCCAAGGACTCGAAAGGCCTTCAGTTCCTCGGCAGGGCTCCTTAGGTTCCAAGAGGGCCTTGAACTTAGTGATCCTGGAGGCTAATGGAAGATATCAAAGATTACAACATCAATCAGGGTGGTACTTGAAGGAAGGTTGCCTGCTGAAGCAAATGCCAGGCTGAAGGAAACTAAATTTATCATAAATCAGAGGGAAGGCAGATGAAAGAAGTTTTCTGTTTGTCCTTAATGCAAAGAGGAAAAAAATAAGTTGATAGTAAATAATTTGCAAGAGATGAAAATGCATATGGGCAAAAAGGAATATTAATATTTTTTAAATATTCACAATTCATACAGTTCCCTAGTACTTTATGCAAGCAGGAAAAGTTGGGTACGATGCTGGAGACCTTATTCATACACATTATTACTCAATTATAAAGGAAGAGAAATGGGGTCATAAAATAAAGCATATTCATAAATAATATTGTGTGCGATGCCTTCACTTGAAAGAAAGTACGTTTGTTACTAAATGAATAAATTTAATTTTTTTTAAAGTTTTCAACCTTGATGAGATCTACTACAGAATTTCAAGGAATGTATTACCCTAAGAATACAATAAATAAAGCCACATAACTGAATATTAATCATTTTCCTCATCTACATGGAAGCATTCTTTCTCCTTGTCATCTTCAGTTGCCTATCATCTTTATAATCACCAACCTGATGGCAATACATGCCACTCAAAACTGCAATCTGAAATGGAATAGGCCACTTTGCACTTCTGGGCTCTGCCACCTCGTTCCTCTACATAAGTTGACCAGTTTCCAGTTAACTTCTATAGGCAAGAATTTGCAGACTCTCATTAAGTCATAAGAGTTTATTACGTGTTCTAAATCTAGATATAGTATTGAGGGAACACACTAGGGAACTTCTCCAGTGAAATCACAGAAAGACTTGTGTTATTTTATTTTGTATAGCAGAACGCTGTTATTAATTTGCAAAAGAAAGACCTCAAGTACACTTGGTAATACTAATGCAAATTAGCCAGTCCAGAAGACTAACCCTCATGGACAACTCCCTTCAGGGAAAGAAAATTGGCTTTTCTTACAAAAGTGCACCTATAAACATCATTTAGCAATATTCAAGATCAATCAAAATACAGAGGAGAAGATTGAAAACTCATACACTCATATTCATGCCCAAACATAGTTCATTAGGTAATATAGAGCTGTTTACAATTCTTAAAATTATAAGATAATATGCTTTACAAGTTTCTAATTCAGGGCCATTATCAGAGAAAACCTAGGTTTGATGTTTTTCACATACTTAAATTACTCTATTTTTGTTCTACTATCACAAGCCATTCTGAACATAACATTATATTTCATGAGAAAATGAGGTAAAATCTGGGTGAAGAAAACGAATATAAAGTAAGGCTGCCTGTAAATATGAAATTAATTACAATAGCAACATTCCTTCTGATATGGCAGCTTAAAAGCAAAGTATGAATTCTTATACGGAGGACAGTCTAAAGGCTGAACTATATTAGTCTGTGAATTAAAAGAAGAAGAAATAGCTTGATGAAATCTTAACATTTTCACAAATCTTCAGGAACAACTTCGAGGGGAGGAGGGGTAAGAATGAATGGAATGGAATGGAATGGAATGAATGAATGAATGAATGAATGAATGAATGAATGAATGAATGAATGAATGAATGAATATAGGCCTTTAGCCTATTTTATTACCCAAGCAGAATTACTGAAAGAATTAGAAGAAAAAAAGGTTACTTCTCCACTTTCCAGGACGTTTTCCCTATTCCATCCTGTTACAGAGCAGTAATGGCTAGGACTTGAGATGTTTTAAAAGACAGAAAACAATGCTATAGTTTTCTCTTTTTTTCCTAACTTTTTCACTTAATAAACACAGATAGGCACTGCAAGAAGCTTGTTCCACTCTGGCTGGATTGCCAAAACTAACCTATGTATTGGGAATAAGAATGCCCCAAATTTGCTATAGATTGCTTTTGGTAAATTTCAAACCTGTACCTTTTCCACTTTATTCCAGCTTGCACTTGGTTAAAATTTATCCCAGAGAATGTAAAAAGGGATACTGGGAAAACTGGATTTTGAAAATGCAAGGCTGAAGCTAGGATCTACACCAAAATTATTATTTGAGCCTGGGCCTCTCACATCCATCCTTTTATATCCTGGATTCTTTCACTACACAATTCTGCATAAATAGGTGGAATCTCCTTCAAGTCACACATAGTAGTGACAAAATAAGACAGATTACCTCTGGTAATTATGCAAATTTGCACATAGAATTCACTGTCATATAAAGAAATTTGTCTTTCATTAAGCAGATCAGTATTATAATGCTGGAAAGAACCCTAAGGGAATTTTAACTTCAGTCTCTGCTATGGCTGGGTCCCCCTTCACAAATTAAGTTAAAATTAAGCAGTCCACAAGAGGAGGGGGAACTGAGGAATCCTTCAAAGCTTACATGAAGACTTCTATTGCAGAAGAGATTTCCCCCAGTTTTTTTTTCTCTGTATGAAAACAGGCTTAAAAAACAGAGTAATTGCTGTCCAGGTCAACAGATTATTCCTCTGTATGCTCAACACTGCATCATTCCTCTATCTCCACTGAAGATCTGCCTTGAACTATTATTGTTTAAAGTAAAGCCAAGGACTCTGTGGCCATTTTGTGATCCAAGTGGGAATCTGAATTTTTAACATTTCTACACCAGTGCAATCATCAACAATCACACCAGAGCTGTAGAAAAGAATCCCAGAGTATGAACAAAAAGGTCCCAGGGAAGTTCATTTTATTATTTTATTATACTGTTGCAGTTACTGAGGTAGAGTAAAGCCAAGATTTGTCAAAAAGCTCTTAGGCTTGGAGTTCAAGAACAAACACAGCAATTCCAATACTACAAATGCCGTATTAGTGCTATCTCTTTCTTTTAAGAGTTTTAAAAACAAAAACAAAAAAAAACCCTCAGGACACCTTCTCTTCTTCAATGTTCCCAATCTGCTTTTTCTCCAAATCTGACCTCGCTATCATTTCACTTTATCTCAAATTATATGTTTCTGCACTGTTTGCATCCTGAATGCAGCATTTTTTCTTTTGACAAACTGACTTCATGGAAAGCTCAACCTGATCAGGACCAAAGTATTGTTCTGACCCTTCCTCTCCTTCTCCTCCTCCCGGGAGGAGAGGAGTTTAATAAGGCCCCACTGGTGTCAGTGAATCAGAGTGCAGAGAAGAGCAACAAAGATGATTAGGGAGCTGGAGGCTAAAACATAAGAAAAATAGTTGCTGGAATTGGGTATGTCTGGTTTAATGTAAAGAAGAACTAGGAGTGACATGATAGCAGTGTTCCAATATCTCAGGGGCTGCCACAAAGAAGAGGGAGTCAAGCTATTCTCCAAAGCATCTGAAGGCAGGACAAGAAGCAATGGATGGAAACTAATCAAGGAGAAAAGCAACCTAGAACTAAGAAGAAATTTCCTGATGGTGAGAATAATTAATCAGTGGGATGATTTGCCTTCAGAAGTTGTGGATGCTCCAACGCTGGAAGTTTTTAAGAAGAGATTGGACAACCATTTGTCTGAAATGGCATAAGGTTTACTGCCTGAGCAGAGGGTTGGACTAGAAACCCTCCAAGTCCCTTCCAACTCTGTTATTCTGTTAATTCCTTTGCTTGGCAATGTTAATTTCAGGAACACATAACACAATCCAGATAGGATAGCAGCAAAAGAATTAACACTCCATGCTTACCACACCAGGATCCCAATCTAAGACAAACCCCTGTCCTTAATTATTTCTCTAATACACACACAATCTGTGCTCAAGATAACAGATTGTCTGATCCTCACAAATAAGATCTAAGGATTACCTCCATATCTTCTCTAAATTCAGGGTTACAAAAATCTCTCTAGCAATTTACTTGTTCTTACCTAACAAGGAAAAAAATTAAAATCTGCTTTCCTTAGCTACATATAATGATGCTAATGCTGATCTTGGCTGTGGTATTCTTTCTTAACTAATAATGGATAAATATGTAACATTTCTGAAGAATCAAATAGGACCAGAAGACTGTTTTTTGGTACTGTTAATCATAAAGAAACTCAATCAGTTGTGAAGTAGGCACAACATATGTACATATGTGTACACAAACACAAGAAAATTAAATTATTTTAGTAATAAAAAAAACCTACGCCAAGTACTGAGGCATCTTCTGACGAGGGTCTACAGTAAAGACTGGAAATTTTTTCTGCTCTCATCAGATATTCTGAAGTCTTCCTCTTCACTGCTTCACGACGAGTTGGACTTGATTCTCCTGTGTACCATAAAGGAATATATTTATAAACCTGAAATCTCTGCAACAATTTCTTTTTCAGTTATAGTCCAAGAAATTTCAAGACACAAATCTTTTTTCTGGAAAAGTAATCACAATAGAAATGTTAATGCATTGTTGCTCCTATCACCAAATGGCTACCACAGGATGTTCATCAAAAATTGGCTACTATAGTTAAGATATTATATCACTAGACACCCACGTGCAAACGTCTATGACAACGTCTGAACACCATAAACGCAGAACAATGCTACTGAACCCATTTTTTTCTGTAACAGAATCCTATTTCACAGAAAGTTTATGGAAACTCTTTCGCCCTCCACTCCAAACATGCAAGATCTATTTATCCCAGCCTTCACTTTTTTCCCATATAACTGTTCTACAGATTCCCTAATATGATCCACGGTAATGTGTAGCCCTTCCAATCCTAGATCAAGTTTAAGTATTTTCTCTTCCTACCTTATCTTTATGTTTATATATGAAATTTAGAAACTGCCCATCTCACTCAGATCTCAGATCGCTCACATCTCACAGAGATCTGAATTTGATATATGTCTCGAAATTTTATATAAAAAACATATAAATTCTGGTACAGGTAATCCTTGACTTACAACAGTTCATTTAGTGACTGTTCAAAGTTACAACAGCACTGAAAAAAGTGACTTACGACTGTTTTTAACATTGTTGCAGCATCCCCATTATCACATGATCAAAATTCAGACGCTTGCAAACTGACTCACATTTATGATTGTTGTAGTGTCCCAGAATCAAGTGATCACCTTTTGCGATCTTCTGACAAGCAAAGTCAATGGGAAAACCACATCCACTTAACAACCGTGTTACTAATTTAACAACTGCAGTGATTCACTTAACAACTGTGGCAAGGAAGGTTGTAAAATGGAGCAAAATTCTCTTAACAAATGTCCCACTTAGCAACAAAATTTTTGGGCTCGATTGTGGTCGTAAGTCAAGGACTACCTGTATTTCAATAAAAGGAGGCCATTAAAACAAGGATAGAATAATCAAAGTTAAAAGGGCAGGGGGAGGGGGAGGTCTCTCAAGGCATTAACCAACCCCAAGATCGTGTGTTCCTCTGAGATCCCCATGCAAGTCAACAGAGCCAAGCCTTCACACTCTGTCCAAAAGCATGGGAGAGTGGGGGTCTTGCCTTGAGCTATTGCAATTTATTTTCCTCTCTATTCCAATGTTAATACAAACATATCCCCACGAGATAATGTTTTCCCAGTGTTTTCATAAAATCTTGCCTGTGATATATAGAATCAATCACAGCAAACACACACTCCTATACAAGAACAAATTTTCACAAAATTTAGCTGCCTAGCAGGGAGCAGGGGGGTGAAGCACCTCCTTCCTCACATAGATATGGCCCTAGATATGGCCAATAAAAAGTATATTTTCATTTTTTAAGGATTTTATGATTTTGTAATGGGAGGCTTAAACTTTCAAATTCCCATGGCACACTTTTTTTTTATCTTAAAACTCCTAGACACTCATATATCCAGAAAGAAACAAAAAGACACTACACAATCTAGGGATTAGCTATATAATGTTTAGTAGGTTATGACAGTACCAAATTAGTGAATTTCTATCCTCTTTTGTTCTTCCTTTCTACTTTTCTCAGATACTCACTGGACTTAGAATTGTCTTAATTTTCAAATATGCCAAACTTTAGATTTTCATTTTACTATCTATTACACGGGTTGAATGTTATATATAATTAATTACTTAATATCTCATAATGTAAATATTTTTAATGTGCTATTTTTCAGTTATGTCTTGTTTCTCCTTAAATGAAAGAATTACAATTCCAATTATTTATAACAATTAATGTTTGGCCCTGAAATAACATCCCTGCTAAAAAAAAATAATACCTCTAACTGTATAGCTAAAAGCATTAAATGCCAAAATTGCAATTAATGATTCTTAAATATTCAAGTTCACATTGCCT
Source organism: Azemiops feae (assembly GCA_023970755.1). Lineage (NCBI taxonomy): Eukaryota > Metazoa > Chordata > Lepidosauria > Squamata > Viperidae > Azemiops > Azemiops feae. The sequence goes on along the minus strand of JALGBA010004281.1, from coordinate 2,097,287 downwards.
TCATGTGTCCTGAGATTTTCAACAGAGTATGAAGTCACATTACTTCTGAATAATCCTTGAGATTTTTATGCTTTGAGATTTAAAAAAAAAAACATTAAAAAACCATCAGGAATATGTGTAGGTATATTAAAGCTTTTAATTAGTCTTTATAGCACAATCAAGCAAGGTCATCTTTCTTCAAACAAAATATTCATTTTCTATTTAGATATCTTCCTTGATACCAGCAGATATTTGTGTTTCATTTGATGAGGATCAGAGGGTTTTTACCTGAATCAGACTTTTATAAATAAGGCAATGTTGATTTAATTTTTTTAAAAAAAGATCCTCCTCTGAAGAAAGATATAAAAAGTGTGATAATGCTGATGACAGAGACCTTCAAATAAAAACCCTTCGAGATTCCTCCTGTTTCTCTCCCTCTCTCTCTCTCTCTCTCTCTCTCTCTCCCCATTTGCTATACTGCAGCTGTGCCTCGCACAAATTCACATGAATGAAAATATTTAGGCGAGAAACCACCCCCTTAGCTTGTTTTCCATATGACTTTCCTGTAATTATTTTGTAATCTGTTCGCACAACAATATATAAAAACATCTGCAAAAACAGGTAATTAATGTGTCAAGCTAAACTAATGCATTTTTATGGTGGGCATGCTTCGTCAACTGTAATTATAACTCTTTTTAAGCAAATGATGATGTGTTTGTTGCAATGTGAAAGTGGTTATTTTAGATGCTCTGTTCACCATTCCTGCAAACAGAATATTAAAAAGAAAAGATGAAAAATAACTATACTGCTACCAAGCAACACATATAGGCTTCTAGCCATTTTTAATTATTTGCTGCTTCCACTGCAAATCATCCTGTATGTTTAAAAAAAAAAAAAAGGGGGGGGAGCATTTTCTTTTATTTGCATCAGCAGCTGAGTGGGCTTATATTTGCTGCAACTATGCTAGTACAACACTTGGGTTCTCGCAGCGTGGAAAGGATAAATATAGGCTGCTTCCCTGGCACTTGAGCCAGTTTCAAGTGTGAAAAGGCCCCACAGTCTTCTCAGTGGGTATTGGTGAATATGTGCAATGATGATTGCAAAAGTATTCTGAATATCTGGGGCTAATTGCCATTTCTAAAAATATAAGAAGGGTCTTGTGGACTAGGCCAAAGTCATGTCTAGTCCAGAATGGACCCAACCAAGGGTATCTGAGAAACTTACAAAGAGATACAGAAAAGTTATAATCCCCTTCCATGTTTTTTTTTCCCCAGCAGCTGGTTTTCCAGGCTTGCTGCCTAGGATTCTGAAATCATAGTCATTAAGCCTAGTAGCCACTGTTAAGCTGATCCTCCATGAATCTGTCCAATTCTCCTTTAAAACTGTCTAAATGGGTAACCATAATCACTCCTGAAGTTAGCAAACGTGTCATGAAAAACAAAAACATTGAATTCATAGCTCCGGCTTCTTTTGCTTGAATACACTTCTCATATGGCTCATGTGTCTTTTAGATTATCTCTAGTTTAGCTTGTTGTCCAAACTGTAAGCTAGGGTTGATTGTAATTATGGTTAATCAAAATAAAACAAAGTCATAAGCTCTTAAATGAAGTTGGCTTCTTTCCATTTATCCAAGTTAAGAGTTATATTGTTCCTCCAAGGTCAGACAGCACAGCAAGCTGCAATTAATCTGAAATATAAAATAAAGGTTATGGAATTGTTTGGCTTGTTGCTGTATTGAAGAAGGTAGGGAGAACATGCAGGTATAAAGCTTGTCTAGATTTGTTCTGGTGACCTTTACTAGGGATTAACATTATTATCATTAAATAAATTATGAATAGTAACAACAATAATATTATTAATAAAATCCACCAATGAAAAAGGAGGGGAGAATTAAATTAAGACATAGCATGATGTCTTAAATTCCCATTGTTTTATATAAAGATATGTTGATTTTTAACCAAACTGAACACAGCATACGATAAACATTACAGAAAATTAATACCAATGTATAAAATTAGTTTGGCTAGTTAACTATTAGAATATTTCGGACATGTGATGCGACACCCAGAAAAATACGGCATACTCCATTTAATCCTCCAGGGAAAGATTGAAGGCAAACGAGGTCCAGGCAGAAGAAGAACATCATGGCTTCAAAATCTAAGGGACTGGTTTGGCCAAAACTCAGCAGCACTTTTTCATGCGGCTGCTGATAAAAACAGGATTGCCAACATGATCGCCAATGTCCGATAACAGATATGGCACAAGAAGAAGAAGAAGTTAACTATTTAGAGCAACTAAATTAAAATATAGAATAAAAAGTTATGTCATTAAACCCCAAATTTATGGTACTTACTGAATTTGTAAAGTGGAGCAAGCAAACTTTCTGCAGCTGCTTACTAAAAGCAGGCCCCAAGTGCTATCAGCAGCACAGGCAAGAATGCTTTGGACTCACCGGGAGAGGGATTGAAATGTGTAGCCCATCTGATTAAAAGGTAAGTTTACGGAGCAAACAAGCAATTAATTCACCTATTTGCATTTTATTTTAGCAAAACATAGGAAAAAACCACCAAACATGAGCATTTTTGCTCCTAAATTTCAGCCCCCCAAATTGAGAATACTTTGAAGGTTGCAAGATGGGGTTAAGCGTGGTTCTTGTAGGTGCAGATCACCCACCCTGATATAGTGTACTACTCATACAACTCAGAAAAATAATAATCTAACACATGGACATGCTCACCATGTATGAAGCTCAACAAGTTAAGAGCAGTTCCACTTTTAGAGAAACTAATGAATATCCATTATGATATTTTATCTGGCAATATAGCTTTAGGTTGTCAGACAATATACGTCAACAATGCATTCTTGTCACATTCATATACTTGGTCCGTAATATATTATTTATGGAGTAGCTTAAAAAATTTAAGAGATGTGTAAACCTAAATATGAAATGCTCACTTATTTAGAATTGTTAATATATATTTTACAACCACTGTCAATTTAATGCTTTGCACCTTCATCCTACCAATAGAGCTAAGAGATATTAATTTTTAAAATTATTATACAGCCAGCAAAAAAAGCGACAAGACAATTGAAACCTAAATGAGATTTTTTTTTTTTTTGGTGTGTATGTGTCAAATGACTTTCCTCAGTAGGCTTCAAAGCCAACGGAAAATCGGAAAAACTGTTTGTTTTATCAGTGAAGGTCTCTGCTTGTTAATTTCACAGCAGAAGCTTCAGGGCTCAACAATGGCAAGTATGGGGCCAGGAATCCTCAGTGCAGAAGTTCATTAATTCAGGAGGGACCAAGGTTAATTTGATCATCAATAAGTGTCAATGAGATAATAAAGTGTTGGGGATTGTTGTTTCTCTAAGCAGATGACACAAAACATTTTAACTTTTTATTTTATTATTTTATTTTATTTATTTTATTTATTTTATTTATTTTATTTTATTTATTATTTTATTTATTTTATTTATTTTATTTTATTTATTTTATTTTATTTTATTTTATTTTATTTTATTTTATTTTATTTTATTTTATTTTATTTTATTTTATTTTATTTTATTTTATTTTATTTTATTTATTTTATTTTATTTTATTTTATTTTATTATTTTATTTTATTTTATTTTATTTTATTTTATTTATTTTATTTTATTTTATTTTATTTTATTTTATTTTATTTTATTTTATTTTATTTTATTTTATTATTTATTTTATTTATTTTATTTATTTTATTTTATATTTTATTTTTACCTTACCTTTCCAATTTAAAAGACTTTAGGCCATGGACAAGATTATAATATAATTTATGATAATATGATTTATCTATAATAACATAATATAACATAAATTAAAAACAGAAACAAAATTAGACAAATACCCACAATTCCTCACAAATGGCCAAATGCTCACTGAAATAAATGTCTTTGTGCTTTTCAAATGTCAAGGGAACAACAGCAAAGTATATCCCCATTAGGTGGAGGCCACTACCGAAGAGGCCTTTCTTCTGGTCCACATCTGGTCCACATCCCTGCTATGGGGGCGGGACTTTGAGCAGGCCTTCTCTGTTTGGTGGGACAGGAGGGGCAGAACCATATTTAGTAAAGTAGTCCTTGATACAACCTGGTATCATGCCATATACTATGGCAAATGTAGACAGCATATTAAAAAGCAGAGACATGACCTTGCCAACAAAGGTCTGTATAGTCAAAGCTATATTTTTTCCAGTATGGCTCTGAAAGTTGAACTATAAGGAAGCCTGAGCGGCAAAGAATTGATGTTTTTGAATTGTGGTGCTGGAGAAGACTCTTGAGAGTCTCTTGGACTGCAAGAAGATCAAATGAGTCAATTCTAAAGGAAATCAATCCTGACTGTTTTTAAGAAGGACAGATACTAATGCCGAAGGTCAAATACTGGTCACCTATTGAGAAGAAAGGACTCATTGAAAAATACCCTGGCATTGGGAAAGACTGAAGGAGAAGGGGACGGCAGAGGATAAGATGGTCAGATAGTGTCATCAGTGCAATGAACATGAATTTGGGCAAACTCCAGGAGAAAAATGGAGGGCAGGGGAGACTGATGAGCTATGGTCCAAGGGGTTGCGAAGAGTCAGACATGACTTAGCAACTGAACAACTACCGTGCCATATATAACTTTATAGAAGATAACCAGCATGTTGTACTGGGCTGAGGTCAAGTAGAAACCAATGGTAGCTTTGACTTCTTTTGACATTCTCCTGTAGAGATTGCTTCAAGTCTTGAAGCCTGCCCACTCTCTGAGTTGTTCTGAATCCAGCACTTGATGGCTTCTGTCACCCTAACTCAGGGTTTCCCCTTCCTTGGGGAGGTGCAAATAGAGACCCAGGAAGAAGCTTTGAGTTACATTGTTATACAGAATACAGAATAACAGAAGGAGCCTTGGAGGTCTTCTAGTCCAACCCCTTGGCCAAGCACGAAACTCTATACCATTCCAGACAAATTGTTGTCCAATCTGTTCTTAAAAATCTCCAGTGTTGGAGCACCCACAATTTCTGGAAGCAACTCATTTCACTGATTAACTCTTCTCACTGTCAGAAAATTTCTCCTTAGTTGTAGTTTGGATCTCTCTTTGATAAGTTTCCATCTGTTGCTTCTTATCTTGCCCACTGGTGCTTTGGAGAATAAGTCAACCCTCTGTATTTTGTGACAGCCTCTCAAATATTGAAAGACTGCTATCATGTCGCCCTCAGTCCTTCTATTTGGTAGACTAGACATACATACACAGTTCCTGCAATCCACCTTTCCCAAAACTTCTTTGTATTGTTTTCATTGTTCATTTTGGTATTGGATTTTTAGGGGAAGTGTTTATTAACAAGAGGACTAATGGTAAAAAGGTTAAGAACCCCTGCCCTAACTAGAGCTTGGCAGCTTAGTTGAGAAAAAACTAGGTAAACAGGGATGTACCTGTGTGTGTGTGTGTGTGAGAAAGAGAGAGAGAGAGAGAGAGACAGACAGACAGAGACAGAGATAGCACACAAATGTTCATTGTGATCAGTAATGTTTTGCAGCTACTTTTAAATTCATTGGATCTCCATGTATTCCACAAGAACCTAATGTGTTTCCATGTTTGGTTGAAAGTGATTTCTATGTGTGCCTAATTGGTGAGTGGCCATAACCCAGATCAGGAAATGTGTGTCACAGGGGCTTCTTCCTTTCATTTAGCATCTGTCAAGATACAAGTAAAATTAGCTTTCTGAAACCATAAGGCTTTCTTATGTGGATTGTTATTTAACAAACACCGTTAAACTGGCATGAGATAAATTTATAAAGGCTGCCTGCAGTTTTTGTTGAATTTCAGTCCCTGGGATTTTAATCAACAGAAAGAAAAGCCCTCCTCAGAAATAGCTTCTCTGTTTTGATTAAAAAAAAATTAAAATGTGTCAAACCTCTTCTTCTTCCAGCATAAGTTCTGGAGTAAACAGGAGAAGGTTGTTTTCAAAGCCATGTTCCAAGGCTGCTCAGCCAGACCCCAATCACAGCGGCAGAGAACAAGTGAGCAGAGTGAAAAGGATTCCCGTCCCCTTTGCATTCTGTTCTGGAAGAAGAGCTTTCAGCCCAGTTCAGAAAAGATGGCCAAGAAACAGAGTAGCATAAGAGGAACTTGTTAGACAACAAAGAGGAAGCTAGCAGACGCCTGATCATGGGAAACCAGCTTGAACAGGGAATGCACGTTCAATTCAGGGATTGCAGGAAAAATATTTGCATTGCACATTTCCTGGAAGATATTGATTTTTATTTTATTTATTTATTTGTTTGTTTGTTTGTATCTGCAAAGCCTGTGGGTTTTTCCTCCTTTTCTATGACCACTTTAAATAACTATAGTTACCATCTAGATACAACTTGATGCAAAGCACTTCTGTATAAGAAATAAAAGGAGACCTACTGCAAGAAAATCATGTGTGTGCTTCACAAGCCATAACTGTAATCCGTAGAGAGTGGATATACCCTAGAATGCTCTGAGGGAAGCAAGGGTCTTCTGATCTTTAATAAAAACATTTGCCTTCCAACTTTGCATGACAATACACAAGGCAATTAATAAAAAATAAATAAAAAAAAAAAAAACAGAAAGCTTTACTTTTTAGAAAATAGTCAGAAAATACCAAGAGTATTTCTTTCATTGGAAAGAATTTTCAAAGTCTGCTTCTGGCTTCTGGCCTCCTTTTCAACCCATCTATAAAAGTAGGGACAGATTGATGTGATGCACAGTTCATTTGAGGACTTACTAGAAAGAATCAATTAATAAAAAGGGTATTCGCTAAATCAGAAGGCAATAAATGGGCCTGGAGGGGTGTACCAACCTTAGGCTGCTCTTCATATTAATAAACTCCAGCATCAGTTTTACAGATGGTCTAGATCATGTCCTTCTCTACAACTGGTGTAGCAAATTTCAGCCAGAATCCATGATGTTTTATAGCAGTCTTCCCTATTCTGATGCCCTCTGGATGTGCTGAGATTTTAATCCCCAGAATTCTTAAGACAGCATGGGCAAGCATTAGGGGGGGTGGGGTGACATCCAAATACATTGAAGGCATCAAGTTGGTGATGGCTGATTCATGGCATCAGTTTGAAGGAGGCATGCAAGCAGCTAGAAAACCATTCTGTAGAAACACAGAGGCCTGAATCAGATTTGATGCTAAAAATTATTTTAGCTAATTATCTACACCGGAATTTCATTTACCTGCTAGTTTGGGAGGGGGACTTTTGGGGGAGGAGACATCACATTACCTTTTTAATACCGTGCTAGAGACTGTACTCCTGCTGAAATATTGAATTTAAGCTTAATTAAAATTAAATTATTTAAATACAGTTCACATAATTACTCTCCACTTGGTTCTGAAAACAAGAAACAAACCCCAAAACACAACATTGCTGAAAATTTTCTCATCTTGCTGCCAAATCTGAGTGGAGCCAGGAAAGATACATGCAGCACGTACATGTAGCACAAAGGCTCCCCCACTCCTATTACAGAATCGAAAAAGAGAGAGCCAGAAGCAGCATAGATTCTGGGAACAGCAAAACCAGGTTCTTTCACTAGCCCAGGGGTCCTCAACCTTGGCAACTTTAAGACTTGTGGACTCAACCTTGGCAACTTTAAGACTTGTGGACTCAACCTTGGCAACTTTAAGACTTGTGGACTCAACCTTGGCAACTTTAAGACTTGTGGACTCAACCTTGGCAACTTTAAGACTTGTGGACTTCAACTCCACAAGTCTTCAAAGCTGGCTGAGGAATTCTGGGAGTTGAAGTCCACAAGTCTTAAAGTTGCCAAGGTTGAGGACTCCTGCACTAGCCTGAAGGATTACTGTGTGTCCTTGATTAAACTTTAACCTTTCTGTCAGCAAAATGCAAAAGTCCAGATGAAAAGCTAGGCCTTTCCAAACCAACACTTTGATTTCTGAGCAGGGGGAGCGTTCCATAATTGGGGTGCTTCAGCCAAGAAATCCTGCTGCGTCTCCATAAAATGTACTATTCCCAATGGGAGGATGCAGATAATAATTCTTTGGCAGATCTTAACATTCTAACTTATGAAGGGAAAAGTGTTTTGATACTGAATTTTAAGCAGCAGAAGTATTTTGAAAATAATCATTAACTTCTATTGCTATAGGCATATACAAAAAGTTTTCCATCCATCCATCCATCTATCTGAATTAGATTTTACTTTCTTTGCTTCCTTCGGGATAACCTCATGAATCTCCCAGGATAGTTCCTCTCTGAATTTATTTATTTGTAAAATGTATTAATATCAATCTTGTGAATCTTGCATTTCTGGCATCCTTGGGAGCATTCCAAAGACATCTATATACTCATGGAAGAAGACAAAATAAACTTTGTCTTAGCTTGAAAATTATTTTTATGCATTTAAGATTGTAGCATGTGTAACTTTGTGCTAAAATACAGAAAACAGAATAACAGATTTGGAAAGGGCCTTGGAGGTCTTCTAGTGCAAACCCTGCTCAGGCAGGAGACCCTATACCAGTAATGGCAAACCTTTTAGAGACCGAGTGCCCAAACTGCAACCCAAAACCCACTTATGCATCGTCGAGTGCCGGGTGGGCGTGGCCCATTGGGTGGGCGTGGCCCATTGGGTGGGCGTGGCTGCGGTGGTAACGGCAGACTGGGTGGGACTAAAAAGTTCAATCAATCAATTCCAACTTTGCAAGATCTTTTTTTTTTTCCCCGAGAAGTTGAAATTGACTGATTGAACCTTTTTTTTTTTTTTGCACACGGCAGCAGAGGCCTAAAGCGAAAAGGTTTTATAAAACCCAGCTGAAGGCCTAGGACTGGGGCAATGGCGCGCATGCCCAGAGAGAGGGCTCAGAGTGCCGCCTCTAGCACCCGTGCCATAGGTTCGCCACCACTGCCCTATATTATTCCAGATAAGTGGCTCTCCAATCTCTTCTTAAAAACCTCCAGTGATGGAATTCCCACAACTTCTGGAGGCAAGCCGTTCTACTGATTGATTGTTCTCACTGACAGGAAATTTCACCTTAGTGCTACTGTAGGTTGAATCTCTCTTATTTATTTATTTGTTAAATTTATTTGTTGCCTATCTCGCTGTGAGGCCACTCTATAGACAGCTTTCTTTTTTTCTTTCTCTTTGTTAAGCTTCCATCAGTGACTTCTTGGGTTCCCTCAAGTGCTTTGGAGAATAGGTTGACCCACTCCTCTCTGTGACAGCCCCTCAATTATTGGAAAACTGCTATCATGTCATCCCTAGTCCTTCTCTTCATACACACACACACACACATCCTATGATTTAAAATTAGGACACATCTGATATATTAGAGGAACAGAACAGAATTATTGTCATGACAAAATAAAAAGAAATTAATCAGACTGATCCTACTTCTTACTTATTTTACTGATACATGTAGCTCCTTTTTTCTAGAGCATCCCTAATGAGAAGAATTTGGGTGAAGAGGTTAGGATTCAGAAAGCAGCTTCTCAGTCTCCAACCAAAGCTTAATATATGATGCATTTCACCCTGAAGTGACAGAACAGTCACTTTTCTTGGAAATGCTTCTAAGTGAAAAAGTGACAAGGGAGAGTAAGCAACATCTACAAAACATAGTTATGGTTTTCAAATAACTGAGAGTAAATTTCTTGGGTCCTGAGAGACAGTTCTGGCAATCTTCAACTAGCTAGCTTCATGACCATCATTTCCTGGTAGAGCACAGGCCTTGTTGAAAGGTTACAACTCAAGGAAATACCGTATTTCTTTGATTTTCTGTTTCTCTTGTTGGACTAGGCGCAAAATGTTATTGAAAGAATGTTTTATACAAAGAGAGGAAAATAAAAACACAGGAGTCTATCAACGGGCAGTGTTGTTATGTGATGAGGAAATGCTGATCACAGCTGGCCTCCTTTAATAAATGTGCATGCAGCACATTTACTTTGGCCACAGATGTGCATTGTTTTGTTTCATCAAATCATTCTCCTTCATGAAAATATTACCTGTATCCATTCTTGCTTTTTTTTTTTTTAATAAAATTTTATTACAAAATACAATATATGGACTTCAAAATCTCTGTTAATTTCAATCACTGACTGATTTTACTCACAATACTCCCAAATAAATCTGATATTTTTTACCAGAAACTCTATACAAAGCAGTCTTTAAAGAAAGGAGTGGTCAGGACATATTTCTCCCCTGAATTTTGAGTAGTAAAGACACTTGTGTTTACATTTGGCTGCCACAAATATCCAAGATATTCCTTACAAGAAAGCTACTAATAATCTCTCCTGTTCAGGAGGTGAGAGAACCAAGGACCCAGAAACATTTTTCAGTGCTAGCCCTTGCCTCCCCTTGAGTTAATGTCTCCTTCACTCACCTGCCTCCCCCCCACCCGCGCCTTTGCCTCCACCTGCTGCTTGGACAGGTAATCAACTCACCTGCGCTGCACAGGCTGCACAGTCCAAGACTGTGCCGGCCAAGGGGCCAGCGGGCTGTGGCTGCTGCTGGACACCATCGGCCCCACGTGCTTGCTGTCTCTTGTGCGCGTGCTGGGGGTGCTGTGTCCAGCCGGGCTGATCACCCTGATACCATGTTTCCCCGAAAATAAGGCCTAATGCATCTTTTGGAGCCAAAAAAATATAAGATCGGGCCTTATTTTCAGGGAAACACGATATTTAATTATTGGCAAAGCTGATGAGGAATGTGGGAGCTGCAGTCTTAATATATCTGAAGGCTGTCAGTTTGGAGAAATCTTCCTTAACGGATCAGAGCTTCTTGGTATATAAATTCCTGCAAGGAAAATCCTCTGAAGATAAAAAGTCTGAAAACCACTTCCACTATCTTGAATGGGAATTAAAGAATATCAAAAATGTTGTTTTAGAAAAGGAGACTGTTAACTAATGTTATCTTCAGGAAGACACAAATGATTTTATAGAGTACTTTACTCTGGAAGCAACTGCAATTCAAGTGTCCCAAAGCAGACTGGCATTGGAGAGCAGTTTTTTCTTTTATATAAAAAATGTTTCAATATCTGAAAGCAAGTTCAACACACATAGTCCAAAATAAATGTCTATGAAGAAGAAAAACCGTAGCTTATTAGTAGGACGCATACTTTGGACACTACCAACACCAAAGACAAGATTCAATTTCTAGTTAGTGTAGACTATACCCAGCAAAGTGAAACAACATGACTTGTTAAAATATGACAAATTGTAAAAAAAACAAGGAGAGGGAGAATAGGGAGTATCTTATGCTCACTAGATATCAGATAAAGTTTGTGATATACCTATTCTACATGCTTGATGCCACCATGTGGCAATAGCTTGTATTTGTATTTGTGTCTTTAGTAGAAAATAACACCCTATTTCTTTTTAAAGACATCAGCACACAATTCTATGTAATGCTTGTGATTCCCAAATTAGGCTGAACTGTAAAATAGCATCATGGCTAGAATTTAAAGGGAGAGACTGGGAAGAAGAATTTTAAAAAGATGCAAAAAGAGGTATCAGAAGGTAGTTTTCTCACAACAAAAGGCAACAAGAATGGAGAAAGTCATTTGAAGTCTCAGCCTTTCTTCCAATTTTTAGTACAACTCTGGGGAAAAGCTGGAATAAGAGAATTACTGATGCAAAGTTACCCAGTGAGATTTCTCAACTGACATTGGACTTGAACAGGGAATCTCCAATCCAGATACACACTATAACTAACACACTATGTTAGCTCTCATTATTATTAAGGCAGCATTATTAATTGTAATTATATTGCTACATAAGGTCTATGGAGATTCTCACCATCCAGTCAAAGCTGAAGAAGCTTCTTGGATGAGAAGCGAAATGTCTTCAAAGAAAAACAAGAAAGTCCAGTTGCCTCTTGAAAAAGCACCTTTGAGACAACCATGACCTGGATGACTGAGAATCTCCATTTAGCTATGCACTTTGGAATGAACACCCTTCAAATAGTGCAGGAGTATGAATGGATTTCCAGAAAACTTGCAGACTACAGGAACCATTTGCACTTCAGTTTGAGATGCAGACAACACAGACTTATCCCCAACAGCCTGCGCCTGTCTTCAACAGTGAAGGTACACAAGGCAGAAAACATCCTGCAGAAAGCAGTTCCACAACACAGTCCTTTCAGCAGTTCCAAAAAGACTCCCACACCCATTTGTACTACTCAGGTGACTCTGAGGACACAGACAAACCTCCAAGTGGCCTCAACAAGTCTCTAAAAGAATGCAAATGGCCAGCTGTCTGCAAGGAATATAAATCCTTCCATTCCTCACCATTCAGTCGGAGCTGAAGAAGCTTCTCGGATGAGAAGTGAAATGTCTTCAAAGAAAAACAAGAAAGTCCAATTGCCTCTTGAAAAAGCACTTTTGGGACACTGCTACATAATGTTACAAAAGCTAGAACAGATTAGATACTGGAGTAGGACTGGAAAGATTCAAGTTCTAGTACCCCCTTAGGCATGGAAGCAAGCTATAGAATCAAGTTGACCTTGGTCCAGCCATTTCCTCTCAGTTTAAATCAATGGTAAGCTCTGCAATAAGCAACTGATAAACAAACCCTCTCATTATAGCATGGATTAATAGCTTCACCGCAAAAACTAGGTGAGTACAGTCTTAAAAAAGCAGGCCCTACAATCACACAGGGCAAACAAGTAAGAGGACGACCATTAGTATAGCATAGTATTTTCCTAGGTAGTATCAACAAATTGAATATACTGTTACTATACACTTCCAGAATATGAGCAAATACAAATCTGTCCTCTGGAACAATATGCCCTCAGATGTTTCTATGATGTTTACCTTACTAGCCTTTAAAGAAAGCATTAAAGCATCTTCTATAACTTTTATTATATTGGTTCATAACTTAATGTAGTTGGATAGATCTTCCGCTCTTTCTGCTGGTGGATGGGAACTATTTTTGCACAATTAGCTTGTTGAGAAACTTGAGACACCCAAAAATATTACCTTTCAGTTATCAATTCATATTCAGTGGAATGGATTCTCCTATCCCCTAGAGAAAAATAGGAGACTTTGCCTTGAGCACCCCCCTGTGGGCTCAGATTAGAACTTCAAGAAAGGGTTCTTTACATTGTGTCATAATAAATCTTGCTTTATATGCTGGGAACGATGTAACTTCCTTCTAGAGGTTGTGCACTTCTCATCTTAAGCTTTACTTCTCTTTCTGATTATTCATACTGGAAATTTGTTCTTAATCATGTGAAATAATCATTATATGAAATAAAGTAACTTCAACTTATGATTTATAAGGTGGGGTTTTTTTCTACAAACCAAAAAGAAACAATACTATAGGCTCCGAACTATTGCTAAGTTGTGGTTAAATAAAATTGGAAATAAAAGCTTTGAAACTCTCATTGTAATACCCAAATGCAACCGTGGGGAGAAAATAAAGTTCCTGCTGAATCATATGTGAGCAAGAGTTTTTAAGGTATGTCAAAAACAGACATAGAGCTAGAATTTTACCTATTGAAGTTATGGTAGTTAAACTTGTTGGTCAGAAATTCCTTGCTGCTAGCAAAAGCCACTGGACTGATTTGGGAAAAAAATTAATTCTATCAAAAGCCTCATCTGCTAAACCTGCCTCAGAGGAATAGATCAGAGAGCAACAGCAATTAGGAATTATTTCACCCTAAGTAGAGACCACCTTTTTCCCCTATCAGCTGGTACTGCCAAACTTATCAGAGGGAGAAGTCCTTCTATTGCATTCTGATCTTCAACCTGCTAAATTTTGTAACTAAGAAACCTCCTTTTAATGCCTTACTTGCTTTCTCTTTTCCTTTTGCATGCTGACTTTTAGACTGTAAGCCTATTAAGTACCATTTCTGTTCTTTATAAACTTTTCTATTTCAATAAAGAAAGAAATGTAAAGTGGTCCAGGATTGGTTTTCTATTTCCTTTAATATCCAATTATTTAATTACAATTCAAACTTGCTGCATAGAGGATAAAGGCTTAAGTAAACTAAAATAAGTGTTAAAATAAATGAGATCATACCTTGAACTCCTTCTAAAAGCAGATCAACTCCTTTTCTGTAAAAGCCAAATGCAGCTTCATAATCTTCCTCTTCCTCCTTCTTCAAGGCCAGCTTTATCAATTCTCCAGCTTTGTCCAAGTAATCTCTTCTGCCAAGCTTGGCCTTCAAGCTCCCAGTGAATAAACCCCGGCTTTCCCTCTCATTCTCAGATTTGATCCATTCCTGATCTAAAATGGCAGATGACAATACTGGATGTTCAGCAGCAAAGCTGAGACCAAGCGATGTGCTGGGGGAATCCTGGTTAGATGCCATTCCATCATCTAACTCAAGAGAATCTGCATCAATGGTCAAGGAAATCAAGTCACTGTCATTGGATAAACCTGTAGGGAAGCAAAAGAATGGAGAGCATTTATCCTCTAAAGAAGCCCTACTAGAAAGTCTTGATTTAGAAGGTAAGTAAAAGAAGTATCCATGAAAGGTATTAACTATTTTAGCCACAGATCACTGCCTCTAAAAAAGAGAGTGGTCTTTCTTTTATGTGGTGATTAGGATAATAGATGTAATGTACTTTGAGCCCTCAGTAAAGTGTATCATAAACGCTAATGATGATGAAGAATGTTGATGAAGATCATACAATTTATAACTTGTTTTTGTACAACCTATTCCACTGGTGAGTAAAAAAACAAGTACTCTGCCAGGTTAAACTAAAAGTCAATCTAGTTGAATTTTTAATTCATACTATGGCTCAAGAACAGCCCACTGGAGACCGTCACTCAAGCTGCCCAGCAATTAATTTTGAGAAACGTGTGGCTCCAGAGGTAGAGGTAATATACAGGCAGCATGTCTTTTAATCAGCCACAATTTTTCCTGTCAGAATTTATTTAATTTCCTCCCAAATCATTCTAGGTCAGTGATTATTATCAAAAAAAACCTTGGGATGCAACTTCTATAGTTCCATGTGAGGAAATGCTTCTTTTTATCTGTCCCAAACCTCCTAACATTGGATTTATTGGATGAATCCAAGTTCCAATTCAATGGGAAAGGAATACAATCTTCTTTATCCATTTCCATTATTGTTTATATTATGCAAAGCATACACTTGCTGATGAATCCTTTTTTAACCTAATCTAATAAGTCTCAGTGTAAATGTCTATGAAGATTCTCAATCACGCAGGTCATGGTTGTCCCAAAGGCGCTGTTCAAAAGGCAACTGGACTTTCTTGGGGGGGGGGGTGTTCCCTTGAATTGAAGAAGCTTCTTGGATGAGAAATGAAATGTATTCAAGGGAAAATAAACCAAGAAAGTCCAGTTGCCCTTTGAACAGCACCCTTGGGACAAGTCTCAGTGTAATATTTCCTCATAAAGGAGTGCTAGATTTGTTTTATTACGATTTCTTTCTGAACAATTAAAGTACAGTTGGTAGAAATATACTTTATCTATCTATATTAGCTGTCCAGGTTGTTTTGATAGTATTTCAGAGTGCTGAGCCAACCCAAGAGATTTGCTCCTAGGTTATTGAGTAACATAATTTTCTCAAAGTACATAATGACATTTAATAACTCATCTTTCTTTTAGCAAGTAGATAAAATGTAGCAAGCAGGTGAATAACACTAAAATAGTCCCCATTGCTTGGAGATTTACAATTTTCATTCCTGTTTAGAGCTATTTAGAGCTCATTTGTAAATAAATCAATGGAATACAGTCGAAATGTCTTTGAGGATTTGAATAAGATGCTGATTTGTATATCAATTCATATTCAGTGGACAACTTATTTTATTGCTATAGAGTAGAACTGGTGTAATATTAGAGCATTCCAAAAATTCTCATACTGAAAGTGCAAACCAGATGAGCATCACGCAAAACTCAGATTAAAAGAACCAGTGAAGTGGCAAAGCTTGAGACTGAAGTCAAAAATCTGGTAATCCTCCAGTTCAAGTCTTACTTCTGCCAAAAATGCATTTGGTGATCTTAAGCTGGAAGAGATGAGCAATAGTTTAACAGAAAGGCCAATGTTTTGCACATAAAATGTCTCAGGTTATAGCAGCTTGCTCACTCTCTCTCTGAAACTGCAACAAATCAGGATCAATTATTTATGGTCATTCATGTCCTTGTAACTCTCATCTATGTTGCTACAGTTTGCTTTACATGGAGCTGCCCTTGAGGACTATTCAGAAATTATTAGCCTGTATGTCAATGGGTTCTGCCTTGTTCTCCATGTGATACCGTTACTGCGGGAGCTGCCTTGATTACCAATAAGATCCAAATGCAATCCATTGTGTTGGTGCTCTTTAAAAAGCCCTATTGAGCTTGGAATCTGGTAACGTTCAAAACTGTATGCAAGTGGAGTCCACCCTAAAGGGGCCGGTGCATTATGGGTGACCTCTTTTTTTAAATTAAATAAAGAATTAACCTAAACTGCTCAATTTACTCCATTCTTTCTTACCTCCATATTCTGTCTGGCTAAGTGTCACTTCATCAAGAACACCAATATCCTTCCGAGCTGTAGAAACAAAAATGAATGCCAATGTTAATTACGCATAGGTTTGAAATAGGACAGACTCACTGCAGCTGGAAATTCTAAAAAAATGGGGGAAGGGCACAGTTTGTTGGGTAAATGCGATCTAGAAAAATATAAACCGTTTTATTCTAAAAACCTAAATCAGCTTCTCTCAATCATTCACACTTCAGATATGTAGGATCCCCAACTAACCTGACCAACAGCCTATATTGAAGATGCACCACAACTCCATAAGCGTTGAGGTAACTGACCTGTATTTTCCCCTGGTGCTCTTGTTTTCATCTGGTCTCTATTTCTTTTAAGATTTTATATTATGTTCTACCACATTTGTGAATTTTACACCTGAAACCTCATTTGGTGAATCCCCCTAAAGAGCACTAGCTATTAGATGGTCTAGAAATATACCAAAAAGCTGATCATAAAAAGGATTTCATAGTTTACAGTCAGAACATTAGATTAAAAATTATCTGAACAGTTATTGCTACAATAGGTATTATTCCATCATGGTTTCTGCATAAGAGAGAAAACCAAACCAGGAAAAATTTACCACTTGCACAATCGAGAAAATTAGAATTTAAATATAATGCTGCCATCTAGAGGAGATGAAGATTAAGAGGCCATAAGAAGTTGTTACCAAATCTAACTTGAATGTGACAAAAAGACGAAAAATGTTAAGGCGTGACTGAAAAATATTGACATATTTTATTGTTTTTTCTTACAGATCCCTTCTTTCTGTCCACTGGTCACTTGGGGAAACAAATAAAGAAACAATATATCAAAATAGTTAAAATTCCAATTTAGATTTAATCCTATTTTGGAGAAATAGGTGTCCAGCATGCCACTCAAAAGCCAAGAAAACAATTGCATACTATACTAAATCAGGATTGTTTCAATCTCAGCGCATCAAGGAGATCAAGTGCCCAAAACATGCCATATAAAATTCCTCAACTGCCTTTCCCAAAAATAAGATTACTATGTGTGTGTTTTTCAAGAAACTAGAGTTTTAAAAAACCTGGATCTAGATTACAAAAAGTAAGAAAAGAGAGCCAACCTTCAAAACTGCAGGTAGATAAGCTGTCTATCAGAGAGTCCACCAGAGGTTCTGCAGGACCAATCAATTCAGATCCATCATGCACCTCTCCATCCTTAAAACAGACAGAAAACAATATATATATATATATATATATAGCTATTTTTCCCTATGGATCAATGTAACTTTCACCCAGGGGGAAAAAGTTACACGAAAAATAGCAATATGATCTAAAACACTGTTCCCCAACTTGGCCAGAAACAAGCACTGTTGAGAATTCTGGAAGTTGAAATCCATATTCCAAGTTGGTAAAGATTAATTTTATATTCTTTCCAGATTCAGTCTAAGTATACATTGAAAGAAAGAATAGTCAATAAATATCAAAAGTATTCCTAAATCAAATTAACTGATTTGCAACGTGTTCCAGCTGACATATATTCCCATCCTAGAAAAATGATATTGAACACTGTCATCTGTTTTCAAGAAGATATTATTTTAAAAGAACAATATTAGCTTTTAGGATAAAACAGATTTTTAAACCCGAGAGACATTCTAGCTATACACAAAATTCCTCAAAGAGGGTTAGAATTTCCTCACTAAACAACCTGCATGGATATATCAAATAGTTCATAACCCACCATATCCCCTGCCCCAGCTGCTAGAAACAAAAGAAAGCTATCTTATCTTAAATTAACTTTCACCATGTTTTAGTTTGATACCTCTCAAACTAAAATGGTTCCCCTCTAGAAAATATCTCTGCTGGTTTTTATATCAGCTTAGCAGCCTTATTCTTGTTGTACCAATTTAACTGTTACACCATAATTATAAATTATAAATCATAATTAACCCGACTGTAAACCTGCCATAAACAATGTTTACCAGTCACACGAAGATTGTGGTTTCTCAGTCAGGTTCATAGGAAACATATTTTGGCTTCCCAACACAATTGGAATGTATATGATACAGCTGAGATTATGCAACTCTGGATCTGTTTAGTGCCTACGCAAAGCCTGGGTTCTCCATGATTGGCTCCCTAAGACCTCACGGAAGAAATACTGGATATACATAAAAAAGCTTCCCTCACCACATTTCACAGTGTGAAGTTAGCCAATGCCAAATGGATCAGATCTGGGCTGCAAAAATTTGCATGGCTATAAATAATAGCAAAGAGGTACAGAATACTTTTATGCTTTGCTGCCATCTTAGTGATGCCTGGATATTTGCAGCCGTATCTGGCAGTATATGCCTATTATGTAGAAGTTTGGGTGTCTGCAGGGAAGATCAAGGAGGAACAAATGACATGTGCTCAATGTTACAGAAAGACACAATTTACATTTTCACATTATCGTGATTTAATCACTTTATTGCATGTGCATTGCCACACTCACATCATTTCCGTTTGCTGAAGAGACCACTTAATAGAATATCAGCAATGTGCAGTTACTAATCTAACTGCTATTAGACACTCTCTTTCCTTCCAATGTGTACCAATAGCGTATTTAAGGCAGAAAACAGTAGCAAAACAGCTGTTTGTCTATCTAATATAATCTATATGGTACTTTATTCATTTGTTTCACAACATTTGTATACTGTCCCAATCCAAAGTTCTCTGGGTGCTCTTCATTCTAATAAAGTACTTTTTTGTTTTATATCATATAGAGAATGATTTGCAATAGTAACTACTAATTTAGCCTGAGTAAGTGGTTGCAGATGGGGGTATGAGAGAATGGAGATTTTACACACACACACGATTGATTGATTGATTGATTGATTGATTGATTGATTGATTGATTGATTGGCATACTATAGAGAATCTGTTTCAACCTTAGACCAATCCTGAGATCTTATGATTTGCAACTTCACTGTATAGATGGGAAATAGAGGCTATGGACAGCTGCCCTTGAGCAAATGTAATAATACACAGAGATTGCTTATGTTTTCCTGAGATTTATGGTAAACTGCATTTGTACTGATTTTTACAGAGCAATAGCACTATGAACAAGTATTTCACTCACACAGTGAAATGAAATAATTTATTAGATGGGCTAGCTGAGAAAGATTAACCTTAAAGAAATCTTCAAGCTGCTTGCTATTATAGAGCATGGGGATGTTGGCAGAAAACTGAAGCAAATCTTCTGCGCACTGTCTTCTCTCTTCAATCACACCTTCTTCAAATCGCCCTGAAACATGAACAAAATCAACATTATGAGAAACAAATCATTTTTTTCTGACAAAAAATCCTTTATGAGAAAAAAAAAAAAGCCTTGCATCTATGAAGTCACACAACTGCTTCAGGAGACAGGGTCAAATATCTGAGCTCAAATGTTCCAGAATGTTTTACCGTCTATTGATGATATATATAATTTGGCAGCCCTAATGGAATGTAAAGCTCCCTTTTATGAGAACACATTGATTAGCCAATAAAACACTAAATATATACCATCAATATCGAAAAATAAATGAGATAGAGCTCATCACATTATAGATATCTACTCTGTACTGTGCCCATGTCAACCCTAATCCCTTATGGTTGCAGACTTGAGTTATTTGGTTTATACTAAAAACAAAGACTTGGATTTTGAATTTTTCTTCACTGAACACCATGCACAGGATAGTCTTGCTACTGGAAGAAAAAAAAGGCAAGTTTTCTTCCTTCTTCCCAAAGGTCTGTTCTCTTTAGATTCATTGGGGAGTGCAGAAGGATTACAACTTTCATGAGAAAAAGACTATTCCATCATTGTATTATCAATGGACGGGGCCTTCTACCCCCCCTCCCCAAAAAGGACACGTGGGATTCAGGAAGCCATAATACAGACAAAGCGTGATGATACAGACTGGGTCCAGGTTGGCAAAAGAGTGCAACAAGGCTGCGTACTCTCACTTTATTTAATCAACCTATCTGCAGAATATTTATTTGTATTACATTAATATGTCAAATTAAGGGAAGCTGGATTGGGAGAAGATGAGCATGGTTTTAAAACTGGTGGAAGTGACATCAATAATCTGCATTGATCAAGCATATAAGCAATGCTTGAGCAAGGTCCGCAGAATTGTCTGGAATGCTACACATCCTCTTCACGACCTGTTTTCTTTGTTACCTTCTGGGAGGAGGCTTCGTGGTATCCGAAGCAGAACATCCAGATTCAGTCATAGTTTTGTTCCATATAGCATCAAACTTGTGAATTCCGTTATGTATTCAAAATGGACAGTGATTAATATTTATATGTATGCATGCATGCATGTATGTATGTATTCAAAATGAACAGTGATTAATATTTATATGTATGCATGCATGCATGCATGCATGCAAACATACATACATACATATGTGTGTGTGTGCATAAGCATAAGCGTGTGTGTGTGTGTATAGCATGTGTATGTGTGTGTTATGTATGTGTATGTGTGTGTTATGTATGTGTATGGGTAGATTTATACTTTCTTTTGAGAGCAGGCAACAGAATTTCATTTTTAATGTGGACTAGTATGCTCACAGTAAAAAATGAGCCGATGCAGTCCGGGACAGTCCCAACATCCCAAGGTTAAATGCTGGGGAAACTCTGAGCTGCTCAGAATGTTCCCATAATAAAATGAATACAACTGATTGGTGGACAATGAACCATGGGGAGGTCCAGGGGAAAAAGGGGATTTTACCTATGCTGGTTTTCGCGCGAAAACTTTAGTACTAGCTGTGCAACCTCTATGCCTATATGGAATTATCAGTAAAGTTATACTCTTGGTAAAATAATGTCAGAGGAGTTTCTCTTGCTGCATTTACCAATGGGACAGTTGACAGTGTATTAAAAGAACTGTGCACTGGCAGAGAATATATGTCACTTCATTTTCTTCAGTTAGAAAAGTAGCCAAGATGTGAGTTTTGTAAGAGGGCTTTTATCACAGGGAGAGAGGCATGGACTGTATTGTGTCCCAAATGACTTAGGACCTTTAAATGTTACTTGTTGCTTCAACGGGTGCTAAACTAGACACTTAACAGACTGGTCAAATCTCATGTTTTCTGGCAATATTTCTATTTCAGAGAGAGAGAATGCCATTTCAGCTGGGTAGTGATAAAGGCCAATTCATCCAGCTGCTTTATCCAATGAGTGAAGCAAAAGGGATAAAGCAGGCTGGCCTTCATCAGTCTACTGGCAGCTGATTTCCTTCTCTCCTCAAAAAGGGAAGATGAGCTAGCCTGGCAAATGCAATGTTCATTTAAAAAGAGGCAGGAAGCAAGAGTTCAATTACATTGTTGTAGCTGTCCCTTGGTTTGTTTGTTTTTTACTCCGTCTTTGTAAATGCTGACTCTAAAACACCACCCAGAGGAAGTTGTCTCCTGTCCTTCTCATTTTGCTGGTTATTAAAGTGTGTTTTCACAGGAAGGCTTTGAAACTAAAAATCTTTTTTTAATCAAACTTGATACAGAGATCAAGCTAAGGCATGTAAGCCACAATTGGTTGGGTTCACACATCTTATGAAGCTCAAATCAGCTACACTATAGCTTAGCACACTCTACTTCATTACATTGTTCTTTTAAAGCAGGGGTCTTCAAACGTGGCCCTTTTATGACTTGTGGACTTCAACTCCCAGAATTCCTCAGCCAGTGTGCCAGGCTGAGGAACTCTGGGAGTTAGTCCACAAGTCATAAAGGGGCCAAGTTTGAAGACCCTTGTTTTAAAGACTCGCTGTATTTATTTCTCTTTTGTTTTGCTACTTTAGTGTTTTACTACTATTTTATCAATTTAATTCACTTTTGTTGATTGCCTTGAACAAAGCTGAGGAAAGACAGTATATACATATTTTAAATAAACAACCTCGACTTGACTACCTTGACTACATCTATTTTTATTATGTCCAATATTGGACTACCAGTTCAGTTTGGGCATTGTTAACTATGGTTTGGACCAATTGTAAAATAAGATGACACTACAACCTAGAATTAAGGAGAAACTTCCTAACAGTGAGGACAATTAACCAGTGGAATAGCTTGCCTTCAGAAGTTGTAGGGGCTTCATCACTGGAGGTTTTTAAGAAAAGACTAGACAGCCACCTATCTGAAGTGGTATAGTATCTCCTGCTTGAGCAGGGGGTTGGACTAGAAGACCTCCAAGGTCCCTTCCAGCTCTATTCTGATTTACTGACAAATGATTTGGGCTTCTAGACATGTTACAGGAAAACCAGGTTTTAGAGCTGCTTGATGTTTTCCATTTACTCAATATTCAGCTTCCTAAATGTTTGACTTTACCATTGCATCCATGATACAATGGCTTCTTGAAGTAGATAAAGTATGCTGAACGTCTGGCTGTGTACCCAAGAACAGTGCCTCAAGAAAAGGCACCATTACTAGATTATGGCTGATCACAGAAGCTAAGCAAAATCAGCTGTGGTGAGGTAAATGGAAGCTGCCTGAGAATTCCAGTTGACAGATGAGACTCAGAAGTTGAAGTTGAAAAACATTCCAGAAAAAGTAATGGCAAATCTATTCCATAATACTGCCAAGAAAACTATAAGAACTCGGTCACCAGAAATCATATGAAGACATTTTTATTTTATCCAAGAATTATTATACAGCACCACTGCCATCAGAATACATAACTATCAAATCCTATCCAGGAAAAAAAAATATTTTTATTTTTTGCTTTTTAGAGGTGTGCATTTTTTTTAAAAAAGGAGAGATATGAATAAAATCAGGATCAAGGATGAAGACAATCACCATTGCATTATAAACTGAGGAAACTGTTGTTCTTTCAAAAAGATTACATATTTCAATGATTTAATCATGGAGCAAATCTCAGCATATCGGCATGGGATGACAATGAAGAGACAGACATGAATGTCCTCCTTTTACTACCCAACATTTATCCATTACATTTACCACCATCTCTTCTTCCAAGGAGCTCAGTGTAGTGTGTGCATGAATATCTCTTGAAAAACATGGAAACTATGCACACACACATATATACACTTTATCTCACAACAATCCCAAAAGGCAAGTTAAGCTGAAAGACAATGACAGGTAAAAACTCAGCCAGTCAACTTCTTGAGGAAATGGACATTTCATTCAGAGTCTCCCTAATCCCAATTGAATGTTCTAAGCCAGCGGTCCCCAACCTTTGCGGCTTGGCGGCTCGGCTGGGGAGGGGAGAGGGGAACCAGGCCGCGCAGCTCCACTCATGCAAGAGAGAAGAGAAGCCTTTGGGAACACGGTCTCATATTCCTTCAGACTCACCGAGGCTGCCCGACACTCCGAAAGTGAATCGGGTGTCCTGTGCAGGCAGCCTCAGTGAGTCAAGTGAAGCTGAGCAGGGCGCACTTCTCCCATTCAGCCTCTGCTCTCACCACTCCGCTTTTGGAGCATCGGGAG
Source organism: Azemiops feae (assembly GCA_023970755.1). Classification (NCBI taxonomy): domain Eukaryota; kingdom Metazoa; phylum Chordata; class Lepidosauria; order Squamata; family Viperidae; genus Azemiops; species Azemiops feae. Next base: position 2,073,411 of record JALGBA010004281.1, on the reverse strand, counting down.
CAGGCGGCTTGGCTGAGGGGAGGGGGGCAGAGGGAAACTGGGCCATGTGAGCCCACAGGTTTAGGCACCGTTTAGGCACTATTGTAAGCACTGCACTGTAACAGTTTACAATTTGAACCCTCTTCAATTTTTCCAATATCAGAAAGAACAACAGCACTTGATCATCTCAGAAGAGGACACCTTGTCCAAAGTTATATCAGACATGTATTTTAAGGCGTTTTTCAATATCAACATGCCTATAAATGTCAAAAAATTCAAGAACAAAAAAGTTTCTATCCAAATAATAAAAATATGCTATTGGGACATCCAACAGTTTACTCATGGGACTGCCTCTCCCTGAGGATATACCTCCTGGATACATCCAGGTCCCCTCCCTTAAATGTTTCCATCCTATGGGACCTGAGAGGCGTGCCTTATCGATGGTCACCCCAAGTCTTTTGGAACAGCCTCCGACTGGAAATCAGAGGAACCCCTACCCTCTTGGCAACTGTGAGCACTTGGCAACCAGTGAGCATTTGTGATCATTGTAGCATCCCATGGCCACATGATCACCATTTGCGTACTTCGTATCCCATTTCCGACAAAGTCAACAAAGAAGCCAGCAGTAAAATCACAAATTGTGGCCATGTGATGTCTGTTAATTACTGCAATGAGTCACTCACTGACCACAGGGGGAATGACAGAGTTGCCAGTCCCAAAAGTGATTGTTAAGTCAGTATTACCTGTACTACCTCATAATTTCACTGATCAAAGTCCTTTTAAAATAAATTTTAATCAGCAGAGCATAATTGGAGCTTACGGACGTCTCTGAAGAATTATAAGAAATTGTACTGAAGGAATTCAACATAAACATTAAAAGGCATGTTTTCTTCTATCATTCAGCTATAAGAAAATATTTGAAAAGAACACCGTACATAAGTATGGCAAATAAATAAAATATTCTGCATTTTCCTGGGTTGATTAATGTCAAAGAAGTAACCATTCATTCTCACACAGAACCACTCCCACAACAAAATACATTTTACAGGCACACAAACCCATTTCTTCCCGCTTCCAATAGAAACAGCAAAAAAGAAAAAAAACAAGAGTGAAGATAGAGCAAAAGGAAAAGGTGGCTGCAGCAGGAAGAGAATGAAGACGAAGGGGAAAGTGGATGGAGATGCTACACAAGGAAAAATTAGCTGGAAGGAGAACAAAACAAAAGAATACAACCTCTGCTTAGGCATTACAGTTCACAAGTCAATTTAACTAGTCAAGCAGTCCTTCTCAGAGGATGGCTAATCTTCAGGCTTATCTTCAGAGGCAGTCAGGTTTTTTTCAGCAGTGATAACTGTAGACATCTCACTTTGACCCAACTGCTTGTTTTCAACAGTTTATTCTATTTATGTCAGGAACACAAGACAAATTATGATTTGGAACTGATCATGGCCCGCAAAATGGTCTATGTATAAATTAACACTGGCCCACAATTAGATCCAGAATCAGGAGTGGAATCTGTACAAGTGAGGTTTATACAGTAACAAGTTATCTTGATGTTCTAATTGTTCTATAATGAAATATCCAATGGATATGTAATACATATAGGATACATTATTACTTTGTGCCCAAGTCAGCCTGATTTTTGATCCTTGGCAATAATGTGGACAAGTCCCTGCAATTTTCTTGGGAACATTTTTAAGAAGTGGTTTGCCATTGCTTGGCAATCCAATTATTCTATTTCACAATGAACAAAAATGTATTCCCAAATTATTTAATGATTTTTAAAAGATGCTTACCAAATACTATTGCTTTAGCAAAAGGAGGAAACAATTCTGTATGCCTGAATAAGTGCTTATGAATCTGCCAGAGTTCTTTGTGCAATTTCTTAAAGTCACTGTATCTCTTCCAAACGACTATCTGAAGCAAAACAAAATAAAACAAAACAGAAAACAAACACACCCGTGAGGCAATTAATCCTTCTAATAAAGCATTTATAAAAATAAAAAAGCAGAAACCAATACAGTCAGCAAAAATATTAGCTAACAGTATGAACCTAGATTTTGCTGTGATATCATTTTTTCTTCCCTCTCTTTTTCTACCCGAAGAACAGATTTACTAAAACATATCAAGTAAGGATTTTAATCCAGGAAATCACTTAGTACTCAGTTTTGCTCATAACCTAATGGAGAGAAATCTAATTGAATTTTTCCCTAATAATGTATTTAAATTCAGTGTAGTCATCTAAGATATATTTCTAATGTTCTGTTTCAGTCCATTTTAAATCTGTGAATAACTGCACAGAAATGGGGGGGGGAGGTAAATTTTTCCCCTGTCCAGTTGTGTCTGACTTAAGGGGGCGATGCTCATCGCTGTTTTCCCAGCCGAGGGAGCCAGCATTGTCCAAAGACACTTCTGTGGTCATGTGGCTATCATAACTATACGTCGAGGCACACGGAATGCTGTTATCTTACCACCGAAGTGGTACCTATTTATCTACTTGCATTTGCATGCTTTTGAACTGCCAGGTCGGCAGGAGCGGGAGCAAGAATGGGAGCTCACCCATTATGCAGTAAGTATGCATCCATATTTGCAAAAAGATGTTGTGTAACTTCCTAACTGTTAGAGGTTGGCCAGATTTTGTTTATTTAGGCATTCACTGAAACATACCAAGGGTAGCTAAACATTTGCATGCAACTATAAGTCTTCAGTGCTACACAACTGAGGACTATAGCTTCTTTGATGAATATTTTTCTAAAAAATATGATTAAAACATCCATTAAATTTCTACCAATTGTCCAAAAGTGGAAAGCAACGTTGAAGGCTCAAATAATTATTAAATTCACCAAGGTAATCTAAATTAGGGTTGTAACTATTTACCTCCTTTAAAAAAAAAAAAAAAAGATAATCCCAAAATAAGGTACTGGCTTTGTGTATCTGTTCTTACAAATAAATATTCTTTCACGTATTAGCATATTTATTCTCAATCTCTCTCTCTCCCCCTCTTTCTGTCTCTCTTTTGTAAAGCTACTTACATAACCCTATCCCTTTTCTGCAACCTATCCTTACAATTTTCCAATGGATTTATTTGTTGTAAAAATCCAGTGCCAGCCTGGAAGTCTTAACTGTTTCTTAAGAGTTGCTTTTTCTTGTTAGGGGCACCAAGATCCCATATACTCCATATTATATGCATACATTTGCACAAACACAAGTTATTAAAAAGATAACATTACTCAGATTTCATAAATTCACATGCATATTTAGCCATCCCACTATTCCCTTTTGGAATAAGTAACACAGAATGCAGAAAAAAGTAGGAAATAGGAAACCAAAGAAATTAAAGTTATGAAATAAGAAAAAGAAAGGTATCATGGTTAAAATTAGTATACAACAACACCATTCTCTCATTACACTTCTGCATATCTTTCTAGCCTTGCAAATCATCCTTGTTTCTACCACCACTTCACACATTACATTTTGTCCCTTAAATTTCTCATCCCTCTATTCTTGGACATCTCATCAACTCCATTAAACCCTTACTTTCTCGGTCTTCCCCTTCCTCTTGCCTAAATCATTCTTCTTTTACACTTGTCTTGTAATTTAACCCCATTCAATTCTTTTTTTTTCCCCATTCAGATAATCTTGTTTAACAACCATTCTCAGCTATTGTGATGATAAAAAATAACATTACAACCGATCCTCCCATTTATGACTTTTGCATATCTATAAAGCAAAGGAAAGCTGAAATAAGATCACAAGCACAGTCACAGTTTCACTTAATGACTGCTTAGCTTAATGACTAAGTTGCCACTTCCAACTGTGACCATTAAACAAGGACTACCTGTATACGATCAAAACAACTCTGTATTTTTTTTTTATTCTGGTCACTCACTTGTGCATTCAATCCACATTCATTCAACACCCATATTACTATTTACATGTTCTGTTGTTAAGTACCTGATTCTTACTGCATTCAACCTACTTTTTGCCCTGATGTACTTAAGTCTCTCTTCCCTATAGCAGAGTGGACAGAAGTACACTATTCAGACCTTTTCATTTCTTTTCACAAATATTTATTCTGAACAGCAGACCACAACTACTCATTATCTTTCTGCAAGCATTTTGCATATTTTAATGTTTCTCTATCTTCACATAGTGCCCTTGTTGTCCACCACTTGGTATTGAACTGTTTTTAATATTTCTATAGTACATTTAAAAATTAAACATTATGCCAGATATCGGTGCTCAAGGATTTTATTTAGTACAAATTTAGCAGTGAGCAGCTCTAATCTGAATCTTCCAGATAAAAATACAGATCATAAAGAATAAGAAACTCTCTTGCCAATTCTGCCTGTATTCTAATTCTCTGATGTTGTTTCCAACTCCAAGAAATGTTAAAATGCTAAAAAAGCATGACTGTATATCATGTATTTTACTACTGTATAAAACATTTTCCTAGCCTCAAAACTTAGATTTAAAAGATAATTTAATGCTTTTTGGCTAGGCTATATTTTTATAATAACACCGAAGTGCTGTTTACAGTTGAAAACATGAAACTTTTTTTTTAAAAAAGTTAAACTAAATAAGCAGGCAGAAGACTTCATAGGTTTCAGTTTTGGCCTTACACAGAGTCTACAAATTATCTGTTTGCCAGTATCAGGTGATATTAACCAATTGTCATATTTGCCAAGCTAAATGAAATGCCTCCACTGAATAACAAGCCAATAAGTTGTTTTAAGTGTTTTTGAATATATATTTTAAAAAACACTACCAAGTTCAACATGAATATATGAGCCAACTAGATCTAACAAGGCAAATCATTTTAAAAATCCAGATGAAGTTGTTGTTGTTGTTAGTTGCGAAGTCGTGTCCGACCCATCGCGACCCCATGGACAACGTTCCTCCAGGCCTTCCTGTCCTCTACCATCTTCTGGAATCCATTTAAGCTCACGCCTACTGCTTCAGTGACTCCATGCAGCCACCTCATTCTCTGTCGTCCCCTTCTTCTATTGCCCTCAATCTTTCCCAGCATTAGGCTCTTCTCCAGTGAGTCCTTCCTTCTCATTAGGTGGCCAAAGTACTTGAGTTTCAACTTCAATATCTGGCCTTCTAAGGAGCAGTCAGGGTTGATCTCCTCTAGGACTGACTGGTTTGATCGCCTTGCAGTCCAAGGGACTCGCAGGAGTCTTCTCCAGCACCATAGTTCAAAGGCCTCAATTCTTTTGCATTCAGCCTTTCTTATGGTCCAACTTTCACAGCCATACATTGCAACTGGGAAAACCATGGCCTTGACTATACGTACTTTTGTTGGCAGGGTGATGTCTCTGCTTTTTAGTATGCTGTCTAAATTTGCCATAGCTTTCCTCCCCAGGAGCAAACGTCTTTTAATTTCTTGGCTGCAGTCCCCATCTGTGGTGATCTTAGAGCCCAGGAAGATAAAATCTGTCACTACCTCCATTTCTTTCCCATCTATTTGCCAGGAATTGAGAGGGCCGGATGCCATGATTTTGGTTTTCTTAATGTTGAGTTTCAAGCCAACTTTTGCACTCTTCTTCACCCGCATCAAGAGGCTCTTTAGTTCCTCTTCACTTTCTGCCATTAGAGTGGTATCATCTGCATATCTTAGGTTGTTGATATTTCTCCCGGCAATCTTAATTCCAACTTTTGATTCATCTAGCCCTGCCTTTCTCATGATGTGCTCTGCATATAAGTTAAATAGGCAGGGTGACAGAATACAGCCTTGCCGGACTCCTTTCCCAATTTTGAACCAATCAGTGGTTCCGTGTCCAGTTCTCACTGTTGCTTCTTGACCCGCATATAGGTTTCTCAAGAGACAAATAAGATGGTATGGTACTCCCATCTCTTTAAGAACTTGCAACAATTTGTTGTGATCCACACATCAAAGGGCTTTGCATAGTCAATGAAGCAGAAATGTAGCTGTTTTCTGGATCCAGCTTATCCATGATTTTTTTTTTTTTTTCCGCCCCCAAAGGGGGGGCGGGGGGGGGGGTATGTTGGCAATTTGATCTCTAGTTCCTCTGCCTCTTCGAAATCCTGCCTGTACTTCTGGAAGTTCTCGATCCACATACTGCTGGAGTCTAGCTTGTAGGATTTTAAGCATAACTTTACTTGCATGTGAAATGAGTGCAATGGTGCGATAGTTTGAACATTCTTTGGCATTGCCTTTCTTTGGAATTGGAAAGAATTCCAATTTCCAATCCTGTGGCCACTGTTGAGTTTTCCAAATTTGCTGGCAAATTGAGGGTAGCACTTTTACTGCATCGCCTTTTAAGATTTTGAATAGCTCAGCTGGAATACTATCACCTCCACTAGCTTTGTTGTTGCTCAGCTTTCCTAAGGCCCATTTCACTTCACATTCTAGGATGTCTGGCTCGAGGTCAGTGACCACCCCATTGTGGTTATCAGGGATGCTAAGCTCGTTCTTGTATAGTTCTTCTGTGTAATTTTGCCACTCTTCTTAATCTCTTCTGCCTCTGTTAGGTCCCTGCCATTTTGGTCCTTTATCATGCCCATCTTGCATGAAACGTTCCTAATATCTCCAAATTTTCTTGAAGAGATTCTTGGGGGTTTTTTTTTCCCTATTCTGTTGTCTCTTATATTCTTTGCATGTTCTTTAAAAGGCATTCTTATCTCTTCGAGCTATTCTCTGAATTCTGGATTCATTGGGTGTATCTTTCTCGTTCTCCCTGCCTTTCGCCTTCCTTCTTCCTCAGCTATTGCAAAGCTTCCTCAGACAGCCATTTTGCTTTCTTGCATTTCTTTTTTTTTGGGATGGTTTTAGTTGCTACCTCTTGTACAATGTTGCGAACCTCCGTCCATAGTTCTTCAGGCACTCTGTCTATCAGATCTAATTCCTTAAATCTATTTGTCACCTCTACTGTATATTCATCAGGGATATGATTTAGTTCATACTTGAGTGGCCTAGTGTTTTTCCTACTTTCTTCAATTTAAGCCTAAATTTTGCAACAAGAAGCTCATGATCTGAGCCACAGTCAGCTCCTGGTCTTGTTTTTACTGACTGTATAGAGCTTCTCCATCTTTGGCTGCAGAGCACAGTCAATCTGATTTCTGTGTTGACCGTCTGGTGATGTCCATGTGTAGAGACATCGTATTCTCTTGACAAAATTCTATCAGCCTGTGCCCTGCTTCATTTTGTACTCCAAGGCCAAACTTGCTTGGGGGGGGGTGGGGGGGGGGGGGGGAATGTTATGCCGTTTATCTTTGGCTTTCCTACTTTAGCATTCCAATTCCCCCATGATTTTCTTCCCTTCCTCCTTCCTTTTAATGATAAGCATTTTTTGGTGTTGATTCTATAAGGTGCTGTAGGGCTTCATAGAACTGGTCAATTTCATCCTCTTCAGCACCAGTGGTTGGGGCATAGACTTGGACTACTGTGATATTGAATGGTTTGCCTTGGATTCGCACTGAGATCATTCTGTCATTTTGGGGATTGTATCCCAGTATTGCTTTTCCTACTCTTTTATTGACTATGAAGGTTACTCCATTTCTTCTGAGGGATTCTTGCCCGCAGTAGTATATCTGATGGTCCTCTGAATTAAATTCACCCATTCCTGTCCATTTTAGTTCGCTGATTCCTAAGATGTCGATGTTCAGTCTTGTCATCTCTTGTTTGACCACGTCCAGTTTGCCTTGATTCATGGATCTTACGTTCCAGGTTCCTATGGAGAAAAAATCTTTACAGCATCGGACTTTCCTTTCACCACCAGATGCATCCACAGCTGAGCGTCCTTTCGGCTTTGGCCCAGTCGCTTCACTCTTTCTGGCGCTACTAGTACTAGCCCTCTGCTCTTCCCCAGTAGCATATTGGACACCTCCGACCTGAGGGGCTCATCTTCCAGCGTCATATCTTTTTGCCTTTTAGTACTGTCCATGGGGTTTTCATGGCAAAGATACTGGAGTGGGTTGCCATTTCCTTCTCCAGTGGATCACATTTTGTCAGAACTCTCTGCTATGACCTGTCCGTCTTGGGTGGCCCTGCACGGCATAGCTCATAACTTCATTGAGTTACGCAAGCCCCTTCGCCACGACAAGGCAGTAATCCATGAAGGAGCCAGATGAAGTAGCATTATATAATACAGATAAATTATACTAATTATCTTACATTAAGTTACATTAATTTGATATATTTCTGACATTATTTTACATATTTTTAGAGTTGGAAGGACTGCTTCCATAAAAGCACTTTAAATAAATAAGTAAGTAAATAAGCAAGGAAGAAAGCAGAAAGATAGTTGGGGGAATATATTGTAGGGTCCTTGTAACTTTTATAGAGGTCCATGGTCAATTTCTCCTCTCCAGCTCTCATCTGGCTCATATGACTTTCCTTATACACCATCCCATTCTCTCACTAGGAGGCAGACTATAAGCCTCCTCAAAATTCCTCCCTCCTTCCACCTAACCACCCTCTGCTCATATCCCCCTTCCATTTCCTACCCAATCACAGATCCATATACTCCAAGCAATCTTTCCTCCTTCTTTTTTTCCACTCCAATTCCAATCTGTAACATTCTTTCCACCTTCATCTTCCCTACTCTTGTCTCCAATATAGTCTTTAGTCTAATTTTCTCCCAAGATTCCTCCAACTCTAATCTGCAGCACAGTCCTTCAGATGGATTTTCTTCCAGTTCCTTCTCTTTCTGTACACAGTGTATGGAGTTTTAATTCTTCCCTTCTAAGCTCTGATTCTGGGCTGAATTTATCACGGGGATTGGTAAAGAAGATGTTCTTTAAACTCTTTGAATGATGGGATGGTTGCTAATGAAATTCACTAAGATTGCAGTGGAGGAAAAAATGTGCCCTCTACTGCATCCTGTCTTAACAGACTGGCCTTCTCTGAGATTAGAAGCTAAGCTGGTTTGATAAGGAATACCAAGGCTGTAGTCTAAAATGAGAAGTTGAAAAGTCATCCTAAAAGAAGCAATACATGCTATGTCCATACTACTACCAAGTAAACTACATATACAATATATGTGTATAAAAGAGAGTTTATTTTTTCAGTCTCCACACTACATACACAATTAACGGTCTCCCTACCCTTAATATTATTTAAAAACAAAATAAGATTGCCTTATTTATAATTAACATGACAAGGGATAAATCTCAGCTATCATCATATTCCATCCAAGTTTATTGACTGTCTTTTTTTATATGGACTCCAAATTCTTCCTTTGCTTGATTTCTAATTCCTTGTCTGCTAATCAACTCACCTTCTTCTTATATGGAACTTAATATATGGTCATGATTCTTTGTGTCTGACAAAGCCAGCTGTACAGGAATACAGATTAGAATACAGAATAACAGAATTGGAAGGGACCTTGGAAGTTTTCGTCCAACCATCTGCTCAGGCAGGAGACCCTATAACATTCCATGGAAATGGCTACCCAATGTCTTCTTAAAAACCTCCAGTGATGGAGCTATCACAATTTCTGGAGGCAAGCCATTTCACTGATTAACTGTTCTCACTGTCAGGAAATGTCTCCTTAGTTCTAGGTTGGATCTCTCCTTGATAAGTTTCCATCTGTTACTTCTTGTCTCACATGCTTTGGAGAATAGGTTGACTCCCTCTTTTCTGTGACATCTGCTGAAATTGTATACATGAAGAATGTGTCCAGACAATTCAGGAAACCTGTCTGCTGGGCACATTATTCACGTAACAGGATGAAAGTCTCTCTTCCACCCAGATAGAACTGCAGAAGGAATATTTGTCATTTTGTTCATGAGCCAAAGCCTAGAATAACTTTCTGAACTTTCTCAGTATTTTACAAAATCAATCTCTCTGTCAAAACACTATCTCTATAGTGTGCTGGTCTTTGACCATAAAAAGATTTAATTTGACCAGTGATCAGAATGATCATCAGAGATGAGAGAACTGTATACCTGGTCAACCTGTTGGGCTTTCAGGGAGAATCTGAGATATGATTAACATTCTAGCTCTCCATTCCCTCCTCCCCCACACCACTACTGAAAGCCCTCAGGAATACGTATCACCAATTTCACCAACATTTAGCTATGGAACCAAAGAAACTGCTCTGGGCTGCAGAACTCTGTTCTTTTTTATATTATCATAATTGCCTTGAGCATTCTGCTTTGTTTGCTATCAACCCCTTCTTACTTTATTCTTAGGAACACATACTGGTTCAGCAATAAGCACACTGCGCTAGTTACTGAATGCATATTTGCATTAAAAGGGGCCAAAATCAATACCTTCTGGTCAGTTAAAGAAATCAGGAAACAGAGGATGAGAATAATCTCTACCTGAGGGTCTAACGCCAGAGAAAACAAATACTGGACTGAATGATCTCAGAGTATGATCTAGAACAGGGGTTCTCAACCTTGGCAAATTTAAGATTTGTGGACTTCAACTCCCAGAATTCCTCAGCCACAAGTCTTAAAGTTGCCAAGGTTGAGGACCCCTGGTCTAGAATAAGGAACTTTCTTAAATTTCCTTCATTCTTTATCAAATCTGTTTTGCATTCCTTTCCTCTCATCTTCTAATTGGCTGAATCACATTTAAAATCTGTGTGATTCCTGACACTCTGCAGTCTCTCAAATCATATTTCTGTATTTATTTAAAAATGTGTATCTCAACTTGACAGTGCATAGTTATCACTTGCAGGCAGCTACTGGGACTTTCTAATGGGGAGAGGGATGATGACATTATCATGCAGATGCTGAGACTTATATATCTCCTGATAAGAGTCAATGATGCTTTTAAAAGGGCAAACTAACAAAAATGTAAACAAAAGAGCCTTCATTACCTCTTGGACATCTTCTGGATTTTTTCGTGAAACAATCTGAAAAACAAAAGCAAGGCCTTTTTAGTGCTCAAGGCTTTTAAATGGATAAAAAATAACAAATGAAATTAGACTGTTAACACAGACTGGACTGGGAAACCTGCTTTATTGTGAAATCCTTGGTGCTCTGAGAGTTTAGCAGACATTTCATTAACCAATTAGATAACATCATCACTTTGAGAGAGTATGGGTGTTATATGCACTCCCAGATCCGATTTATGGTCACTCACTCACACATTGATAGCCCTGGTCAATAACCAGGAAACAATTAAACAATTACCTCAGATCACTTTCAACCAAACACTGAGGCATGACAACTTCTTTAGAATTCACAAGTGATCCAGTGAATTTAAAATAACAGCAAAACTTTACTGGTTACAATGTACATTTGCTCTTTCTCACATCATATACACAAACCCTCCAGGTCCTTCACAACTAGACTACCAGGCACTAGATATTGGGATGAAGCTGCCAAGCCTGGATCCAAAACAATTCAAAGACTTTAGGGCAGACTTTAAAACCTCTTGTATCCCTCAAAGTCTTTGCTTTATTGATTCACAAGACTCTCAGCTACTTTGTCCTTGTTCATTTAGGAGGAGGAGGAGGAGAAGGAGGAGGAGGAGGAGAAGGAGAAGGAGGAGGAGGAGGAGAAGGAGAAGGAAGGAAGGAAGGAAGGAAGGAAGGAAGGAAGGAAGGAAGGAAGGAAGGAAGGAAGGAAGGAAGGAAGGAAGGAAGGAAGGAAGGTAGGAAGGAAGGAAGGAAGGAAGGAAGGAAGGAAGGAAGGAAGGAAGGAAGGAAGGAAGGAAGGAAGGAAGGAAATGGGAAAGTGATTTCCATGTGCTCAAGCCCAATTTCTTTTGTCTGATATAGGTCACATTTTTCCTTTGTTTTCTTAAGGACTAGCTTCCTTCTTAATTGCCTTCTCAATGAAACCTTTAGACACTTCATATTTAGATATGGCAATTTCAGCCTAATCTCACGATAGACAGACAGACAGACAACCTTTATTGTCATTTTTTACTGTGGGCACAATGGCACATATTAAAAATGAAATTTATTTGCTTGCTCTCAAAGTGTACACATACAAAACACACATTTAAACATACTATATACAACATATGTGTAGACTTACACCCTTACATATAAGCAACATATAAATATTAATCACTGTCCATCTTGAATACATAACAGAAGGAGGAAGCTTTAGAGTTCACAAGGTTAATACTGTATGGAACAAAACTGTGACTGAATCTGGATGTTCTGCTTCGGATACCATGAAGCCACCTCCCTGAAGGTAACTAGGAAAACAAGTCGTGAAGAGGATGTGTAGTGTCTCAGACAATCTTACGGACCCTGCTCAAGCAACGCTTATGTACTATGTCCTGGATGGAAGGGAGGGAAGTGCCAATAATCTTTTCAGCCATTCTCACCACTCTCTGCACCACCTTCCTGTCTGAAGCAGTGATGTTTTTAAACCAGATTGTGATGCTGTATGACAGGATGCTCTCGATCGTCCCCCTGTAGAAAGTGGTAAGGACAGGAAAAGGAAGATGTGCTTTTCTCATGCGACGCAGAAAATGCAGTCGCTGCTGTGCCTGCTTCACCAGTGTCTCGCTGTTGAGCGACCAAGCCAGCCTACCTGTTAACTGCATACCCAGGGATTTGATGCTGGTAACCTCTCCACAGGTGAATCATTAATGCACAGAGAAGTGTGGCTGTGCCTGCTTGTTCCTCCCTTTGCCATTGAGTTAAACAGGAGATGCCACCAAATGGGGCTCACTCATCACCCAGAGCATTACAGTTTTTTAATGTATTCTTGACAATAGGTTTGCTATCCAATTGGCATAGACATAAAATATTTCAGAAAAACAGGTTTAGCACACTGAAAAAAAATAAGGAAATTAATATAAAGGAAAACAATACAAATAGCAAGTTTATGATAGTTCTCATTTAAGTTGAGGTGATAGGCTTACCTGTGCAGGAGACAGGGCATACAGAGAGATCATACACCCGATGGCAGAAACCCTCCCCTTCCAATGCCCACATAACAAAAAGAAACCTTTAGGTAAAAATAAAGAAATGGAGGCATAGCAAATATTGTAGACTTTTCCACATAAAAAAACAGGAGAATTGGAGGGCAGTGGATATTTATGATTCCCAAAGTTAATGAAATATTGAGCCCTATGGATTGCATCTGAAAGAGTTAGGTTGACTCTCTTTTGATTTGTCCATGGCTTTGATTCTGGAGATGAGCCAAAATGAAAAAAATTATTCCTTCCCATGAGTCATTAGTAAAATCTTTTAAAGCAGTAACATCTTTTAGGCTTGAGGGTATACCGAAGAAGCAGAGGGATGTGACCTTCCCATTGTAAAAAGTCACCCTATTCAATAGGGGGGTGGGGAAACAAAGGAGGGAGTGGAAGACAAAAGTAATCAAGCATTTTATAGACTTAATTTGAGAGTGTTATTGCTATCCATTTATGCCCAGGTACACTAGGTGGGGGTGAAATTATTTCAACTGTGTGTGGTTCCTTCCATGGTGATCCCAGGGCTGCCAAACCCATTTCCCCATCAAGATTCTCCAACGGAGCTGTCACCTGGGAGCCCAGGCGGTGACAAAGCATCCATTTATTGATCATCCCCAGACTTCCACAAAGGCATAACTAATCACTCGAATAAAAAAATTCAGAGGGTCAAATCCATGCATCCCACCTCAAAACCAATAAAAATGTTACATATGCTCCCAGGATCAGCTTATGGTCACAAACTCACAGCCCCTGTGTTCAACAGCCAGGAAATAATTACAGTCATGCTCAAAACACTTTCAATCAAGCACTGAGGCACAGCAGGTTCTTTGGAATACACAAGAGACTCAGTGAATTTAAAGTAACAGCAAAACTTTACTGGTTTCAATGTACATTTTTTCTTTCTCAGACAAACATGCACATATACAAATACACACTCACATACACTTACCCACATTGTTTTCAACTAGGGAAAACATCAAGTCTGGATCCAAAGACTGGGCAAACTTTTTTCCCCTTTGTTTTCTTCATGACTTAATTCCTTCTTAAATACCTCCCAAAGGGATCTTTTAGACAGAATTCCTGGCTTTCGTCCACCTGCTTTGGTTCCTGCTTCATCTTTCTCCTAGTCTTACAGGAGTTTGTTCTCTGTTTAAATACAGTAGCTTGTCCTACCAGTGTTTGGGAGCGGATTATGTAGTTTCCTCCTTGGTAGTTCCTTGATTAGGGCATTGATTTCTGCTTGATTGTTTGCCTGGTGTTAAATCTCTGCTTATCAGGATGTTGGCTGGTAGACAGGATGTGTTCTGGTTGCTTTGTTCCCTTCTAAGCTTTTTTATTGTCTCTTTTTAATGATGTGTAAATATGATTTATTTCCATGTATCTATTGTTGGCTGATTTGTCTGAGTGTCAAGCTTCCAGGAATTTCACAGTATTTTTGGATTTAGTTAAATTAACTCTGGGCATCTAGGTCATATATTAGCAAAAGCAGGGCCACAGACAAGGGAGGAGTGTCAGATGGCTCCTCATATACTAATGCCATATACTGTATTGGTATAAAAACTACACATAGTTTATATATAAATCTGTATATTTGATTGGGAGCTGCCCAGAGTTAGTTATAAGATAGGCAGCTGTATAAATGTTTTAAATAAATAAATGAACTTGCCATTCACTCTTTCTGTTTTTCTGTCTACATTGAAAATAGTGGAGTTTAAATTTAATATCTGACTTCTAAATATACACAGATGGTTGATGGTTTTTCAAGGACAACTTCTGTTGATGGAAGCTATTTTAAAAGAAATCATACTAACAATACCTGGCTGCTGAATGAAGGCAACCAAAGAATTGCAAGTATTAAAGAAGATGAACTACTCTACTCCTATTAGTCCAAAAAGAGGATATGTTTTTCACCAGTCAGTTTGTGAATAGCAGACAGAAGGAGCAATATGTCAGGTTGAGTTTCTATCAAGCACAAATAAGGATTATCTTCTGACCTTGAATGAGTTAGATCTCCATGGCCAGACAGAGTGCACTGATGGTCTAACTGAATTTCTATTCAAAAACTAGGCAAAATTTTACAGAACAGGCAATACTGACCATTTTTTAAAAGACAGAAAAAGAAGGATTCAGGCACTCTGGTGTTGACATCCAGGAAAAATTCTGTAGCAGATGATAAAATCAATATATAAACATCTTAAAAACAAAAAGGTGATGCAAGATTTTTCGCTTAGCGGTAGTACATGTAAAAACAGTCTTTGAATTGCAATAGATCAGAATTCGAATGCCAGGAGTTGGTTGCCAATAAAGCAAATGTATTGATAATATTGAGCTTCAAATAAGTGGATAGTGTCAACCAGCAACTCCATGCAGATGTTTAGTAGGACAGAAAAGACAGTCAAGTTCCATGGCATCCCACAGAGAGGTGTCTCAAGGAATGACCTCTCTTCCCCAACCAGAACCACCTTAAGGAAGGAAAGGACCACCATAAAAAGATGCCCCTAATTCCCAATCCCTGGAGTCGGTGCATCACATCTATCCGAGCTACACCATAGTCATCTATATAGGTAACCAAGGCTATCTCCAAGCTAAATCCCAGCCTGATATTCCATTGAAACAAGTTTATATAATCCATTTCCTCAAGGGTTTCTGCAGCTGCAAACCAATCCCCTTCTAAATAACTTTCCCCCCGAAGGAAAAGTTGATGAAAAGGATAATAGTTATCTAAAGCCACTGGTCCAAGGACAGCTTCTTGAAGATGAGACATGCCACTGCCTGTTTTAAGGCAGGAAGCATCATCCCCTCCTTCAAAGAATTGGACACCACAGCATGGACCCAACCATATGTCACCTTCATGATCTAGAATTATCTAGATCCAGCATACACGTGGTTGGGCTAACAGCACTGAGGACCCTGTCCACTTTCTCAGGAATCACCAGTTCAAACTCATCCCAAATCATACACAAAACCAAGTCACCAACACTTTGGCCAGGTCTGTCCAGTCAGAGTCCAAGTTTTAAAAAAGAGATCCAGTTAGTTTTATTTTTTACTGAGTAAATTGAAAGGAAGCATTACTGACAACTACATTTTGAAGAATATAAGAAGCTACATGTTCTAAAGAATATGAGATGATCTATGAAGATAAATCCTACTTCATTATCCTTTTAAAATCAATAGGCATTTGGACAGGGATGATCAACACATGGATTTTCAAAAGATTTCTGACAAAATACCTTTCAAAATAAACATAATATTCATGAAGCACTAGGTTAAAAAGAGAAAGCAAAGAATAAAAATGGCAGTTCTTGAAATGGATGGATCTAAATGGTGAGGACCCAGAGTTCTGTACTGAAACTACTATATTTCAGAGTATTCATTGTTGTTGTTGTTAGTTGCGAAGTCATGTCCGACCCATCGCGACCCCATCGACAACCTTCCTCCAGGCCTTCCTGTCCTCTACCATCTTCTGGAGTCCATTTAAGCTCACGACTACTGCTTCAGTGACTCCATCCAGCCACCTCATTCTCTGTCGTCCCCTTCTTCTATTGCCCTCAATCTTTCCCAGCTTTAGGCTCTTCTCCAGTGAGTCCTTCCTTCTCATTAGGTGGCCAAAGTACTTGAGTTTCAACTTCAGGATCTGGCCTTCTAAAGAGCAGTCAGGGTTGATCTCCTCTAGGACTGACCGGTTTGATCGCCTTGCAGTCCAGGGGACTCGCAGGAGTTTTCTCCAGCACCATAGTTCAAAGGCCTCAATTCTTTGGCGCTCAGCCTTTCTTATGGTCCAGCTTTCACAGCCATACATTGCAACTGGGAAAACCATGGCCTTGACTATACCTACTTTTGTTGGCAGGGTGATGTCTTTGTTTTTTAGTATGCTGTCTAGATTTGCCATAGCTTTCCTCCCCAGGAGCAAACGTCTTTTAATTTCTTGGCTGCAGTCCCCATCTGTGGTGATCTTGGAACCCAGGAAGATAAAATCTGTCACTACCTCCATTTCTTCCCCATCTATTTGCCAGGAATTGAGAGGGCTGGATGCCATGATCTTGGTTTTCTTAATGTTGAGTTTCAAGCCAACTTTTGCACTCTCCTTCTTCACCCGCATCAAGAGGCTCTTTAGTTCCTCTTCACTTTCTGCCATTAGAGTGGTATCATCTGCATATCTTAGGTTGTTGATATTTCTCCCGGCAATCTTAATTCCAACTTTTGATTCATCTAGCCCTGCCTTTCTCAAGATGTGCTCTGCATGTAAGTTAAATAGGCAGGGCGACAGAATACAGTCTTGCCGGACTCCTTTCCCCATTTTGAACCAATCACTGGTTCCGTGTCCAGTTCTCACTGTTGCTTCTTGACCCACATATAGGTTTCTCAAGAGACAAATAAGATGGTCTGGTAATCCCATCTCTTTAAGAACTTGCCACAATTTGTTGTGATCCACACAATCAAAGGCTTTAGCATAGTCAATGAAGCAGAAGTAGATGTTTTTCTGGAACCCCCTAGTTTTCTCCATGATCCAGCGTATGTTGGCAATTTGATCTCTAGTTCCTCTGCCTCTTCAAAATCCTGCCTGTACTTCTGGAAGTTCTCGATCCACATACTGCTGGAGTCTAGCTTGTAGGATTTTAAGCATAACTTTACTTGCATGTGAAATGAGTGCAATGGTACGATAGTTTGAACATTCTTTGGCATTGCCTTTCTTTGGAATTGGAATGTAACCTGACCTTTTCCAATCCTGTGGCCACTGTTGAGTTTTCCAAATTTGCTGGCAAATTGAGTGTAGCACTTTTACTGCGTCATCTTTTAAGATAGAGTATTCATTAAAAATTGAAAAAAAGAGGCAGGGGTGACCAATGAGCTAGCAATTTTTTGTAACACCAACTGGTTTTACTTAGTAAATCAAATTTAAAAGATGTCCAAAAGGAGTCTATAAACTTGCAGAATGAGCTTTAAAAGGATAAATATTGCCTGAAATAACAGGGAGAAAAAGTATCATGTAGTCTTTCTGTCACTGAAGCTTCAAAACCAAAATGTAATCCCATTAACCCTGAGATTAAAAGTATTAATTGATTTAATCCCCTCATCAAATCCTTTATGATTTGGACACTTTTTTTCCACCTCTACTACTTTATACCCCCTCACCCAACTCTCATCTCTGAGATAATGTGATTTCGTGGAATATGGGGAAGCTGTAAAACAGCATACCCATTTTAAAAACACTTAAACAAGACAGAGAATAGTTTTTTACTACTAATCTATTGACTGTTAAGTCTTGTTTTCCCCAGGACTAAACGTATATTTATAAACTTGTCACTGTAACAGATGGAAATCACCCTAGGACTAGGACTCTGAGCTTCCCTCAGACCCATTCTTCCACCCATAACCTTCTATATCTCTCTCTTCTCATTTCTCATTCTCTCCAGAATATATACTTGCAGAAGGCACCCCTCATTAACATTCTTGCATGGCAGTTCTCATATTTAATCATCACAATGTGATGCATAGAAGGGAAAATTTAGGAGATCTCAGCTAGCAATGACTGAAACCAGAAATACTGTAGGTCTTAAGTTTGTGATGGATTAGGAACTTAGGTGGCTACACTGAAAAAGATAAAATTTCATGTTGGAGATTACTAGGGAAGAAATCAAAAATAAAATTGGAATTATCCTGATGTTCTTCTGTAATCTAATGGAATAATCGCACTTGCATTTTTTGTACAGGTAACTACACTTATATATATATATGTATATTATTTATTTATTATTATTTATTATATTAAAATTTATTAACTTGTATATCTACTTGTTATTTGATTTATATCATTAAAATGACTCTACCAATAATGATTCCCATTTACTGCTGAACATGACAACTAGCAGGGTGTACACATCTGATGGAAACTCAATTTCCTTCTGGGTAAAAGTGTTAAAATCAGTTATTAAGTGTTCATATACATGCTAAATTAATGATTATAAATTCACGAGGTTGAGCATCAAATGCACTATTTACAGTAGCTCTGCTCTGAAGAGTGAGAAGTATGTGTGTAGATAATATTGTTACATCTTTCCTGTAAGATCTCTTTTCCCCAAGGCCTTGCAAGCTTGAAGTGTTAATCACATAGGAACCAAGTAATGCCAAGAGAGCATGATGCAATGTGCATTAGATTCTGCAAGTCGGAAAAAAGAATTCAACCTTTTTTTCTGTTTTCTTTGTACTTTGTAACTGGTAAAGGTATGTGTACATTCTATATGCCTTCTACCGTACTGTATATTTATAAGGATTTAACTTTCAACTGCGAAATAGTTCCACTTCACTGTTTTATGACACATGACTTGCACTATCTCTATGTAAATATATACCTAACCTGTTTTCTTGTTTTCTCCCCTTCTATGCCTTCAAATTATTTTGTAACATCCAAAGAACTCATGAGAAAGATTACACCAAGTTAAGCCAACTTTGTAATTCTTGGCGATAAAAGTATTATAATTTGTTCTTCTCCATATTGAAATTACCCAACTTTGGTTAAGAATGGAGAACATTTTCAACCTCAAAGGCATATATTATCGGTTGTTTTAGACATACCCAGGTTCCACACATCTTTTCAACTATGTAACCCTGGACACAATCACTGGGAGGGAGTAGAAATTTTCATTGCTTTCTCTTTCCTCCCAGTTATTTTAGTGCAGATTTCTAGCTTGCCACCTAGCAGCAGACTTCTATGAGGCATCTTTCCCCCCATGTAACAAACAAGATCAGAGCAATATAGTTAGATTTTCAATTAGCATTACTAGAGCAAGAATGCAAACAAGGGCAGGGTTTTTCAAATCAGGTTCCACAGAACCCAGAGGTTCCATGAGCACTTGATGGGATTCCACAAAAAATTAAGCCCAAAAATATTAAATAACTCTAATACTATATATAAATTTGCATAAACAAAGTATATTATGCGCCTGATTCATTTTATTTTCAGATTTCTATCCCTGAAAAGCTTTGCCTCTTGATTAAGATTTTTTTTTAACCAATAGATTTCACAACTGGAAAAAATTTGAAAAACCTGCTTGAGAAAATCTGGACTTCATTTCTCATTGTGCTCAGCCAGCATGGTTAATACCAAGAAGTAGTGAGAGCTGCAGGCCAGTACATTTGGAGAAGACTCTTTTAAAGAATGTATGTGAAGCTCTCTGGACATTCTACAATGCTATATCAATGCTATTATTATTACCACTAACATCTGCAAAGGAATATTCTATAAAACAAATTCAGGGCAGTTCAGATAAGATATATGCCATGAGTTAAAATCACAGAGAAGGCTGCTTGTATCTTTCTTCCAATAAAGCACAAAGTATTTGTTTTCTCCCCAAAGGTCTCAGGTAAATGAAAACAATTCAAGATAGTTTTCTTTTCTGGTACTATGATCTTTTATTTACCTGAAGAAATCTCAAATTAATAAAAAGTACTGAGAGTACTCTCCCACTCATCATCAACAGAAACTAACCTGGTACAGTGTTATTTGGCTACTTCTCTGTTGCTCTGTCATTACTATTGAATGTCTGCACTTTTTCTAAGAAAAGATGGAGAAATTATACGACATAGAAGTACATTAAGGATCTTTAATTACAGACCTTTCCTCCAGCAATAAGGTTATTCTGAGGGTCCAAAATATTTAAAAGATGCAGTATTTAGGTAATATATCTTAATTATGGACAGGGCTTGGAAATTCAAAGAGGACCTACTCTCTGAGATAAGATCCCCTGTAATGTTCAATGTGTTTCTACCAATGTTCAAAATATCTGTGTAGTGATTAACACAGGAGTTTGGGGTTTTTTTTAAATCCAGACTGGGAATAAGTTTCCAAAAAAATATCTGCTATTTAAAGTATAAATGGGACTGGTTTGATTTGTGCACAGAACAAAATGTTCCTCCATTAATAGATTATTTTTAATATGATGCTTGCACTGAACTCAAGGGAAGATGTGCTTTGCAATTTAATCGCCTTTTGTCTTTCAAGTAGACACCCAGAACAATCCATAACCTTCTGCTGCCCTTTGCAAACACAAATCAAGTATACACTGGTTCTTTCATCCTATTTGGACATATGATGACAGCTGCTCCATCCAATCTAGTCTTACACAGTGCAAATTTTGATTGCTCTTCTCCCAACACATTTTTACCTGCCATTCGCAATTCTGACAATCCTTTGTGGCTTTACTCAAAAGTAAGACCTCTTATATTCAGTGTGGTTTACCTAAGACAAGCAATATCACTTCTGCACATATTCTTTCCTCTCCTTTCCCCACCCCACAAAGGAGGGAAGGGTGGATAGATGTGGGCCGTGAATTATGCTTCTTCCATTTTTTTATCATAGGGAGATAGATCAAGGGGCATTGCAGAATCTCATAATCAAGGAAGTTTTAAGAATACAAACAATAAATAAATTTTATGTGATGGGAAATTTTTATAGAGATGGAGATTCAGTGCTATTTCCCGCTGTTCAAGCTGTAAAGACTTGGACGATGGATTCTAAAAATCTGCTGAGGGAAAGAAGTGAAACATCTTAGCTCAGTAATAAAGCACATGCTCTGACTGCAAAGAGCCCCAGGTCCAAACCCCGCTGCTCCAGCTTTCAAAGACTACGGATAATAGAACCAGGGAAAGATGCCAGAGGAGGGACCAGCTCGATACACGCGTAGATGTCTAGGGCGAAAGAAACAGCCTCACGTTTCCTGGATGTGCCGCGCGGGGCTCACGGGGGCATAGTCCAGACAGCTGGGTTTCCCCCGCCCTCCTACTCAAGATCTAACCTGCAGCCTCACGAAAACCCAGAACAAGCTTCGGGAGTGCTGGGGGAAAATCAGCCCCGACGATCGGCTCTGCGACCCCCGACAATCGGCCACTGAAAATCATCGGGGAGGCGAGAGCCCCTCTCTCGCTTTCCTGATCTCTCCAAAGGCAACTCACCCTCGCGGTGACCTTATATACCGTGTATCCCCGAGGATGGCGCTTGGGCTCGGTGACCGTGTAGAATCGGGCCACCTCCCCGCCTCGATTCCGCGGGGAGATCATCCTTGCCGCCGCGGCTGCTGGCGCAGTGGCCCGCCTGAGCTGCCGAGGCCGCCGCTTCCCCGGCGCCGGGTGGGCGCCGCCTCCCAGAGCTGTCACTCAATCGATTCACTCCCGGGTCAGGCCCGGACTCGAGGCAAGAGCAGCTGCGGAAATACTGTGGCGGTACCGTTTCCTTCGTAGTAATTCAGCCAGCCGCGAAGGTCGGTACATTTTCCCGCTAGCAGGTCGATCCATCTCCCCACCCGCCCTTAAAGGCTGGAGACGAGAAAAAGGACAGGAAGTATCCTCGCTACGATGTTAAAAACGAGCAATAATGTTGGGGCATAAACAACTCTGGAGCTTTTTTGGTATCGGAAAAAATGGAAAACCGCTCGATTTTGTCTGGCATCACCCACCATTCTGGTAGGGAATTCAAGAGTTGAATTCAGTGGGGTTTAGACTCATTAAGATTTGTTTTCATCCTAGTCCTTGTTGTGTGTATGTGTGTGTGAGAGAGAGGTTTTTTCTTAAATCCACCTAGCAATTTCCAGACAGATATGCAGATTGAACCAAAAAAATATTATTGCAGTTTAATTGATTATGCGAAATTGGCTACTTGTTTCAGTGGCATGTGTAAGGAAATTGCACTTTTATACAAAACACTTGAAATAAGGTAATATAAAAATAAGAAATGAGTACTGATTAGGGAACTTTGGTGAACACTGGATTATTGTAGAAATAATGGCAGAATTGCCAGAATGTCAGTTTAAGTAACTACATTCACCAAAGTACAGTGAGATGCAAAATAAGCTAAAATTTTCCCCAGAAACCATGTTCCACTACCAATTCAGCCAACCAAATTCTTGGCATTACTAGGGGATCCTGATTTTAAAAAAATCAACTCTCCAAAGTAACCTAGTTTTGAGTTTTGAAGGGTTTATGTTCAACACAACTGATAAATTTGGATAATGGGGAAGTGGACTTTTCAAATCATGTGAGGAGTATACAGAAATATAACCAGGACAGGTAGGAAAGGACTTCCTGTTCATTTTTCTTCAGGGTCTTCTAATTAAGTATATAGTGATGAAGTTGGTTGGCAGTAAAGCAAACATTCCAGACGATAATATTTTTGCACAGAACAAATAGTGAAATATGATTCACAAGGAAATATTGGCTCTCTTTGCTTCAAGGTCTTTTTATCCTATAGTTACTTAAATTAGCTAGAAAACTAGAATTCTAAGAAGACCTGCTTTGGTCTAGAAGTGGCTTTTCTTAAAATAGTTATTTCTCCGTAACATATCCCACTATTGAAATTATTTCATTTTAAATGGATTCCTACTACCATTCCTTTCTGGAATTTACAGGATCTTGTTAAAATCTATTTTTATTTCCTATATGACAGGATTGTCCTGCAACTGAAAATATCGAGTTTAACAAGATTGAAGGAAGTAGAACAAGGGGAAAAATATAGGATAGGATCATGATCATCCCTAAAAGTCCTTGGAAGAGCTGGGGACTGTTGCCATTTAGGTTAAAATGTTTAGAATTTGTTCATACAATCATCAGAGATCAGAAAGAATTTGATGACAACTAATTAACTATATCATTATAGAAAGTTTAAGCATAGTTACACTGAATATTGAATATATGTCATTTATAAATTATATATACTGCCTTTCCAAACAGTAACTGAAACATGTAACAACAACAAAAATAATAGAGTTGAAAGGGACCTTGGAGGTCTTCTAGTCCAACCCCCTACTCAGGCAGGAAACCCTATACCATTTCAGACAAACGGTTGTCCAGTCTCTTCTTAAAAACTTCCAGTGTTGGAGCATTCACAACTTCTGGAGGCAGGTTGTTCCACTGATTAATTGTTCTGTCAGGAAATTTCTTCTTAATTCTAGGTTGCTTCTCTCTTTGATTAGTTTCCATCGATTGCTTCTTGTTCTGCCTTCAGGAGCTTTGGAGAATAGCTCGACTCCCTCTCCTTTGTAGCAACCCGAGATACTGGAACACTGCTATCATGACCCCTAGTCCTTCTCTTCATTAAACTAGACATACCCAATTCCAGCAACCGTTCCTTACATGTTTTAGCCTCCAGTCCCCTAATCATCTTTGTTGCTCTTCTCTGTACTCTTTCTAGAGTCTCAACATCTTTTTTACATCGTGGTGACCAAAACTGGATGCAGTATTCCAAGTGTGGCCTTACCAAGGCATTGTAAAGTGGTATTAACACTTCACGTGATCTTGATTCTATCCCTGTTAATGCAGCCTAGCACTGTGTTGGCCTTTTTGGCAGCTGCAGCACACTGCTGGCTCATATTTAAGTGATTGTCCATTAGGACTCCGAGATCCCTCTGAGTTACTACCGTGTTTCTCCGAAAGTAAGCCCTAGCTTGATTTTGGGGGATGGGCCTAATATAAGCCCTACCCCAAAAATAAGCCCTAGTTTTGGAGTGAGGCACACCTAAAAATCAAGCTAGGGCAGGGGTGGGGGTATGGAGCTGCCCATGAGCCCCGCACCCATTTACCTTCCAGCCGGGCCTCTCCTCGCTGCCCCACTTCTTCTGTGGAGTCTTCTGCAGCCAGGCCTGCATTTCTCAGTCACAGGCCTTTCCAGAAGGCCACTGCAGCCAAGAACCAAGCTATGGATTGAATCCATAGCTTGGTACTCGGCTGCAGAGGCCTTCCGGAAAGGCCTGATTGCAAAATTGCAGGCCAGAATGCAGGTGCAGAATGAAGCTGCTCCTTCAGCTGCAAAGGAAGTGGACCGGCTGGGCAGGGCTGTTGGTGCCGGAGGTGAGTATAAAAGACATCCCCTGAAAATAAGACCTGGTGCCTCTTTTGGAGGCAAAAAAAAAATAAGACCCGGTCTTGTTTCCAGGGAAACAAGCTCAAGTATTGAGCAAGGTACCATCTATACTGTATCTGTGCATTTGGTTTTTCTTGCCTAAATGTGGAACCTTACATTTTTCATCATTGAATTTCATTTTGTTAGATAGCACCCAATATAAGAACTTTATTTTCATACACAAATACTGAATTAACCAGGATTGGGAAAATATGTTTCAGTATAAAGGGATGTGAACACAATATCTTATCTGTAACACTTCAATGCAGCTGAGTCTTTTCGTAAGATGACATGCCTGCTTTATCATCTCTCCATATTTTTCTATTAAATTCAAAGCACTGCAATAATTTGTGATGTTTTCTGTATGTTTGGGAAATTACAGTCTGAAGATGGAATCAATCTCCTGTTCAGATTTTTTAAGAAATCAATTTTTAGAAGATATAACTTTATGATTAGAAAATGAAGACTTTAAACCTTCTGACTCTTGTTTAATCTCGACTCTGTTGTATTATACCATCTCACTATATATCGTGGATGTGCATTTGTGCACATATACAAACATATACATTATATGTAGTCTTCAAACATTTCCTTTATTTTTTGGACCAGGGCAGAGAGGAGAGGAAAATACTGATTCAAAACACGGGGAGTAACCACTCCACCAGGTAGAATATTTAAAGGGCAAATGTCTGCAGAGTAAGCCTTCACGCCTGGAAAAGTATACACAAAGCCCCATCCTCACATCTGCAGATCCCCACCTCTGCAAAAATCAGTGTTAAGTACTGTTTCCCCAAAAGATCCGGTCTTACTTTCTTTTGGGCTCTGAAGTAAGCACTAGGATTTACTTTCGGAGAGGGTTTACTTTTTGCCAGTACCAGTAGGCCACGAGCACGGGGGGGTGGGGCGGGGCCTGTGCATGGGGTGAAGCAACGTGGCAGAGAGAGCATGGTGGCGGACCAGGTACAGTACCAGTGCGGGTGGGGCATGTGCCCTTCCTGTACCAGGCTAGCCCCTGCAGCCCCGGGGTGGCCATGCTGGGCAGCGGCCAGGCTGACCAAAGTGGCAGGTGGAACGCCAGAGGCTCAGGGAGGGAGGGTGGTGAAGCGGGCAGGTGGGCAGGGCGCGTGCCCTTCCCGTGCCAGGTCAGCCCGAAGCCCCAGGGCAGCTGTGCTATGCGGCAACGGGAAGGGTGCCAAGGAGGCCACCTGCCTGGCCAGGCTCACCTGAGAGGTGAGCGGGGAGGCGGCAGCCCAGGACCAAAGCAGCAGTGGAGCGCCGGAGGCTTGGGGAGGAAGGGTGGTGAAGCAGGTGGGCGTCCTGCCGTCAGCACCCATGCCGACTGCCCCTTCCCCGGGAAGCTGGAGCTTGCCCTCGCTTCCCCCAGGAATTGCATTTCTTTGCTTACCTGACTCCCAGCCCCGTGCCATTTCTCCTTCACGATCTGCCACCGCTGTGTGCAGGGAAACAAAAGAAGTTTGGGGGGGGGGAAGGTCAATCAATTCCAACTTCTCACGAAAAAAAAAGATCTCACGAAGTTGGAATTGACCTTTCCCCCCACACACACAAACTTGTTTACCTGCACGTGGCGGCAGATGGTAAAGGAGAAATGGCGCGGGGCTGGGAGTGAGGTAAGCAAAGAAATGCAATTCCTGGGGGAAGCAAGGGCAAGCTCTCCAGCTCCACGGGGAAGGGGCAGCCAGCATGGGTGCTGACGGCAAGACGTCCACCCGCTTCACCACCCTCCCTCCCCGAGCCTCCAGTGCTCCACCTGCCACTTTGGTTCTGGGCTGCCGCCTCCCCGCGCACCTCTCAGGTGAGGCCAGGCAGGTAGCCTCCCCTGATCCCCAGGGCATAGGCCCCCCTCTCCGGCCAGAGGACTGTCGGCCTCGCTGCCCCCACCTCAGCGCCCTTCCCGCCACCGCCCAGCACGGTATATAGCATATGTAGTGGGAGAAACAGTGCCTTTAGTCTCACATTCCATTTTCAAGGTATATTTTGGGAGCAGATTAAAATCTTTATACTACTACTGATATTAATAATAATAGCAGGAAAAACAATAATAAAACTTAGTCATAAAATTAATATAAAATTTGTAAGTTCCTGGATCCTGGCTCAGTGTTTTGCTTTGTTATCAATTGATCTTCACAATGAAGATCAATAATCAAGGTGTTTCATGTGTGGATTTTCTACATGTTGCAGAATCATACACAAGGTGCATATAAGTCATTATAAAATTAATACAATTAAGATAGCCACTCTCTAATTTACTGACAGATGGATCTCTGAAAATTGTTACATTATGATGGCAAAATAAATAAAAAATAGAAGTGTAGGATTGTAAAAGCTAACAAATTTGTTACCACATTAGTTTCCGAGTCTTGTTTATTATACATCTAGGGCAAATACAAATCAAAACCTTTCTTCATTAATGTGTTGTCATGCTGTAATCTGCAGTTGAAATCTATAAATTTGGGCAGGCTTTACTGTACAACTTATAAACAGATTTTTTTTTTAAAAAAAATAAACTACTGCAGATGTATAATTTTGGTAAGAAAATGGGCACGATTTTTTGTTTGATAATGTCACAATGTGGTTGTGTTGCTGCCAAATTTAATACAGAATATACATCTGATGATTTTCTCTGAAGGCTGCTTGTACAGAACACTTGGAATTTGTCTACTACACTCAACTGCAAGATTTGAGATTCTCCTCATTTTAGATTGTGAGATCACCACAATGCTTCTAAGTTCTAGGTATAGAACCAGTATTTCCATGACAACTGAACTACAGTACTGCATAGATTTTCATGAGCATTCTTACTGTATTTGGTTTTAAAAGGATAGAATCTATTTTGATTGTTCAGTGACTTCTGCTTCATTCAGTTAAAACTAGATGAGGAATGGCATCATGACAATAAGGTTTGTAATATATGAATTTGTTAGATATTTAACATTTATTTAACTGCCATGTACCAAAAGACCAATTCTCTCTACTGAGAACATTAAAATAGTTCTGTTTTTACTGTGTCACAGCCAGCTCTGCACATATAAGAGAATAGCTTGAGTAAGGTTATAAAACTTAGTAGAACTAAATCCCAAGTTAGTGTTGATATTGAAGCTATGTATATAATTTTGTAAAAAGTTTTAAAAGGGAAGATAAAAATTCAAATCAATATAAAATAAGAAAGAAAAATCAGAAAGCTAAAAGATTAAGAAAAACAGGGGGGGAAATACAAAGAAACACAAAAACTCTTTTTATAATCTATCAAATCATCAAAACATAATCTAGTCAACAGTAAATGACTAAGATGGGGGGGAATAGCCAACCCTTTACAAATAAGATCCAGAAAGATCTTGACAGACTTGAACACTGGCCTTATCCAATAAAATGCAAAGTGCCTTCTCAGTCAAGATCAATCCAGACTTGCAGCTTTCTCTCTTTAATAAGTTAATCACAGAGAAAGAGACAAACAAGAAATATTATAAGCACAATGTAATGTTCTTTATGTAAACTATTTTTAGTCATATTAATCCAAATGTATTTGATAAACACACTTTTCAGAATTGCACTGAATCTTTGATTAGAAAGCTGAATTTACGAACTTCAATTCAGTCACTATTTCTGCAAAACTCACCTCATGGGAATTACTATGTTGAAATCTACTTAAACAAGGCACAGTATGAAAATGACAGTTGCAATTCAAATATAGATGTATACTGAAAAACATTATTTTAAAAATGTCTTCATCGCTCTTCATCAAATAGTTTTGAAAGTCTATAAGTTTGGCAATTGACAAAATGAATAAATTCCTGTCCATAATTAAATAGCAAAAAGCAGTCTAAACGAAGCATCCTGACTTAAGTCCATCCTCCACATACAGAGAGGGCCGGCAACGGCTACTCAGAGGAAGCTACTGCGCTCACTGCAGGTTTTGACTCAGGTACTGAAGAAACATGCTGCCCAGCTGGGGCAGATTTTCTTCGCCTTCTCCCGGGTGCATCTTGGCATAACTGAGGAACTGCCTTCGCAGGCGGCTCAGTTCAGCCAGGCTGACCGGCCTGTTAAGCAGCAAGCCCGGAGGCTCTCGGCCGCCTCGTGCTAGCCCATCCACCGCCACAGGAATGAACTGTCCGGCCTGGGCGCCGTCCCTCTGAGCAGCCATGACAGCGGCCAGCACCTCTTGGGTCAGGCGGTCGAGCTGGTGAAGGAAGCCGGCGGCTTGGAGCGGCTGGGAGCGCGTGGACTGGTTGGGAGGAGGCGGGCGCCGCTCCAAGAGGGCAGCGCGGATCTCGGGCAGCGGCAGGGGCTCGGCGGGGTCCTCGGGCGCCAGAAAGAGAGGCCAATCCCAGCGGTTCTGCGAGTCCGGCGGCTCCAAAGGAGGGCGGTCGGGGCGCGCGTCACCTCCCGGGCAGAGGACCAGGCAGTGCGGGGTCCCCGCGTGCTTGCTGAGGCAGTAGAGCTCGTAGCGGAAGCTCTTCAGCTCGCTGCCCGAGTCGACGATTACCACGTCCCGCTGGTTCAGCAGCCGTTCGGCCGCCGCCCGCAGGGCAGCCCGGCCTCCGGCCACGTCCGCTTCGGACACAACGAAGGCGCGCCGTTCGCCTTCAGAGACCAAAGCGGCGCGCAGCTCTTCGGCGCGCCGGCTCTTGCCGCTGCCCGGCAGCCCGCACAGCAACACCAGCGGCATCGCGCCTTCGCTCACTCTCCCGCGGAAACCTCCCGGTGTATCATTCCTGCTTCCGCCCAACGCTGAGATGGTGGCAGCGACGTTTCCGTTAACCAAGAGAGTTTTCGAGCGCGCTTTCCGCTTCCGGTTCCCCCCCTCCAATCACTTCGATATTTTGGATTTCGGAAATACGAAAGAGATAAAATAATGAAGAGCAGTTTCCAGTTCGAACTTCCTGGCTCCACAGCAAACCCTTTGATGAATCAATCCGCCCGCCACGAAATAATCATCTAAAAAAGAACTCAGAGTTAAAAACTAGCCACCTCTTTGATCTGCAGCACAGCTGAATTTCCTAAAGGGAGAAAATTAGGAAGGGTTTAAAGAACCCAAAGAGAGTTTCTCAGCAGCTTGTTTTTCGTGAGTCTATAGAAACGTGATCGAAAGTAACGCCCGTGGGAAAAAAAATAAAACTACAAGTCCCATGCGCCGAAGCGAAAGCGGGGGGGGGAGAGAGAGTCGGAAAAACAGGTGGGCTTTGTTCTGTGGGAGGAGTCGCCGGTTTGGAGCACGCGCGGGGCTGAGTCCTGATCGCGCGCGGTAAATGAAAGAGGCGGCGGCGGCGGCCTGAGATGACCCCTCGGGCGAGTGACGGTGGAGAGCCGAGGTCTGACCGGGAGAGCGGAAGAAGCCCACTCGGAGGTAACGATATGGACCCTCGTGGCCTAGGTCAGACTCTTCAAATCCTAGCGCCGTCGGATATCTTGGACTACAACTCACATCGCTCCCTTGATATGGTCACTGTAGTCGAGCATCACCGGAGAACGCTTGCCAGAGGGATAAGAGCTGCCCCTTCTGATTTAACCTGCTCAGGATAGGATGTGGAGGATCGTGAAACAAGGAGTCCTTGGTGCTCTCTAAGCTTGCTTCTTTTCCTGCAGACGTTTCATTACCCGAACTACGGTAGGTAACATCGTCAGTGCTAGTAATATTACCTAGCTTGGGTAATGAAACGTCTGCAAGAAAACAAGCAAGCTCAGAGAGCACCAAGGACCCCTTCATTTCAACTCGGATCTACAATTATTCTCCTTTATTGATAGTGAAACAGATAATCATTAACCAAGCAGCACTTCCCTATACTGTATACAGGCTGGGTTAATTCATCACATTAAGCCATAGACTTAACAGGGTGATTTGGCTGAAGGCTAATACATTGTATAAATCCAGCCATCGTGTTTGTGAAGCTTAGTTTAGGGCATCTCAAAGGTGCTTTTTTAAGAGGCAACTGGACTTCCTTGTTTTTCTTTAAAGATGTTTCGCTTCTCAAATCAAGAAGCTTCTTCAGCTGTGACTGGGTGGTGGGGAATGGAAGGATTTATATTCCTTGCAGACAGCTGGTCATTTGCATTCTTTTAGAGAGTCGTTGAGGCCACTTGGAGGTTTGTCTGTGTCCTCAGGATGACCTGAATAGTGCAAATGGGTGTGGAGCCTTCTTGGAACTGCTGAAAGGACTATGTTGTAGACTGGAGATAGATGATGTCATATCCCTCCCCCTCTATTGAGAGAGGGCTGTTCAATTTTGACATAAAGGGCCTCTTGACCCCTCTTTCAAATCAGCGGTCCTCTCTGTCCAAAATGTGGACTTTGCTGTCTTTGAAAGAATGGCCTTGTATCTTTTAAATGCAGATGGACTGCTGAATCTTGTCCGGATGGGTTTGTTCTCCTATGTTGTGCCATACGTTTATGAAGTGGTTGTTTTGTTTCCCCAATGTACAGATCTGCACATGGCTCACTGCATTGTATTGCATATACCACGTTGCTCTGTTTGTGTCTGGGTGTTTTACCCTTGGGGTAGACAAGCTTCTGCCTTAGTGTATTCTTGGGTTTAAAGTGTGCACGTATGTTGTATTGGCTGAAGATCCTCCTGAATTTTCAGAGGCAACTGTGAAAATGATGAACAAGGAAGGTGAACGTTTTTGTTGTTTGAGACAAATGTTTCCAAAAATAACTGATGCCAAGCTTAAGGAAAGTATTTTTGTTGGTTCACAGATCAGATACATCATCAATGACAAGCAGTTCAAAGATCTGATAATGGGGCCAGTGAAAATAACTTGGAAAGCATTTGAGAATGTCACAGAATTTTATTGGTAACTGCAGAGCACCAAACTACTGTATATTCAGTGGTTGACAAACTTCTTACAGCATACAAGACCATGAAGTGTAATATGTCGCTGAAGATTCATTTTCTGCATTGAGTTGGATTTTTTCCCCAAAAATCTAGGTGCAGTCAGTGATGAATATGGTGAAAAGTTTCACCAGAACATTGCCACAATGGAAAAATAATATCAAGATAACTGGAATCCATCAAAGTTGGCTGATGACACTGCAGCGAGTTGCATCAGACACTGAGTACAAATAAAAATCAGCAAAACACTTTTGCTGAAGGTTGTGGCTTGGATCATATTTATATGGAAATACTTAGTGTAACCTTCATCTTAAAAGGAATTTAAGAAAGACATTATTTTTTATGCCATAAAAGACTTTGTGGATACCCCAAGTCTTTTTTTTTAAAATGAGTTGGTTATATAACACTCAGGCACAGTTAGAATCACATAACATTGGATAACAAAAGTTTTCTTCAAAAGCTTTGCTTCCTGAAAAACTTTTGGTGATTATTATATAGACCCTTCAAACTGAACACAAATATAATTTCAGAATGACTGCCTCATGCAGGAATCTTGAGAAATATGCAATTAACTTTTAAAGACTATAATGTATTTAATCACTATTCCGACGTCTGCAAAGGTTCAACAGGGCTAAAAGGGTTTTGCTGCTGATTTTTATTTGTAACTTGTGTTCCATTGCAAGAGAAGATCTGCATAGAACCTGTTTATTAGATTTATATCCTGCTTTTTGTACAGGCGTTTGAAGCAGCATACATAGTACTCCATCCTCCTATTTGTCCTCAAAATAGCAGCTCTGTGAATCGGTTGTGCTGAGAACAACTGGCCCAAGGCTGCCCAGTTACTGAGAATGGACTAGAACAGGGGTAGGCAACCTTGGCTCTTTTATGACTCGTGGACTTCAACTCCCAGAATTCCTGAGCCAGCTGTGCTGGCTCAGGAATTCTGGGAGTTGAAGTCCACGAGTCATAAAAGAGCCAAGGCTGCCTACCCCTGGACTAGAAGCTGGGCCTGTCTGTTCCAAATCTAACTCCTTAACCATTAAAATTCACAGGTTCTCATGTTCATGTAATTTCTTTTTTAAAATATTTTTATTAAATAATATCCATTCAGTTATGGATTAAAAAGTTGCCAAAAGGGGGCAAGGAGTAGTTGTTGCATATATTATTCTTAGAATAGCTTCTGAAATTTTAATCAGGCCTCACTAACTGTTTATTCACACTCTTGTAGTTGGCACAAAGCCTTGCCCATCACGCCAAAAAAGAAATGGTATTAAGATAAAAAGATATGCAAAACTGTATTCATACAGTTACCATCATGTCTACTGTACTTTAGTCCTGAAAAGGAACTTGCATATAAAAGATACTCAAACTGTAAATGAAAATACCTGTTACAAATATAGCAGGAGACCAAAAAGTCCAGCATTCTGTACCTTCTGCAGCCAACTAGAAAACAGGATACAGGTAGTCCTTGACTTACAACCACAATTGGGAATTTTGGTTGCTAATCATGGAAGTTGTTAAGTGAGCTGTACCTGATTTTATGACCTTTTTTGCCATGGTTATTAAGTGAATCTTTATAGATTTCTGCTAAACTGGAAGATGGAAGAAGAACAAGTAAAAGAAACAATGATAGTATGGGCAAAAAGTTTTGGATACTCTATAGACTTAGAAGATTGGCGAAAGCTATGGGATAGAAACATTAAATTGACTAAAGCAGCTTCATATAAAGAAAACCTGTATAAAATGTTTTATAGATGGCACATGACACCAGTAAGACTAGCGAAAATGTTTAAAAATGTTTAGAATAATTGTTGGAAATGTAAACAAAAGCCAGGTACCTACTATCATATCTGGTGGGTATGTCTTGGCGCGAAAAAATTCTGGTTTAAGATTCATACATGGTTGGAAAAGATGACTAAAATACAGATAGAATTTAAGCCAGAACTGTTTTTGTTAGGAATACTAGGACCCAAGTATGGGAAAGAGAATGAGTATTTAATATTACACATATTGACAGCTGCGAGAATAGCATTTGCCCAATATTGGAAAAATGAAAATATACCATCTGATGAGATCATAATCAGGAAAATTTTAGAATGTGCAGAAATGGATAGACTAATCTTAGAGATTAAAGAGAAAGAAGACTCAAGTCTATTTTAAAACATGGGAAAACTTTTACCAATGGTTAGCAAAACGAACTAGCGAGAAATGACTGTGATATTTAATAAGATGAATGATATTCACTGATTAATTGATGTTCTTTATGATTACTGTTACTCTTATTGACTACACCTATTTACTATGACATTAATTACTGTTATTGAATATATGTACCGGGACAATAGTCTGCTTGCTAAAGCTTGGAAATGTTATTGGGGGCTACCCCTGTCCCAACCCCATCCCTGAACCCCACCCTGAACCCCAATACCTATATTGACCCTATCCCTCCCCTAATCTTATAAAACTTAATAAAATATTGTATAAAAAGTGGATCCCTGCAGGTGTTAAGTGCATTGTGTTGTTAAGCAAATCCAGCTTCCTCTATTAACTTTGCTTGTAGGAAGCTGGCTGGAAAGGTTGCAAATGGCGAATTACGTGGCCTTGAAATGCTCAACCATCATAAATATGTGCCAGTTGCCAAATGGCTGAATTTTGATTACATGACTGTAAAGATCCTGCAATGGTTGTATGTGCGAGAACTGGTAGTAAGTCACTTTTTTCAATGCTGTTGTAATTTTGAACAATCCCTAAACAAACAACAAATGGTTGTAAGTCAAGGAGTACCTGTAGCACAAAAATATGCGAAAGCAGAAATATCTTCCCACTCATGACCCCAGCAACTGGCTTTTACCTACACTTTCTGTTACTGAAATATTGATGCCAGTAAGTGATGATTATACACTTTTCTGGACAGCTATCTTAAACATTGTGCAGATGTTGCCAGTCTAAATTTTTAGGTAATTGTAATCTTTTCCCTCTGTTCCTTCTCCATTTATTCTTCCTCCTTTCCATCTTAAGTTTTCTATTAGAAATCTAACTACTGTTGCTTTTTTTCTAGATATCCCATGCTGTCCCGCCATGTTCACAAGCTGGTTAGAGATTGGGGCTTTTACCGGAATCATCTTCAAAAACACCTCCAAAATGCTCAAGCTTTTCAGTGCCTGAATTGTGTGGAGTACTATTCTTGGGCTTGCTACCCACACTTGAATCTTCAGAATTTTGGGGAGAGTTGGAGACATCCCCTGTTCTGGAACTTGCAGCTTTCTCCCAATCTCTGGCAAAACTACTCCATTCATTTTTGTACTGCAAAAATGAAATCCGAGGACTATGAACCAGTTTTTAAAAAAAGAAGAGATAGTGAGGTTCAGGACATTAGTTGCAGTGTTGAAAAAAATATAAATGTATCTTCTTTACATGAAAAATCATCATCTCCGCTTGAAGAAGGAAACACACCCAAACCAAAAAGTAATGTGGCATTTTATTATGTTGATTGTTGGTCTTAATAGGATATGGATAATTAGCTGGAGGATAGAGAGAGAATTTGGATAGTCTAATTTTTATGATTGCCCAACTTTGGGTGACAAACAGAATAAAAACATAACCCAGAAATCTCCCCCAAACCAAGAGCCCCATAAATGCACATACACATATACCAGAGCCTCCATAACTAACATTCTTGAGCAAAGAACTAAGTCTTCACAGCCTTCCTAAAGGCCAATTGGGTTGGGTCATATGCATCTTGGTGGGGGGGAGGTTGTTTCATAGAGCAGGTGCAGGTGCCTGTGAGAGGAAAGGTACACTTCCTGGGACCCATCAGGTGACATTGCTTCATCAGAAGATCTAGAGCATTCCCACTGCCAGATCTAATGGGATGAGCAGAGATCAGTGGGGATCAGCAGTCCCACAAGTAACCTAAGTAAACAGATCCCTAATCAAGACATTGAGTGAGACATTGAAAAAGATAAGTTGTTGCACAATGCCCGGTTTAAGTTCTTTGGAGGAACAACAGGATATCATCTGATTTTAGTACCTCTCTTCAACTACACTGCCTGGCATTTATTCAGATACTTAAAAACTATTCATAATTATTAGACTTGTATGTAGATATCCCAGAGCACACTTTTTGGGGTCTCAGTAAATGAAATTATTTCTTCTTAAAGATACCCTCAGGAATCTTTTAGGTAATCTTGATATGCTATGCTATGCTATGAATAAACATTTCTGAGAATAAAGATGCCCCCACAATTTTTAAGTAGGAGTCAGTGTTAATGGAAAATAGCAGTATTATACAATGAAGAAAAAAAATAATTTAGCATCTTCTAGATTTCTTCTTGATTATTGTTTACACATTGTTCCTGCTATGCATCTGGTAAATAGATCCAAATTTGAGTAGATTTACATTAACATACTGAGATCTATAATTAATTAAATTCAAATATATATTAATTTAAACCTTATTTACATCCCTTGATTTATTGTGTTTTGCCAGGTTTGATCAAGAGACATTGGGAATACTTTTGCCATCAAAATAAAAAAACAACAATTGTTGGAGACAAGCTGCAGGTCAACCAAGATGATAAAGACCCACAGACAAAATTTGATTTTACTGTAATGTCATACAACATTCTTTCCCAGGATTTATTAGAATACAACCCCCACCTCTATAAGCACTGCCAGCAGCAAATACTAGCTTGGAATTATCGCTTTCCCAACATTCTTGCAGACATCAAACAGCTTGACGCAGATGTAAGTAGAAAGCTGCCAGTAAGAGAACTGATCATGGATACATGGTATCGTTCTTACTGATAATAAATGTACACAGGTGCATTTCACATATTACAAATTTAAATAAAATTGAACATATATGTGATATACTTTATTTATTCTTTTTATTCATTTAATTAGATTTACATTATCTTGCCATAATGACCCTTGTTGACTTAAAAGTTAAAAACACCATATAAAATAACAACCAGTACATAACATCTACAATGACCACTAGAATAAAAATAAATGCAATAAATAAGAATACCCGTTGTCCTCCAACTAATCTCTCAACTCCCGTGTCTAGGAACAAATCCAGACCTTCAAGGCTTTTTGGAATGCCAGTAGGGCCAGGGCCAATCTAATCTCAGGAGGTATGATGTTTCAAAGGACACTTATCTCTGACAAATCTGACATCAAAACGAAAGTTTTCTTCATGAATCTTGACTTACTTTCTTGCAGTACAATGTTACATGTGTTTACTTAGAAATGAGTCGTTTTCAGGTGGAAAAACATTGAGAAAGCCAACACTTTCACAGAAAATCTGTTACTTTTAGCATTATAAGCTACCCTGAGCCTAAGAGTATTTACATAAATCTGCATAGCATCATGATCACCTAAAAATCCTGTTGCTTTTGCTGGAAAAGCTATACGTATATCAACTCTTGTCTCTCTGAAATCAGTAAGACTTGGAAATTCTTAACTTTGCTTGGATTGCATCCAATCCATTTCACCAATCCTTTATTTAATGTTAAATTATCTGCATTAATTTTTATTACTGTATTAATTAGAATTCAAATCACTTCTAAAATAATAATGCTAGGTGATGACATGGATCTTTCACTGTTGCTCACTTGCTTCCCTACCCACAGGTACTGTGTTTGCAGGAAGTCCAAGAAGACCAGTATGGAGTAGAGATCAAGCCAAGCTTGGAAGCCCTAGGTACTATACTTCCGTTATATGTAACCAAAAAAACCCTGCATAGTAAAACAGGGAGCTTATTTACTTAGTTATAAAACTATATGGAGTACTCTTCCTTAGTTTACACCCCTGCGTTCTATTTTTCCCCAGCCCAGTTTCAGTACTGAAAAGTGAGCAATTTGTAAGAAAGCAGCAGCAACTAATAGTTTTGCTCTCTTTCCTATCCCACTCTAATAAATAATCCTATTAGCAAACCAACAAATGCTTTTAAAATATGTGAACATATACTGTATAATGGACTGTTTTATATGCCATTAATTCTTCAGAAGTTGCTCATTGTGAAACCTTTATTTTGCCCAATCATTCCTACCTAATCATGACGCTAAATTGTTTTGCTTAAATTATTTTTTGTTAAATCGTAAATGCTGAATTCGCACATTGTGCTAATCCCTGATTTCTTTATCCATTCTTTGTTAAATCAGCTGTAATGAACAGGTTCACCTGGTGCTCTAAACCAAAAGTAAACTGCATTACAGATTAGCATGAGATATAATTCTTGCTCTTATTCTATGCTGTAGTTCTTGGAAATCATGAAACTTGTCCTTTTCTGGTTTTTGTAGGCTATCACTGTGAATACAAAATGAGGACCGGAAGAAAGCCTGATGGCTGTGCCATATGCTTCAAGACCTCCAAATTTAGTCTTGTTTCCTCTAATCCTGTGGAATTCTTCCGTCGCAATATCCCACTTTTGGATAGAGATAACGTGGGGCTAGTTCTGCTCCTGCAGCCTCGGTTTTCCTACAAAGCTCCCACAGCCATCTGTGTGGCCAATACACATCTCCTGTATAATCCAAGGCGGGGAGACATTAAACTAACCCAGCTAGCCATGCTCTTGGCAGAAATTACCAGTGTTGGCATTCGTGAAGATGGGCGTTTTTGTCCCCTTGTCATCTGTGGTGATTTCAACTCTGTCCCTCATTCTCCTCTGTACAATTTCTTGACAGAAGGAAAGCTGAATTATGAAGGTCTGGCAATAGGAAAAGTAAGTACCTGTTTGTGAAGCTGTTGTGAAAACAAAGACAAACTAGTGTCCCTGAAAATTAGTCAGCAACAATTATTAATTTCTTGCAATAAGCAACTGTAAGGGTAAAGATTGCACTAAGGCCTGTGCGAATTGAAAGCCTTGTGATGAGGAAATGGAAAAATTCAGAAAAAAAAAATGAGGAACCTCTCCTCTCTCCACCCACTCTCACCCACAGTATGTGAGACTAAAAAGCCCTGGAATTGGTTTCTTCCAATGTTTCTGAACTTTTCACTCCCTCCTCCCCTATGTCTTCCCCTCTCTAATGGAGAATAAGCAGGCATACACTTTAAAGTTTGTATACCATGCCTCAGCTCATCCTGAACTGTGACATGAGGACTGCCACAGTTAAGAGGGTGATATGCACGAAGGATCATTTGAAAGCAGAACATGAAAATGACAACAGTGTATTAAGGGGTTGGCCCAGTAAAGCCTGCGTACAGATCTTAGTTGTATGAATGCTATTGTGAGTTCTTGGAGGAAAGCTGTGTTACACAAGTTTAAGACTATTTACGCTATACTTTGAAATAGACAAAGCATTTTTACATTCTAAAATAATTCTTGAAATAATAGTCAAGAATGAATAGTAACCCTGCTAAGTTTATATGTGACACTAGTTATTCTAGTGGGTGGAACACAAAGCCATGAAGGGTTGTTTTGGGAGAGCAGACATACATTCTGATTTCTAAGAATATACCTATATCTTGTTTTGTTTTGTTTTTTGTTTTTAAGGTGTCTGGCCAGGAACAGTCCCCAAGGGGCAATAGGATACTTAAGATTCCCATTTGGCCTCAAAGCCTTGGCATTTCTCAGGACTGCATGTACGAGGAACAGCAGAAACGCCTAGTAAAAGAAAGAGGTACTTTTGTTTTCTTTTTTTGGAGACCAGGGAGTGGCTTTCTGAACATTCTGTTTCTCTCAAATATGATTGTTAAGTGTTAGAGACTGAATGTTTGTACAGGAGCCTAGAAAGCAAATGTAATAGAACCAGGATTGCCGTTTTTGATAGTTATTCCAAGTGCTCGGCAGTAGGTATGGGCAACTTTTGTACAGGGTGGGAATGAAGGAACTTAAAATTGTGTGAGTGTCCCTGAACATATACACTAAATCTATAGCTTCATGATAGAGTATCTGCTTTATTTACTGAAGGCCATTATATGAATTTTTGATGCATTCTTTTTTTATATAAGTAGCAGATGAAATTATGAGGGGGGGGAAATCTACCTGAGATTTTGGAGAGCCACTACTGCAGAAGCGAAATGTTGGGTTGATCAGAGCTGGATAAAGTTTGGGAAACAGGAGCTCACTTAATATTTTGAAGGGTCTGAGGGCCACAGAGTAGGTGGGCAAGAATGGATTTTTTGTGAATTTTGGAGATGCTCTTGTTTTTTAACTGTAATAATGCTTGGTGAAACATGCAAGTAATAGATGTGATTTTATACCGTCTCACTCACATACTTATGCTTTCCTGTAGTCTTGTAATGCAGTTTACAGATACATCTACTTTAACATTTCATTCACATTTCATCTCATTTATTATATTTATTAAGGCCAGCCAAATCTATTGTGACTCTGAATGGCATGCAACATTAAACAGTTATAAATATAAAACAAAAAACCCAGGCATCCAGAAGAAAAATGCCAATCTCTGAAAAGAGCCATAGAATAGAGTGACACCCACTTCAGCCCAAGGCCTGGGAGAAGACCCAGACTTTAAGGGATCTTTTAAACAATGTCTGGGAGGTGTGGGTGGAGGCAAACAAATATCTGGGGGATTTTGTCCCAGAGGGCAGAGAAGACGTACATCCAAGGCCCCATTAGATACACTTTCATGGATCAGACCTTGACCATGCCAGCTGTGCCTAATCAGGAACTTCAGGAAACTTCATGTTTAATGCTAAACAATCATGATTAGAGGTGGTTTCTACTGCAGTGTATTAAAGGGGCAGATTGTTTTTAAGGTGCAACAGAAGTGGCTTCCTATGTTCCAGTGTTCAGGACTAAATTCAGATGCCATTCATTTCCCTCAAAGGTAGCAATATAAGAATTATTCTAAAGAATTATATTTGGAAATTAGTGTCTCTAGAACACATAGATTATTTAGATCTGCTCTGTGTAGCATGAAAGTAGTTCAGCAGATGTTATTACTCCTGCCATTTTGGCAGGAAAAATTATTTATAAAGACCTTTAAGAGCCAACATAGTTGCTTGCATCTGTACCACTGGCATTTTATATATAAAAGAGTCGCACTTGTGAGGTGGACAGCTATGAAAGAGAGAGATGATAGATAGATAGATAGATAGATAGATAGATAGATAGATAGATAGATAGATAGATAGATAGATAGATAGATAGATAGATAGATAGATAGATAGATAGATAGATAGATAGATAGATATACAGACAGACAGACAGACAGACAGACAGACAGACAGACAGACAGACAGACAGACAGACAGACAGACAGACAGACTTCTGTTTGCATTTGTAGCTCATGCCCAATGCTATGTACACCGTCAATCTATCTTGAAGCTGTTCTTTTTGAGATTGGCTTATGATGTGAGATTGAAAACAACTCAAATGGAGGACAAGTGACCTTTCCAATTAAAATAATCAAGCAGCAAGTTATGTGAAAAAAATTCTACCTGAGGGTCTGAAAATGTGAATGTTCAACCAAATAGGTACACTAAACTAACTGATTCTAATGTCAGGTTCCTATCATCAGTGTCTCTTTTTTCTAGAGAGCAAAGAGACTAAAGACACAAGTTTAGAACAGTCAGAAGAGCTCCTAATAGTAGAAAAAAGGTAACTCTTGACAATTTTTATTAATTTGCTTTTCAGTTATCAATACTTGAAGTACCTAGATTTAGCTGAATTTTTATAAATGCAAGCTTAAATTAAAGCAAAAACAATCCTAGAAGTATCATCCAACATGGACAAGAATTTGTGGGAAGGGAAGGGAAAGTAGCATATCCATTCACTTTAATTAGCAAGGGTGATTTAAGAGATTGTGTAAGTGTGGTCAATATTATCACAGTAAAACTGCAGTGAAGGAAAGAGTAAAAAGACAGGCTTTCTCTGTTTCAAGTTTATTAAACCCCAACTAAACTGTATGGCGAAGGTTTTCACTTAAAAGTATTTCAGATTTCTACCCAGGGATATATAAAACCTTATATATCTTATAAAACCTAGGTTAGTCTAGGTTAGTTTATTCTGTGACGACTTGATAGCGGGGGAAAAGGTGATCAGCAGATGAACCTTTAAATGCTGGAGTAGAGGGAGGTAGTCTATGTTCCTGAGTGTCTGCATAGTTAGCTTTACATGTTGATAATTTAGATTTAGAAAGGTAGGTTTGTGGTATGGGGAATATTCAGGTTTTTAATCACTCTTCCATTTTAGATTACCCACAGATTTACATCACAGCTTTCAATTGTCTTCAGTCTATTCTCATTATCTGCATGACAGTGGAGTTCCAGAAGTAACAACCTGCCACTCCAGAAGTGCAGTGACTGTAGATTACATCTTCTATTCTGCAGCAAGGGACAGTGTTACTCAGGAACCAGGTAACCAAATCTGTACCAGACTTATGGCCAATTTGGTACATTTTCATCCATGGCAGAACCAAGTAGAAAGTAATATCTTTGGTTCCCTACAGCTTACAGTATCCTATAAACATGGAAGAGAGTCTATTTACACACAAGACTGTATTTGAATTTTTGTATTGCCCAAACAGATGGCGTAGTCCACATCCTAGCCTAGCATGAATATTTGCAACTTGCCATCAACAAGTAACATTTTTTTTCTTATCTTTGCTGTGGTGAGTTCCTTCTTTGCATAAATTCCATCCTCAGAATGGTAGCAATCAAAAGTTAATCTAGCTGATTCATACATATTTATTTCACTCAAGTTTAAGCTGCAGATATGAACACCTAAAATTGTTCATTTCTGCAGAATTCAGGTTGCCGTTAGAGGGACAGAAGAAATTATTATGGCTTGAAAAAAATGCACCCATGTCCTATTTTAATCCTGAGTGTTTTTGCTTGGAAGTAATGTTATGAATCCTGCATGCTATTGTATGCTCATATCTTTTAGCAGATAATATGTTCCATAAAATATGGCCTGGTTTTGCTACTTCAGAAAACTTATCTAAATATTTAATCTAGCAGTAGAAGGTCTGGCAATCATTCACTAAATGGTGCTAAAATGTAAGCATGCTAAAACTCTTGGCTGCTGTTTGTGTATATTCCAACTGGTGCATCACACTTTCATTAGAAAGTCTCATGTTATCACACGCTCTTATATGTAGTTAGCAGAACAGAAGGCAATCTTCTTTAACAAGGCATTTTCCAAATGTACAGCTTTCCAACTGCCAAAATTCTTAGCCAATAAGGATAT
This sequence comes from Azemiops feae, assembly GCA_023970755.1. Classification (NCBI taxonomy): domain Eukaryota; kingdom Metazoa; phylum Chordata; class Lepidosauria; order Squamata; family Viperidae; genus Azemiops; species Azemiops feae. The sequence continues at coordinate 2,030,677 of JALGBA010004281.1, read as the reverse complement.
GGCTAGAAATTCTAGCAATTGAGGTCCGCACATCTGGATGCCCACATTGGAGAAAGGTAGTTCTTACTGATGTCAGACTCAATGATAGCACCATAATATATCCAGATTTGGCGAGAAATGGAATTGCCTGTCAAGCAGTTTCTGTATTCACATTGTATATATCTAAAAAACCTTTCCTTCTCCTCCTCCTCCTCCTCCTCCTCCTCCTCCTCCTTCTTCTTCTTCTAGGAGCTGAGCTTCTTTTCAGTGGAGGCCTGAGTCTTCTGGGTAGACTGTCATTGGTAACTGAGCAAGATCTGTGGGGAGTCAATGGACTTCCTAATGAAAGCAATTCCTCTGACCATCTCCCTCTCCTGGCTAAGTTCAGGCTGGAAGAATAACTTTTGGATGGAAATAATTGATGTCTTCTCTCTCCTTCTCTCATCTTAATTTTTATCAAATCCAGCAAAAATGACTGAAGGTATTTTTAAAAGATCTGCTGTAAATTATCGATATCACTCACCTAAAGAAAAAGCAAACTACTTTTACATAGGGATTTCTTTTTTAATCAATGAAAATATTTGTGCTGTATTTAAAAATGTATATGCAAATGTATATGTTTTCACAGAAGTGGTATAAATTACTTTTTAAAATAAAAATATTATTGCTATGCTGGGGTTTTATTAGCACATTTTTTTATTTTAAATTTCAAGGCAAATAATATAAGAACACGTATCCCTATATTCTTCCATGGAAAGAGATCTCAGGATATCTTTAATTTGGCCTATGGAGAAGCCATACATCTTGCAGGTAGGAACAAAAGTGGTACAGCTTTCCTTGACAAGGAAATGCAGCAAACAACACCATCACAATTTATGTCAGGGGTGTCAAACTGCCGGCCCATGGGCCGGACGCGTTATGTGGAAGCCGCACCCACCCCATTGCCGGCAATGGCAAAACTGTCCCGATACGTTGCGCGACATCACGTGATGTCGCGAGTTTGACATGTCTGATTTATGTGAATAATTAGCGTTACAGATATGTCCGGGACTACTTTTATTGCCATCACTACTATAATAGCATCTCAGCCTGGCCTTGTTTCATAGATCCAATTGTTGGTCACATCGCTTGAGGGATGGTTTACAAACCTTGCATATGAGACAGCTGTTGGACACTCTCTTAGAAAGTAGGAAGGCAACTTTGGAAGCTCTGCTCATTTAAAAAGCATTATAGTTATATACAAATAAAATATTGCTAAGTACTGGAGGTCTTAGACAAAATCTTTATCAAAAAGGCTGTTCTCCTGACATATTCTCTGATAAAGTGGGCTCTTAGATGCCAAGCTTCAGTATTTCTGCTCAACAAGAGTCCGACAAATTATGATGATATTCACCTATTTTCTTTTAAAAAGAGCAGAGCTAACTAACTGCATTTGAATACATACAGCAATGAGAAGGATGTACCTGATGTCTTTGTTATGAAGGTTGCTACATTAAAAAAACAATCCAGACTCAGTTCTTCCCTATAGAGAATTGATTGAACAGATGGAAATGCAATTCATTAGTTTAATCATCCTAATATAATTGTCGCTCTGCACTCTGAAAGCACCTTGGGGGAAGATGCTTGCTAGTGGCTTAATATGTCACATGTAATATATGCAAATATGCTTTGGTTGTATAGCTCACTGATAAAAGTCAGCATGTTTTCAGCAGAACCTATTTGTACTGACTGTACCCTCATGCTGTTACTGTTTTGGGTTGTAACCTAAACTTTACTCCCTACCCTTATGGTAGAATTTTAAAGACTTACTGCTTTGATTGCTGAAGCAATCCTATGAACATGTTGGTGTGGAACGTCAATAGCGCAGCAATTAGGCATATGCTTAGCAGACCCAATTTCCATTTTTTTTGCATCCCTGAGAGATACCAGTTGGGACTGCTGCTTGTCAGTATAAACATCACTGATTTCGATTTGTGGACTAATACAATGCAAGGTAGCTTCCTATATGTCAAAGAGAACCAATATTTTTCCATCTGGGGCTAAACTTTTTTGTGTAATTACTAATAAATAGGCTGTAATATTTAGTCTTGTTTTGAAGGAAGTTTTAAAATTTTAGTACATGAAATTGGGGGATTTAAGCCTTTTTGTGTGTGTGTATGCCTTCAGCTCAGTTTTGATGCCTGATGACTCCCTGGACTAATTCTTGCAGTTTTCTTGGCAATATTTTTTTGCTATTGCCTCCTCCTTAGGCTGAGAAAGAGTAACTAGCCCCAAATCACCCAGTTAGCTTTTTACCTAAGGTGAGGCTAGGATTCGCAGACTCCTCGTTTCTTCTAGTCTAATGCCTTAACCACTATATCAAACTGGCTCTCATTTTAAGATTTACTATTTTTCAAAAAACCATTTTTTGCAAAATGCTACTTTATGACCTATCCACGTTCCCTGTGTTTCTTTCATGAGTGTCTAAAACAGGGGTGTCAAACTGCCGGCCTGTGGGCCGGACACGTCACGAGAAAACCGCGTCCACCCCATTGCTGGCAATGGGGAAAAAGTTCCAATACGTCGCGTGATGTCATGTAACGTCGCGAGTTTGACATGTCTGGTCTAAAATATATGATGTGCACTTGTAAATACAACAGTAATTGAGCTGTTCTAAATTACAAAAACCCTCAACTATCTTACAAAAGATGTTCCGATTATGATGGATGAGCAGAGAGTTAAGTGATAACCTGCTTGAATTCTTAGGAATGTGCTTTGTGAACCTGCAGAAAAGAGATGTGTTGAGCACAACCACCTTTGTTCAGCAGGCAGAGTATAATTGTCCTCACTTGTTCTTTCCATTTTGCTATGGCTAGCAGAAAAAAAATTAATGATGCAAAGTTAGCATATTTGCATGATACATTCAAATTGCATAAATAGTGGTTTTACTGGTGGCACATAAAAACTTGCCTGGAAATATTTGTACTTGACTTTTGGGTAAGACAGTGGCAAACTAAGATGTCTTCAGAGGAGAAGAGACGATGTGGCCAGAACCACTTGCTGGAAGCAAGATCATGAGTCATTTCTTTATTCTTTTTTTTTCTCTTCCCTTTTTCTTAATTTTGTATTTCTTTCAAATTTCTTTTTTCTTTCTGATTCCAGTTTGTTATATCTTTTAGTATTATTAAACTCTTTAATAAAAAGTATTTTTTTAAAATGCCTTGTACAGTACCATCTTGCTCAGCAAGGTAGTACTGTAAGAGTTTATGTTGAATCATATTCCCACTTTCCTGGAGAAAGTCCTACTAAATTCTTGATCCTTTTTATAGGATTATAGGTAGAATCAAACTGTTACTCTGCCAAGTCTTGTTCATTATTCCCTGTTCCGGGAATATTCATCACCTTTAGGATTTTCTTTTTACATGACTTTGCAACTAAAGTTCATGATGGTGCAATGGATCTTATTAATATATAAAGGAAGAACAATTAACACTAAGGCTTGGGTTTATTTCATTTTTTTCATAAATCAACTGATTTGTAAATGTGAAAAAGTAATTGCACCCTAGTTTAAAAAAACTTTGAACTAAAATGATTACTAAGGATAGTTGTTTCAGCCAATCAAATCATGATTTGAGCCAGCTGTGTTTTGTCTACCCACAAAGGTTGGCTTCTCTCACATGGAGGTTTCACTGCAGAAATACTAGAGAAATGTCATGTCCCACTGAAGTTTTTGAAGACCTCTGGAAAAAAAGTCATTGATAGCATCAGTTTAGAAAAAATTGTAAAATAATTTCTAAAGCTTTGGGGCTCCATTGTACTAGAGATGCAGTCTTGAAATGGAGGTCTGGGACTTCTGGAAAAGATATTACAAACTGAAGATGGGTCTGTGAAAGAGCTGATGACTGCGGCAAAGACCAAGGAACCAGTGAGTAGACGTTCCTTGGAATCTCCAGAGAGGGGGGGATCACTCACATGTGTCCTGGATGACTACTACTTGAGACTGCATTGACTTTGCTTGTTGGAAGGGCGCAAAAGATGATCACATGACCTGGGACACTGCAACCATCATAAATATGAGCCAGTTGCTAAGTGTCCGAATTTTGATCACATACCCATGGGGAGATGCTGCTATGGTGATAAGTGTGAAAAAACTGTCATAAGTTACTTTTTTCAGTGTCGTAACTTCAAATGTTCATTAAACCATTATAAGTCGAGGACTACCTATATTTTAAAAATATAGAAGTGAAGAAGATTTGGGGAAATGGTAGATCTTCCCAAAAGTTGTTTTTCTGCCAAAATTACTCAAAGAAGGCAGGGTAAAATCAACCAGGATGTCTCAAAGAATCTTAGAACACCTATAGTGCCTCAAGCTAAAATCAATGTTTATGACTCCATTATCACAAATTACTGGGTAAAAATGGTATTAGAGGAAGTGTAACAAACCAACAACTTCCTCACTAAGAAGGACATTGATCTCAAGTTTGCAAAAAGACCCAATTTAACAGGGGTAAATACTTTCTCACCGAACTGTATACAAATACATGATGTATAAAACATTTCAAAACAAATAGAGAGGATTGTATATTATGACTTGTAAATGGAAGCAGCATGAAATGCAATAAGTGCAGGGATCACTCTTAAAATCTTTATGGGTAACATAATTCAGAACTGAAAGAAAGTACAAAATTTGGACCCTTTATGGACAATTCTGATCCTCAGTCTTTTGCTCAAGATCTTAATGGTTTTCAATTTTAAGCCTCATCCTCTCCATATATTCTAGCACCTTTGAAAAAAAGTAATTTACGTCTAACACAACTCAGTGCAACTAAGTGGCAATATGTGTACCATTACTTGTTTGGAAAATTCTTGAATTGAGATGACAAATGGAAGGTATACATTTCAAATAAAAGTACTTTTGCTGTAGCCTTTTCAAATAGCTTTGAATATTATTAATTCTTATTTGAGCGGAACAAAATGGAATAACAAAGATAAGGCAATGCTGTTGCAAGAATTACGGAGCTGTCCTCTATGCATGTGACTTCCTAAATGTCAGATCTTGCCTCATCAAATAGCAAAGTCTAAATAACTGCAGTTTATATAAAGATGGGTCGTGTTTCTTGGCAACTGCTACTTAGACCTGCAACGTTCCCTCCCCAATTCTGAATAATCCCGAGTTTCCAGGAAGAAATGAGGGGCACAGAGGATTTGTTGAGAATGATGGGGAAGATAGGAAAGCCTCAAAGCCACTTCTTCATAAGTGAAGAAAAATTAGATTCTAAGATTTACCTGAAAAAACAGATTCTTTGTTTTTCTGTACCTTCTAGTAAACTACCCCTTCTATATGGAATTCCTCACATGAAGCTCTAGTTGATACACATACACACACACGTACTATTGAATCGTTTTGCATTATAGTTCTATAAACTCTATAGCTATATTTACTTTAAAACATTTGCAAAGACTTTGTTTTTTAAAAAAGTCTTCTAAGACATTTTATTAAAGTTTCATGCTGCACAAAACATACATGTGATAAGAAAAGAAAAAAATAATGCATGCTTCATATTTGAAACAATCCCATTTGACAAAGTAATGACAATACAAGCTTAGTCACCAAACTCACAATTTTTAAGATTTTTAAAAAAGGTACATGTTGCTCTAGAATGTATGTGTACAGAAGGAAAACCATGGTCCTGGATACAAAGGATGAAAAGGGTTTGGAAAGATAGCTAAAATCTGGTCATATTTTTCCTGCATCATGCCCATTAATCTTGAGAAAACTGGTGCAAGCGAATTCCATAAAGGATTATGCGTCAAACACTTCAAATATATAAGAAATATCAATTTAAAAAAGCAAAATTACCTTTAGGGGTTTCATAATAGATAGGCATTGATTACCAAAAAAAATGCCATTTTTTAAATTAGCATTTTTTTTCTTCAATTGATTCCAAACACTTACTTTAAAAAATTGCTTTAGGTTATCAGTAAGTTAGAATTTACCAGGAACCCAATCTCAAAAGCTGAAATATAAGATCCATCTCTTCTACTACATGAAAACTATTCTTTTCCTCCATTTTAGCAGGGTAGTATCATGCACTGGGTGTGGCTTTCTTTGTCTATAAATATGAAGTCCCACCATTCTCACACAGACTTAATTATTTCCATGCTAGTTGCTCATCACTTTGTCTTCATAGCAACCATCACAGAAATAATAGAAAGTCTTGTCCTTATTGCTGTTACTTTGGCACAAGGAATGGCTGATTCTAGAAGATACTGAGTTGCTAGTTGAGAAATGCACTCACATACCACTCTGATCTCTTAACTTTTATACTAGAAACTTATATTATGGTTAGGCTCTAGATAGGAAGTTATATATTTTGACTGAATCTGGTTGCATTAAATTAAAATTGCTTTGGGATACATGTAACAAAACTAGTGGGTTATGTTGAGCTACTATGCTCTTGCCTCTACTTATTTACATGATTACAGTAAGTGAAGATTATCATATCTGGGTTACAGAATTCTAGATGACCATTAGATGGCATCAAAGAACATCAATTTGAAGCCATCTGATGGCCATCCAGATTTTGCAATCCAGATATGGTAACTAGTGTTAGATCTGCATCAGTTCACAGTTATCCAGCAGCTTCCCCCATCCCCAGTGAACAAGCTAGTTTATTTATCTTTTATCCAAAATAACATATCCTTGCTGCATTGTGAAGATACTTCCCTTTGGGCATGGATTTATTTATTCATTTTTATTTGAATTCAATGTCTATAGATGGTTGTTTTCTCCAAGCACACTGACCATAACTTCAAGTGGAATGTTTGATTATGGTAAAAGATGTCAAGACATCAGCATAACACAAAGAATAGTGCATTCTTAAGATTCTGGTATTGTTTTAAAGGATTAAACACACAAATTGACTTTTACTACATTGGTCATCTGTACAAAACAATGAACTCTAGTCTTCAGCATGATCCAAAGTTTCCCCTTTTTTTTCTATTCTGAAGATTGCTCTCAAAGCAAAATGGAAAATGCCTATTATACATGTGAAGCACCGGTAACGTACAGAGAACAGGATTAGTACTGGCAGATTCTGGGCTTGTTTTGTATACAAGACCACATGGATTCACACCAGAACCATTTGTGCTTTGACCATGGAGGTTAAGACTATGTGACAAAAAATACTGCAAAAGGTTGGCTATTTGCTTCTTGTGAAATCATTATTGAATCAGGGATTTTTTTTCAAGGTAGGCAATTAACTTCAACACTTTGTTCAATCTTAAACAGAAGACTTCAGTGCTTTTAAAGAGACACCTCCTTATCATAATACTTGAAATTCCTTCACTGTACACATGCACATAAGGCAGAAGGGGTGGGCTCTGCTACCAGAAAAACTGGGAACACAGTACAAATCCATTACAAAATCAAAATACTGTTAGTTTTGCATATTTGTAGTAAAGATTCTTGAGGTAATGTTGATATTTTGAAGAAGGAAATAAAAAGAAACCCCAATCACATAAACTCTTGATATTTTATTGCTGAATGTCACATTAAATGAGGTCCGGCAGCAATTTCTGTTTTGTCAAGCTCCACTAAAAGGGATCATAGGGTTGCAAACTTCATTCTTTTCAATGGGACTCAAACAAGCAAAGTTGATGCCAGACCATGCCTTTTTCTGACTGCAGCTTACCTCCCCCCTCCCAGCCTTTCTAAATACCATGGAGAAAAATACTTCCAGCATTGTCTTTCCTAATTCCTACAACACCACACGATGCTCCAAGCCAACAGAAAAGAGAGCCACCACAGAAACAGTAATTTCCGTCCAAAAGAAAACCAAACCACACTAGTATCCCCAACACACACATATTTTTCAACTTGATGGAGAGTAATAGCATTATCACAGCTGAAGACAGTTTCTAATTTCTCTTTTCCTTGATTCCGCTTCCTGAATTGAAAAATAAAAAAACAAAAATACCACCATAGTCACTTCTAGGATTCCTACTTTCTTGGTGAGATCATAAATAAAAACCTTACATGTTCATAATAAATAGTCACAGCTCCCCACCCCCTCCCCCCACATATCACAGGGTAAAGTGCGGCAAGAAACACTCCAGAAGCCATCTGGTTGTGCCTCTGGTTTTCTCAGATGCGTAGCTGGTAACCGACTTCATTCAACGTAGAAAGGTCCCCCACGTTTTTGTCCAAAACAGCTGGCCTGAAATCAAGAGAGAGAAACCAAATTTAAAGTTTAGAACTAAATAACATGAAACATCAGAATGGGATCACTGCCAACAATTGCATCTATATTAGGGATTTGCCTGTAATGCATCATTCATGTTAATATTCGCTAAACCATATAGTCTAAAGCAGTGTTTTTCAAACTTGACAACTTTAAGATGTGTGGAGTTCAACTCCCAGAATTTCCCAGCCAGAACTAGCATCTTAAAATTGCCACATTTGAAAAACATTGGTCTAAACCAGGGGTAGGCAACCTTGGCTCTTTTATGACTCGTGGACTTCAACTCCCAGAATTCCTGAGCCAGCTATGCTCAATGGAGGCCCTAGCCCTTGTTTATTATATGTCACATGTATGTGTAAAAATGGGTAGGACTTTGACTGGACATTCTCACTACCATCTCGTCTCTCACTGTGGACATCCTGTTTTTCACATAAAAACTGTTCAAAAAATACTCTAAGAAAATTAAGAAGTACTCTAAAATTAAGCTTCAAAGTAGATATCCTTGTAGCCTGTGATTATCCATCATGCTTGGATTTTTAAACACAAGATACTCTGCATGAAGAGATAATTTTACCATGACTGGTTTAATCTTTCCCTCCCTCACGCAACACATAGCAATTAGTTCCCACTGATCTGTGTGACTATTGACATCGGCCTCAGCAGCTTTACAAAATGAAGATGAACTGCTTCCACTATTACCACATTTCACCATTTGAGGGTTTGGACTACAGATAGTCTTTGACTTACAACAATGCATTTAGTGACCGTTTGAAGTTACAACAGCACTGAAAAACTGACTTATGACCATTTTTCACACTTACGACCGTTGTAGCATCCCCATGGTCACATAATCAAAATTTGGACGCTTGGCAACTGGCTCATATTTATGATGGTTGCAGTGCCAGGGGCCATGTGAACATCATCTGCAACCTTCTGACAAGCAAAATCAATGGGAAGCCAGATTCACTTTACAATCATGTTACTAACTTAACAGTGATTTAACAACTGTGACAAGTAAGGTCACAAAATGGGGCAAAGCTCACTTAACTGTTTTGCTCAGCTATGGAAATTTTGGGCTCCATTGTGGTTGTAAGACAAGGACTTCCTGTATAACTTTCATCCTTCCCAACTAGCTTTAACCACAGCTTTAATGACTGAAAGATCTTTGAGCCATTTTCTTTGGAGAGTCCCACAGTACACTGGACAGGCTGTAATTTTAATTTCAAATTTCAGCAAATGGCACCAGATAAGGCCTCCCAAGGATTTTAGGGTTGGTAAAATCTTCAAGGAGAATTCATCTCCTGATGGCTTCATGGATCAGCCCTATAATTTTATTAAAATAACACAGAAGTAGTTTGGTATTGCTTTTTCCTGGATATTTCTCAGACTTTTCAGTCGAAGCAGCAACCTTGAGATTTCCTGATAATCTCCTAGTCAAGTAAATAACTAGTTCAACCCTGCTTAATTTGTCAAGATCAGCTACTGCTTACTAGTTATCTTCAGTTAAGCATTTTTCCCGCCACAATGGGGGAAACATCTTATTTGACATCCAACCTCTGAATAAATCCATTTAAAGCCTTTTGTTCTGGCGCTCACAAATTTATCATTTTAAAACAAATTGGGAAATGTGGTGATATTTGATTTGTCAGATTTTTGAAGCAACACTTGATATTGCAAGTTACTATTATTTTTAACTACTCTCAGGTCTCAGAATATTTAAAATGCCTGATTTAAAATCAGGAAGTAAAGCCAGAATAAGAGCCAGAATCTGCACCAAAACCAAAAAAATGTCCCAAGTAGTTTATTTAATGGGTTTTTGCGCTGTAACATCTTACAGCTTTTTTTAACATCTCAAATTCAGGAAGGACAGCTCCCTGACATTTGGGAAACTGTTGCCTTGCTGCTACTGCTACTCTGTCAGCAGAAAAATGCTTTCTGCAATTATACCCTTCCTCTGCTGGATTTCAGAAAGGCCACAAAACCAGGTGCTCCCTTCTGTAATTTGGAGTTTAAACTAGAACGTTATTTATCTCTGGCACTGTAGTTTATATTCTATAGTTATTTGTGATTTCGTGTGTATACTTTTTAATCACATTTACATAAATAGGGTATGTAAGCCACTCAGAATTAAATTCAAGTGCAGTGGCATATAAGCCCTGTAAGTAAGTAAACAAATAGATATCAAATAAGTAAAATGCATTAAACTGCCATTAACAGTGTTGTTTTACTTATTTTAGATTTTGGCGATGTATGTCACCAAATTTCAGTGTTTGGCTACCAAATTTGAATGGCAAAGGGCTGGGGTGAGGGTGGGGGATCACATGAGGTTTTCAGGATGATTGATCTTCCCTGCTTCACTGTCAAAAAACAGTCAAGGATGAGGTGCCAAATAGCCTGTGCTTGTTACACATGCATACACACACAACCCCATGCATTCTGAAAGTAGATTGTAATGCTGTATTTGGGTAAAATGAAATCTAATGTGAACTTTGGGCCTGGGAGAAGCTTATCGAATCTCATAGCTGGCTGAAAAAAAATGATCACAGCTTGCTATGGATGAGGTGAAGTTTCCCCAACTGTGTATACCCAGTTGCTTATTCAGTCCTTGCCAGACCAACTGTGCAGCCCAGGGGCAGACTAAGTGAGGGCCTGTTTCATACCCTGCCACTTCAGCAGCTACATTCACTTCAGCAGCTCAAATAAAAAATGCATAAACAACAAGTCGAAGCACCCTTGGCAGAAGTTACTTCAGCAAGCAGAGGAGGAGGGTGGAGGAATTGCTCCGGAATATAAGTTGCAACCCTCTACTTACTTTACTAAAATAATCCTATTGCATGTAAGGGGTTTATTCTGAATTACAGCTGAAAAATGATAATCACCAGTCTTTCAGTGGCTTTAGAAGATCTTTTGTCTCCTCAAAACTATTTGAAATTTGCTGAGTTCAGAAGACTATTTAAGAAATTTTTTAGTCAATGTGCTACAAATCAAAGCACATACATAACCAATGCTTTAAGAATGTTTTTTTCTTCAGCATCAGCACATTAATCAAAACTAGCACCATATTTTAAGAATCATAATACGTAAGTAAGTTTAAATAGACATTTGTTTAAAGAAACATGATTGAAGCTTCCAACCATCAATGAACTGGATCACTCTGTCTAAGCTGAGATGAAAATCCAGGGTCATATATAGATCAGAAATATGTAGAGGGCCATTGTTCTGCATCTCTACTAACAGATTATAGCAATACCATATTATGAAAATCACATACTCTGTAATAGTATGTGGGAAAGACCTTTGGAGACTGGGCAAAGAGATGTTACTAAGGGAACAGTCGGATAAGAGACAGCACAGCCCACCAACGGCTAGTGGGAAGAGCAAAAGGCTCTAAATAGACCCTCCCTAGTTTCTTGGGATGTAAAGGAAATAAGGGAAGAATTGTACTTTCAGACTTGCATGGTTATGTCAACCTAGCTTTACAATAAAATAAAATTAGCTCGTCTGGTTGTGATTCCTATCTAGTTAACTCCAATGAGGGCAGTATCAAGGAGGCCATGTAGAATAATCCATCTCACTAAAAGAGACCATCAAGGAAGTCTTTCTAAAGGAGATGAAGAGAAGGGATTGTAACTGTGTGCTTGCAAGATTGATATCAGCCTCATGGGGAAAACCAGATAGGAATCATAGTACAGTACAGTTCCCACACACCCACCTCATTTTTTTTACAGCCCGACAAACTAGAGATGGTCCCTTCTGAACCACTTGCCCCGTCCACTATTAATCTGACTGTCTCTTATCTGATCTTTCCCTTGGCAGCGTCTCCTTGCCAAATCCCTCAGTTTTTCCCACAGACCATTACACACTCTAAGCCAACGCCTTGTAGGCATTCAGTCCTGATAGAAAAACTCAAATCTCTTCTTTCAAATAATGTGCTAAAAAAATAAAGGATCCAATCTGCAGAACCCTTCTGGGTTTGGAAAAATTCAAGATGCCAATTGACAATTCCACACAACAGGGAAGCTGCAGTCAGCACTCCGAAAGAGGCTGCTTGTTCAGCTGACATCTTAGTCAAAGAGATAACCATCCCCTCCCCAGGCATATGTGTCATCCTAGCACCTGTGAAACAGCCCCCAGATACATGAGGCTGAAAATACCCCCTAAAAAGGCAGGAAGGAGATTGAACAGAGATTTATAACCTCTGATAACTATAATTATCCAGACACTAAACATGGAGAATTCCAACCAAGAGGCTCCCAAGAATGTTACACTATGAATCCATGTGTAAAATAGCAACCTGCAGTTAACTGAGCAGCTGCTGTGAATGCCAAATTATATTTAGAGAGGGAGCTTAGAGAAACGTTTGGCTGTTTAAGGAACAAATAAAAAGCCTTCACAATAGTTCACAATAGTTCAGGAGGATGTTATCATTAAGTTGCATGGAGTTCTTGTGGATGTTGTCATTAACTTTTCACTGATGTTTTATTCCAGAGACTGGCCACTCTATTTGGTTTGGTGGACAGATTTGGAATTCAGGAAATGTCTTCTGGATATTCACATAAAATGGCTACCATACAAGGGCTTGTCTACTGACAACATGGCTGCCAATGGTGAATGATGTTTAAGAAGCCAAGCAACAGAAATTGCTTCCTGTCATTTTTATAGCCCCTGCTCTGCTCTCTGTCACACCAGTTTACTCTTGTCTTTTCTTTTTTTTCCTGGACAGATGGGTCCATTTCCCCAAAGGGACCAACTATAGTCATTCACCATTAACATTTTTTAAAGAATATCTATGTGATCCTCTCCTTCATGGATTACTGCCTTGTCGTGGCGAAGGGGCTTGCGTAACTCAATGAAGTTATGAGCTATGCCGTGCAGGGCCACCCAAGACGGACAGGTCATAGCAGAGAGTTCTGACAAAATGTGATCCACTGGAGAAGGAAATGGCAACCCACTCCAGTATCTTTGCCATGAAAACCCCATGGACAGTACTAAAAGGCAAAAAGATATGACGCTGGAAGATGAGCCCCTCAGGTCGGAAGGTGTCCAATATGCTACTGGGGAAGAGCAGAGGGCTAGTACTAGTAGCGCCAGAAAGAGTGAAGCGACTGGGCCAAAGCCGAAAGGACGCTCAGCTGTGGATGCATCTGGTGGTGAAAGGAAAGTCCGATGCTGTAAAGATTTTTTTTCCATAGGAACCTGGAATGTAAGATCCATGAATCAAGGCAAATTGGACGTGGTCAAACAAGAGATGACAAGACTGAACATCGACATCTTAGGAATCAGCGAACTAAAATGGACAGGAATGGGTGAATTTAATTCAGAGGACCATCAGGTATACTACTGCGGGCAAGAATCCCTCAGAAGAAATGGAGTAGCCTTCATAGTCAATAAAAGAGTAGGAAAAGCAATACTGGGATACAATCCCCAAAATGACAGAATGGTCTCAGTGCGAATCCAAGGCAAGCCATTCAATATCACAGTAATCCAAGTCTATGCCCCAACCACTGGTGCTGAAGAGGATGAAATTGACCGGTTCTATGAAGCCCTACAGCACCTTATAGAATCAACACCAAAAAATGATGTCCTTATCATCATGGGGGATTGGAATGCTAAAGTAGGAAGCCAAAAGATAAACGGAATAACAGGCAAGTTTGGCCTTGGAGTACAAAATGAAGCAGGGCACAGGCTGATAGAATTTTGTCAAGAGAATACGATGGTCATAGCAAACACTCTTTTCCAACAACCCAAGAGACGTCTCTACACATGGACATCACCAGACGGTCAACACAGAAATCAGATTGACTATGTGCTCTGCAGCCAAAGATGGAGAAGCTCTATACAGTCAGTAAAAACAAGACCAGGAGCTGACTGTGGCTCAGATCATGAGCTTCTCGTTGCAAAATTTAGGCTTAAATTGAAGAAAGTAGGGAAAAACACTAGGCCACTCAAGTATGAACTAAATCATATCCCTGATGAATATACAGTAGAGGTGACAAATAGATTTAAGGAATTAGATCTGATAGACAGAGTGCCTGAAGAACTATGGACGGAGGTTCGCAACATTGTACAAGAGGTAGCAACTAAAACCATCCCAAAGAAAAAGAAATGCAAGAAAGCAAAATGGCTGTCTGAGGAAGCTTTGCAAATAGCTGAGGAAAGAAGGGAAGCGAAAGGCAAGGGAGAAAGAGAAAGATACACCCAATTGAATGCAGAATTCCAGAGAATAGCTAGAAGAGATAAGAATGCCTTCTTAAATGAACAGTGCAAAGAAATAGAAGAGAACAATAGAATAGGGAGAACCAGAGATCTCTTCAAGAAAATTGGAGATATGAAGGGAACGTTTCATGCAAAGATGGGCATGATAAAGGACCAAAATGGCAGGGACCTAACAGAGGCAGAAGAGATTAAGAAGAGGTGGCAAAATTACACAGAAGAACTATACAAGAACGAGCTTAGCATCCCTGATAACCACGATGGGGTGGTCACTGACCTCGAGCCAGACATCCTAGAATGTGAAGTGAAATGGGCCTTAGGAAAGCTGAGCAACAACAAAGCTAGTGGAGTGACAGTATTCCAGCTGAGCTATTCAAAATCTTAAAAGACGATGCAGTAAAAGTGCTACACTCAATTTGCCAGCAAATTTGGAAAACTCAACAGTGGCCACAGGATTGGAAAAGGTCAGTTTACATTCAATTCCAATTCACATTCCAATTCCAAAGAAAGGCAATGCCAAAGAATGTTCAAACTATCGCACCATTGCACTCATTTCACATGAAAGTAAAGTTATGCTTAAAATCCTACAAGCTAGACTCCAGCAGTATGTGGATTGAGAACTTCCAGAAGTACAGGCAGGATTTCGAAGAGGCAGAGGAACTAGAGATCAAATTGCCAACATACGCTGGATCATGGAGAAAGCTAGGGAGTTCCAGAAAAACATCTACTTCTGCTTCATTGACTATGCTAAAGCATTTGATTGTGTGGATCACAACAAATTGTGGCAAGTTCTTAAAGAGATGGGAAGTACCAGACCATCTTATTTGTCTCTTGAGAAACCTATATGCGGTCAAGAAGCAACAGTGAGAACTGGACACGGAACCACTGATTGGTTCAAAATTGGGAAAGGAGTCCGGCAAGGCTGTATTCTGTCGCCCTGCCTATTTAACTTATATGCAGAGCACATCATGAGAAAAGGCAGGGCTAGATGAATCAAAAGTTGGAATTAAGATTGCCGGGAAAAATATCAACAACCTAAGATATGCAGATGATACCACTCTAATGGCAGAAAGTGAAGAGGAACTAAAGAGCCTCTTGATGCGGGTGAAGAAGGAGAGTGCAAAAGTTGGCTTGAAACTCAACATTAAGAAAACCAAGATCATGGCATCTGGCCCTCTCAATTCTGGCAAATAGATGGGGAAGAAATGGAGGTAGTGACAGATTTTATCTTCCTGGGCTCTAAGATCACCACAGATGGGGACTGCAGCCAAGAAATTAAAAGACGCTTGCTCCTGGGAGGAAAGCTATGGCAAATTTTAGACAGCATACTAAAAAGCAGAGACATCACCTCCTGCCAACAAAAGTACGTATAGTCAAGGCATGGTTTTCCCAGTTGCAATGTATGGCTGTGAAAGTTGGACCATAAGAAAGGCTGAACGCAAAAGAATTGAGGCCTTTGAACTATGTGCTGGAGAAGACTCCTGCGAGTCCCTTGGACTGCAAGGCGATCAAACCGGTCAGTCCTAGAGGAGATCAACCCTGACTGCTCTTTAGAAGGCCAGATACTGAAGTTGAAACTCAAGTACTTTGGCCACCTAATGAGAAGGAAGGACTCACTGGAGAAGAGCCTAATGCTGGGAAAGATTGAGGGCAGTAGAAGAAGGGGACGACAGAGAATGAGGTGGCTGGATGGAGTCACTGAAGCAGTAGGCATGAGCTTAAATGGACTCCAGAAGATGGTAGAGGACAGGAAGGCCTGGAGGAAAGTTGTCCATGGGGTCGCGATGGGTCGGACACGACTTCGCAACTAACAACAACAACAGCAAATGTGATCCTAGGCATTCCTATAATGGTTGGGAATGGCATTCTGCTTTGCAACAGATCTTGTTCCCATTAAATTCTTTTATTTGCAAAAGGTTTTACCTGAAAAAGTTTGGCAGCAGAAATATTGGCAGGCCCTAAGGTCCATCGGCATGGCACACCTTTGCCCACCCCAGCTGCAATTTAAGAATCTTCATGCAAACCTTCACCTAATATATTCCAATGATACCTGTATAGCTATTTATCTATAGTACAGTGATGATGCCTCAAGAAATATTTGCCAGATGTAATAGTCAAACATGTATTTCCCATAATGTCCAAAGGGGAGTTCATGGGAGAAAAAGAATCCTTAAAGGAAATTATTGTGATAAGTATTATCCAATCCGGCACTGCAATTTCCAGACACGTCTGGCATTTTTCATTTAGAAATAAAGTGTGGTCAATTAACTTACAATTAATCTAATTTCCAAAGTTCAGAATACTATCACTATGAAAGAATATTCAATTGATACCTGAAGACTCCTGATAGCCGAATAGGACTCAGTTTCTGCCTAAAAAGATTGAGAAAGCAAAATCTGCTAAGATATATACTTTAGAATATCTACTACATTTCAACAATTCTCTTCTTCAGTTATCCTTCTTTTGCATGTTTCATTAAAATTACTTAGCATTACAGCACTAATGTCAACTTATTTAGGCAATTTAACTACACTTTCCATTGCAAATATATTAAAAAATAAGTCTATGGCTGATCATTATTTCTACATTTCTGTCTTCAAGGACCACTTTCCTTATTCATCTGTTTGCTGATGAATCTAAAAGTGGACTTCCCCAGTCAAGGAAAAGGTCCTGCTATCTGAGAATAATGGGAATTTTAGCTGGAGGATACCTGGTTGATGGTAACTTTCATAAATAATTTGTTCTGAAATCACTGGGTCTCTAGGCCAGTTTTTCCTCTCATCTTTATGATGTGTGGACTTCAACTCCCAAAATTCCCTAGCTAGCACAGGGAATTCTGGAAATTGAAACTACACATCTTATAGTTGAAGGGGCTGGAAAATGCAGCTCTTGCAAATCTGACCAAAACCCAAAGCATTCACTCCATTTCCACTGGAGCTTGCTTGGTCTCTCAGATTTTTATCTACTCACTAAGTGTGCATTTTAGAACAAGATGGCCAAATTTTTGTTTATAAATTTAACTTTTTTACTGGAAGCCTGAGACCCATCAGCGAGTGTTTGGTATAAATAACAGCTCTTGGGAGTTGCAAGAGCATGCTCTTAAAATTAGAGAAGCAGATCTCTTGAGCTCATGAGTGGCTTGTTTTCGGCACCAGAACCAAATACACAATTCTTTCATACAAAAGTCCATCTTAGTCTTGGCCCAGTCTTTCATAATTTCAGCAGCCTGTTTTATAGAGCACGGAAAGATTTGTGATCAGCATTCTATCAGCCAAACTTCTGGATACTATACTCCATTCCTTATTCCCAACGGACACCAAGCAGGTTGATTTCCTTATTCTGTTTATTCTCCCAACTTTGTTAATATCTTCTGCTTTAAGATTTGTCAACATGTAGCTCCATTTTATTACCATCAGAGAATATGTAAGTTTCATGTTACAAGATCTGGCTGTTCGGGATCCCATTTACTTCATTCCATACCTCCTCAAGAGGGTTTTCAGTTTCCTCACCAATCGTTTGTCAGCATCCCATGGCCATTGATGCCCTTAGTCTTCGCTGGGCAACTTAAACAATTCCTTTCCACAAGGATGCTTTTCTACATAAACTAGCAAACTTTGTAATAACCCCCAGCCTGTATACATAACCTTCTTTTAAGTACATGGAGCCATTTTACTGACTCACAGTTTCAACACTGGTAGCAGCAGGAAATGTCTGGGAGCCAGAAACCCCTCTTGATCTGCAGCAAACTGCCCAAACATCACTCCAGGAAATACATAACTACCTCCCACCCAGTTTTCCACTCTCACAGATTATAGAGAGGAGATTTGGTAGAAAGTGCACCCTATAATAACTTAGTTAAACTGTTTCATCTAGAAACCATCTATCGTATCTCTATCATCTCTATGAAATATATACACAAATAAGCATACGTGCATACACACATAAAAATATCTGAGAAATCTATATGTGCTAGCATGAATTCTATCATGGCAGATAAACAAAAAATAAAAGCAAGAAATAAAATTAATTATGGTAAACACATTGTTCTCCCAAGAAGGCAGTTCCAGCACTATTGATCTTGATTATTTTAAAAAATGCAGATTTCCAAAGAACTGATATTTCCTAGCGCAAACACAGATTCTGAAGTCCTAGAGCATACTACCCATGTCTCATCATGTCACAGAAACACTCAGAATAGCAACACTCACGATTTGTCTCTTCGACAGGTCCGCCTCTGAGGGCTGGCTTGTCTTCGTCGAGGGGACAAGGACTTTCCTCGGGATCTCTGCTTGACTGGAGAATGGGCACTTGCAGGTTTCAAAATCTTGAAAGAGAAAAATGATTTATTTCAGGATGTGATTATTCATAATAGCTGGCTTTCACTATGCTTTTATATTTTAATAAGTCATAACAGATATGTAATGACTTCTCTGATACAAATATGTAGAATTTGTATTATGTTTTTCACTGTTTTATGACAGATACATGGAGAACATCCTTAGACCAGGATTTCTCAACCATAGTAGCTTTAAGACATGTGAACTTAAATTCCCAGAATTCCTGGCCAGCATGCTGGGGAATTCTAGAGATAGAAGTCATTTTCTTAAAATATCTTAAAGTAGCCAAGGTTGAAAAACACATGCTTTTGATCACGTCCAATGGTTGGTCTAGATGGCTCAGAATTGTTTATGTTGGAGGGAAAGCTCCCCTTCAAATCTTTTTTGTTTGTTTGCTTTTTGAAATACACTCCCACATTCCCATGCTGATGACCTTTTTTGGCTACAGATTGACACAAATTGGTGGACATATAATTTGAGAATACCACATTGCCAGTCTCTGGCCCACAATAACTTGTTACAGTTCTTCTCTAGGGCTTCTGTGCCTGTTTTCCTGTCTAGCTTGAAGCATCAGAGGATTGTTTCTGAGATCTTTCAAGTTCAAAGCATTGACTGAAAAGCAAACAAAAAAGGAATAGAAACCCAGTATCTGTGAGCCACCAGGAATTTCTTTTCATTATCTCCTGAAAATGTTGGGAAATGATGCCAGTAATATATATTTCTCCTGGAAACTGTTCCTAAAATAATCTCTCAGTAATCCATTATTACTAGAAAAATCATTTTTCTCGTATAATTTTTATTCCATATTATTCCATAAGTAGTCCATGACTTATGAGCACAGAATTTCTGTTGTTAAGCATGGTGTTTTTTAAGTGAGGTGTGTCCCATTTTATGGATTTTTTCTGCCATGGTTGTTAAGCAAATCACTGCAGTTGTTAAATTAATCACATGATCGTTAAGCAAATTCAGCTTCCCCGCTGATTGCTTGCCAGAAGACAGCTGGGAAGGTTGCAAATGGCAATCATGTGTCCCTGAGACACTGCAACTGTCATAAATACATGCCAGTGGCCAAAAACTCACATTTTAATCACATGACCATGGGAATACTGCAATAGTTGTAAGTGTGAGGACTGGTTGCAAGTCACTTTTTTAATGCCATTGTAACTTTGGATAGTCACTAAATGAAAGATTGTAAGTCAAGAACTACTTGTACTTGGGAACAGAAGTGTAGAAATTAGCCTCTTGATTGAGAAAGTTAATCTTCAATGAATTAGAAAGACTGTTACTTAAATCTACAATCTGTATGCAGCAGTATCTTTGTCCCAGACATACAAGCAAAAATTCGGTAAAGTTTGAAAGCCACAAGTTCAAGTTTACATTGAATAGCTGATTGTCGGAAGAAAGTATTTACGGGAGCCACGTGCTAAATCAATATAGAATTACTAAGGAATAATTTGTTTAGGCAAACAAATATTCTTGAAGAGAATATACATATACAGTAGACACACACCTACACATAGATCTGCCATTCCACAACCCACTGGATTTACAAGTTGCCTATAAAGAAGATGAATGTGCTCAGCTGATCACCTAAGTCATTCTAAATTGCTACAGTCTGCATTCTATGGGCTGGAAGACAGGGTCATGGTAGGGGATTAGACCCCAAACGGAGACAAAGGGTAGAGACATGCAAAGAACTGCATGATCCCCCTAAGCATAAACATGTAGATTAGAAGAAACCTAATTACTGCAAAGGGTAATACATCTAAGCAATAACACCACTGCTTTGCTGTCAAAGATATAAAAATATTCAGGGAAATCAACCTACACAGAGAAATCTTCTCCAGCATTAGATTTAGATACATACCCATACACAAGTATGACTAATAATGAAGTTAGTCTATGAAGCACCATCAATACAACAAAGCAAAGTACTCTAAGATTGCAAAGCAAATCTTTGCAAACTACTTTGCAAAGTACTTTGCAAAGCAAAGTACTCTAAGATTGCAAAAATCAAGCATGAATAAAAAGGAAAACTCAAAATAACTCAACAAGAATTGAGCAAACTCAGGGGGTACTGCAGGTCTCACACATACAAACTTCCATTGGAAAGCAATAGTTACAAAGTCAAAATATCTGGCATTATTCCATCCAGAAAGCTGGAGCTTTCAGACTGACAAGGCCATGCTGGGCTTAATACATGCAATTGAAAGTGTTGCCCACAGGTAACCCTTGTTTCAAAATCCAACGGTTCAGTAGTATTTATCCACTGGCTGCATCCTAGTTGTATAAATCTGAACAACTTTTAATGGGGCAACCAAGAAGATAAAAAAAAAAAAGCCCTTTCTTCTACAGTTGGTCAATCAATAGTTTTCTTAAAAAGAAAAAAAGAGAATTTCAGGTGAGAATCAATGGAAGTGGAGAAAAAAATGTAGGGCATGAAATAACCAAAGCCAGCTGGAGGGTTTCCCCCCCTACATATTGGATGACAATGGTCAGGGCTGGAATTTCAGCAAAGAAAACTGCCTAACCTCCTTTGGACTTTGTGCGTGAGTGCTGAATGGACAGCAGAACAGCACAGATCTATTCCAGGCATACAATAAGGGTACTGCTAGCTCCAGGATGGGATGGGAGTATAGCAAAGTAGCCATGTAGATCAGGCCATATTCTAGATTTCCTTTTTACCTTCATTGATCTTAGATGAAATCAGCCAAATGACACAGGAACTTGCCTCGTTTACAACTTCCCTAAGCTCACCCTACCGAGAACTATTTGTGAGAACTAAGCTTCTGCCACTTTCCAAATGTCACAGAAACAGTACATACCTTCATCCTCATGTCCCTGGCATATTTCTCCAACTCCTTCCTTATCTCTGTCCGCATCATCTTTGACATATTAAGCACCAGCTGCTTCCATTCGATGGGCTGAAAACTGTGAGGCTCATGAGGGACATACAATCCAATCTTCACTTTTTTAACCGAGTGTAAGTACTTTTTATAGGAGTCTTCAAATTCAAAGATGAGGTCACTCAGAGTTCGGTAGATTAAGGGCTTGTCCATCAACTCTGACCTTCGGCTCATGCCCAGTGA
This sequence comes from Azemiops feae, assembly GCA_023970755.1. Lineage (NCBI taxonomy): Eukaryota > Metazoa > Chordata > Lepidosauria > Squamata > Viperidae > Azemiops > Azemiops feae. The sequence goes on along the minus strand of JALGBA010004281.1, from coordinate 2,008,837 downwards.
TCCATATCGACCATTGAAATAAATTCCAAGCACCACATGATGAAAATTGCTCCCTGAGAAGTGGGATTTAAAGCTGATTGGGAATCGTTCCACGGAAGGCTGCCCATTGGTTAAGTATCTGGCAAAGGCCACGTCAAGGCAACAACAAAGCAAAGATTCAAAATAATAGAAAATGTTTTCCAGTGTCACTACCTCTGATTTGATGCTCTTTTCCACTGATTCACATTGTTCCTCCATCGACCCCTCTGTTTGTTGTCCAACCAAGAACAGATAAAAAGGTCTTTCTAGTATGGTCATTTGCTTAAAAGAAAGAAGTCCTTGAAGATATATTTTGTGTGAAATCAATTCAAGTCCAGTTCAAAAATATCGAATGGAATATCAAGATCTTCAGGCTGCTTCTGCCCATAATACATGGACAGCAAATTAAACCAGTTACTGGTGAACTGATTACAGTTCTGACCATCACAATGTTTTGTACTTTCATTTAAATTCTAGCAATGATTTCCAAATGTGCCTCTATATTACTTAGCATATGGGAATTTTATGCAAAACTATCGCTAGCAGTATTATCTTAGATCGTTTAACTAAATATGGCAAAGACTGATCCTGGTATCTTCTGCATGTGATGTCTCCACGATCTGCCATGGAGCTGCACCCTTCCAAAATCACTAGACTGTTTCCACTGTAGAGTTGGGAAACCTGTATACTTCCAGACATAGCTTCACTACAACCATATCATTGGAAATGCTGACTGGAGTTGCAGTTCATCCACATCTAGAAAGCCAAAAGTACTTTGTTCTTTTCATTTCTTTTTCTTTTTATTTCTTTTGAAATATTGCCTTTTTATTAGTTTATAATATAAAATACAAAAATACAAAAGCAAATAATAGGAAAAATAGCTCCATTTTTTTTTCCAAGTCTTTTTCCGTTAAACCCAAAAGAAAGGTTTCTGGTTTTATTTTTATATATAAATATTTATATATTTATTTTATATTTAAGAATCTTCTGTATTAGAATATGAATCCTACTCCAATATTTCTTTGCTTTATCACATGTCCACCATAAATGATAAAAAGTCCCTTCTTTAAAAGACTTTAAAAGTCCCTGCATTTACAACATGCATTTTAAATACCTTTATTCCAGGGGTGTCAAACTGCCAGCCTGCGGGCCGGACGCATCACGTGGAAGCCGCGCCCACCCCATTGCCAGCAATGGCAAAACAGTCCCGATATGTTGCGCGACGTCACGTGATGTCGCAAGTTTGACATGTCTGCTTTATACATTCTTGATAACTTATCTAGTGTTAAATACCAACGATACATCATCATAAAAATTTTCTTTTAAACATATTCTCTCGTTGTTCAAGCTTTACATAATATCCAAAGTTCCTTGCCCACTGAATCATACAATGCTTTACATATTCACTTTCCGAATTCAAATTCAATCATTTTTATAGACCTTAGCAATGATATGTTCATCACTACCACAGTAGGATTTCTAATTCATTTTTAACAAAGTCAAACCCATAGCTCTTTTTGTCTAATTTAAATCTTTCTTTCATTTGTAAATAGGTAAATCAGTGGCAGACATGTCCTTCTGATTCTAGTTCTTCCTTAGATGTGAGGATAGGATCATCAAAATTAAAAGATATTATTTTACCATAAATCCACCTGTCCTGCTTTGCCACCATTTCTTCTCTAGAAAAAGCTTCCTGGGGGGGCACCCAAAGAGGCATCTTCATAGAAAGCCAAAAGTACTTTGTTCTTGTATCTTGGCAAGAACAATGACAAATATCTTGTCCTTGTTCTACAGGGCAGCCATCACTAAGTAGAAAATGGCAGTGGATCCTAAATACCATTAAATAGATATTCAATGTGGAATTACAGCTTTATTGATCGAAGTTTTTGCCTCTTTCTGCAGATGCCCTTAGCTACAAACTGATGGCATGAATCATTACAAAATATAATTCTGAAGCCCGGTGGGCCTGGCAAACTTATTAAACAAGAATAATTTGGATTTTTACAAAGTTCTTTACTGCTAATAACGAAATGTAAAAACAAAAAAAATCTTGAAAGTCTTTCAAAGCAGTTTTCCTATATGGAACAAATGTTATTTCATTAAATGTGATGTCTTATGTTTAATGGTTTTAAGTAAAATCCTTAGTCAGCTGAGATGCAGCCTTTAACACCAGCAGTGTCTGTGGACTTTGTGTGTACCTAAATCAGCAAGATGACAAAAAGAGTGTTGCGATGCAAGCCTCATTCCTGTTATTCATATTGGAATCACATCCATGTTCCAAAAGGTAGAGTTTGTATCACAATGCTCCATCTGACAGCAGAGTTAGGTTTGGATACATACACAGTCTACAGTCATCACTGTATATGGCTTTTTATGAGAAATTCAAATTTTGCAAACTTTCCAATCAAATGGTTCTTTCCATTTCACTGGATCTTATAAATTCCCTTAGTGAAAAGGAAAGGTGCATCCAGCCTCTATTTAACAATTTTCCTCATCCCAAGATGCAAACAATGGTAAAACATGAAAGCTTCATTATCATTTCATTCACTGTAAAAGCAAGAGGATACAGCCACTGTTCCGATAGACCAGCCCCCTATTTCTGCTTTGAAGGACACTCCTGACTTATTTCTCCTAATCTCCACACTTCAGTGTCAAGATTCCTCTTCTCCCCCAAAGTAATTGGTCTTGTATAATTGAAAGATTAAGAAGTCCATCTCCAAATATTTCTGTTCACTCCATTTTCAAGAAAAGCCAAGCAATTCTTCTTTCTACACTCTTCAAATGCCCTAGTGTTGCTTAAATGGGAAAGGTATTGTTCAATATTTGCATGAAGGATGAACATGACAACAAGCAGGCATAAAAATGCTATTTTAAGATAAGTTAGTGAGAGGTATTTGCTCACAGTCTTATAAGCTTCTGACTTCTACAGCATTTGCAGTTATTTCCCTGTTCCTCCTACTTCATTCTCCTTTAAAAAAAAACTAAGATCACATCCCACAAAGACACTAACAGGACAAGCCATTTCAACATCTACCACCATCTACCATCGTCATTTGTCACTTAGCCTTCCACCAGATATGACCCTGGTCAAAGCTGCAACTTTAATTGGAAGCAAATGAAAGAGTTTTCAAGGATTAAGGATCGTCCCAAAGGTGCTTTTTCAGGAGGCAACTGGACTTTGTTTTTCTTTGAAGATGTTTTGCTTCTCATCCAAGAAGCTTTTTCAGCTCTGACCGGATGGTGGGGAATGGAGCTGAAGAAGCTTCTTGGATGAGAAGCGGAACGTCTTCAAAGAAAAACAAGAAACTCCAGTTGCCTCCTGAAAAAGCACCTTTGGGACAACCATGACCTGGATGACTGAAAATCTCCATAGATATGTCTAATGGAATGTTTGGAAATACCATAGACAAGAATTAAGGATATTTTTAATATTTCCCTATTTCTCTTTCATTCAAAATTTCCAGTACATCATTATTAATTTTCTTGGGAAATTAAAATAGCTCCTTGCAAGCTTACACTTTAAATAGGAGATGCAGAACTCTAAATGTACATTAAGATATATTGCCAATGTAAAAGTTAAATGTTACAGCTTGTTGTATTTTTCTTTTACTCAATGGACTTCTAGATTGCTCTGCCTTATGTTAGTGTCTATCAAATTCTGGGACTACTGAACTGATCTACTTCATATTTTGCCCTCAATACAAAGGAGTTGAAATGATTCAAAGATCAGGCTTCTTATATATCTGAAATTATTTCATCTTTATGATCCTTTGCATACAACCAAGTTCATCAAGGAGTTCTTGCTCCTACCTCCTTCATTTAAACTGCAATACCTCTGGAGCAGAACACTGACTGCAGCTGATCCACCTTCTTGAATGCCTTGCCTAAGGCTTCATCTCCCTTTGCAGAGTAATGAAAACTCACCTTGACCAACAGGCTTTTTGGCTACTTGATTTCAGCTCAGTAATTTAAAGCACAGTACAGTAATCTTCCAAAGGAAGGAAGAATAATCTAAAAGCTGAAACGTTGATTCATTTCCGTATCAATTTATAAAAGTTGTATATCATCTATATAGACAAAAGTCTTTTAAAAATCATGTTTAAGCTTTCTTTATCAGATTCCCCTTATTATTTCCAGTTATATTATGTGCCTCTATACAAAAGGAAGCTTTAGCAGGAGAGCCTAGCCTTTGTAATGATAATAATATAATGCACCTTGCCCTGACTTTCTTTGTAGTCCTCTTGTGGTTTGTAATTTTGCTAAGGCTGATACAACCATGGAACCCTGGGCATAAACCAAGGCTACCTCAGGAGGCAGGATTACCATTGGAGTTGCCAGGACATTGAGGTGACAATGTACACTGCTTTTACAAAACTCTTCATACAATCTTACACATTTGCCATAAGCATGCAAATGTGCAGAACCCTACATATATCAAAAAAAGGTTCATCAATCTTTTTGAATCCAACACCATACAATTTTTTTTTAATACGGCCCAGAGAATCCCTAATGGTGAGGATTTAAGAAATCATATTCAAATGTTGAATAATTTGAATAATTTGCATAAAAAACTTTGCACAGAAACTGATTGAAGCCACAGGTCTTTGTCACAGGAGATAACTTATATATTTTCCTCTGCTTTCTTCACAAAGAATTTAAAATGCACCTAAATGTAAGCAGCAGCTGTTCCTTTGGCCAACAGACTGATCTCATTTGCGAACTGTTCACCACATCAGCTAATTTCAAACGACATAATGCAGGAAAGAAATGCTGGAGAAGACTACAGATAATCTTCATTTAGCTACAATTGATTTGTTGTTGTTTCATATAAGCCACAGCAGATTTAGTAATATGTTGACTCCTCTCACTGACTCTGATAAATAGCGAGAATGTATCTGGAGCTGATTCTAAACTGTCACAAATGTCCCATATGGAAGTGACCCAAATTTAGAAACATATTTGTAATAGTAACATGCAAAACTTTCCCTGATATTCTCTATTGAGGAAGACCAAATGTTTTTTTTTATATTTGTTTAAAAGCATACCTGTATGGCAAAAACTCCTACCCAAAGTAATTTTAAGCGTTTGTTCAACTTTGCTTCTTCGGTGTGTTCAGAAAATGTATCTATACAGGTAGTCCTTGAGTTACAATCACAATAGAGTCCAAAATTTATGTTGCTAAGTGAAAAATTTATTAAATTTGCCCCATTTTACGATTTTTCCTGCCACAGTTGTTAAGTGAATCATTGCATTTGTTACGTTAGTGATATGGTTGTTAATTGAATCTGGATTCACCATTTACTTGTCAGAAGGTCACAAAAGCTGATCACATGACTCCAGGACATTGCAACAGTCATAAGTACGAACCACTTACCAAGCATCTGAATTTTGACCATGTGACCATGTGGATGCTGCAACAGTCATAAGTGTGAAAAATGGTCATAAGTCACTTTTTTCAGTACCGTTGTAACTTTGAACGGCCACTAAATGTACTGTTGTAAGTTGAGGACTATCTGTATTTGATTTCTCTAGCTTTCAATTTGAGCAGATAATTTTTTGAGAACAAAAGTAAATTTTTTGGTTAATCACACTCCTTGAATTGTTCTAGAAGAATCCCAAGTAACACCTTTTCCCCTTTTCCTTTCTTTTTCTTTTATTTATCCAATATACCCAGCACTTAAGTCCAATATTATTTGTTTTGATCAAGTATCCTGCAAGGAATCTCAAATGTACTTTCTCCCCCCCGCCCAGGAAGAGTGACTCACCTAGTGTTGATGTTGACACAGCAGCCAAGGAAGCTAGTAATTCTATTGCTTCTTTGATTTTAAAAGGTCGGACAAAGAAATTAAAAACAAAAGGATACATCCCTAGGATAACTGCTTCAAGGCATTTGATTGGCAAAGACTCCCTGGTCATTTCTTTTGCTGATTCCATTAGCCTAAAAAGTGATAAAGGAAGAAAAAACAAGTTAATTATTTGGAAACAAAACATGGTTTCAACAAATTATTGTTATGTCTGAAAATGGTTTTCATATTCTGTAGCCTTGTTTACATTTGGAAATTGAATTCTCCTTCCCCATTTATTTAGGAAGAAAGCTTCCTTTCCTATGTTCTGCCCTTGTTCCAGGAGGGGATGATCTTGGGGCAACATTCCAGGGTCCTGTTCATTGGAATGAGTAAAACAGCTTCCAAAGGCAGCAGGGCCAATTTATCACCTTTTACAGGAAATAAAATAATATATTTTACCACTGAAAATTTACGCAATCTTAAATCCAGAATCTAAAATCATTTAAGTTACAATTATGAGGTCCAGCACAAAGAAGCTTTTCAGTGGATGAGTCTGTTCAGACCATTTCCTCTCTCCATTCTTTACTGTAACTTCCCAAATCTTAGAACGCTTCCAGATAAATCTTTTATTATGCAGTTGCCAAACTAGTTGACAGCATGGCCAGGTACAGTGCATCATACCAGCTTCCAGCTTCCTCATGCTGAAATAGTATGGTGTTATGCAAATACATCAGCCTCTTGGCTTTTTTCTTGATTGCCAGATTTCGTGCAAATAGGAAATTTCTGCTTACAAAATATATGTAAATAAATAAACCTCATGTCAGCAGCAGCAAAAGGAGATGGTGCATTGGAATATGCCCATTTATTCGGTTAACCACTTGGCCAAGAGTTTAGATCACTATCAAAATTCTGGAAATAGCCACTATCTTCTACAGTATTTGCAATTCCCCTATGGTTTTCTTTTTCTTTTCACCAGAAAAAAAAATTACCTGCCTAGCAACAGGACACATTTGTCTGAGAATATCTTCATTCAAGGAATTGAGATTATGAAAAGGACTAAATTAGTTTGGCTGCTGCAGCTTCTTAATCTTGTTCATGCCCTTCCATTAAAAAAGCTTTCATTATCCATCCCCTTTTTTTCAGAAGTACATGAAAACTCCTACAGATAAATACGGAGCATCCTTTTCTAAATTAAAAGGGAAATAGTAACATTAAAAATAGTGCCAACATTTTTCTGGGTATCTTGATGACCTAATGTCAAGGAGCACAGCCTACCAAAATATATATTTTAAATATATATATTTAAATAAATGCAACAAATATATTAGTATATTTTTTCGGAGAGACCGCTAGTCTCAAAATACATGATATAATAACTATGTAGCATGTGCAGACTTTAATTTTTAACCTTCCTTTAAAATTGCTTTAAAATCCTTGTTTTCCTTGAAGTTTTTGGTTCAAGCTGTTCATGCACATAACTTACTGCAGCTAAGGTTAGTTTTATTCATTTATAACATAAAATGTGAAAATACAAAAGCAAATAGTAGGGGACAACAGTAGAAAAAGGGAAAACAAAAAAGGTGTGAAGAAGGGGAGGGGAAGAAATAAAAGGCATTGACTTCCGACTCTCTCTGTTGCAGTAAAATCAGACATTAAATTCAAATCTCAACTTTTTACATTTCTATAGTAGTATACATTTCTGTATCGGCAAATCAGTCTAATCGGTAAAACCCAAAATCATGATATCATTTTTTTCCACCTCAAGCACAAAGTCCAGAAGCGGTTTGCAAGTAGAAACAAAAGTACTTATGTTCTTTTCTTTTATCAGCACAGTCAACTTGGCCATCTCTGCTAATTCCATCAGCTTTTGTAACCATTCGTCCATGGTAGGAATCGAGGCATCCTTCCACTTTTTTGCATAGAGCAATTTTGCTGCCATCACCATATATAAAATCAGAGTTCCAAATTTTTTTTCCAGTTCTCTTTCCATTAGACCCAGAAGGAAAGTTTCTGGTTTAATCTTTATGTTTACTTTAAGAATTTTCTACATTAATGTATGAATCCTCCTCCAATATTTCTTTGCCTTATCACATGTCCACCATAAATGATAAAAAGTCCCTTTTTTACATTTACATTTCCAACATTCATTTGAAATACCTTTATACATTCTAGATAAGCTAAGGTTAAGTATGTATATTAAAGGTTAACATGCTGGTTTTCTATTCCATTCTGCCTCCTCTCTCTCTGATGTTATTTATGTGATACACTTTAAATTGTAAGCTTCACCACCATTCCAATTCTCACTAAAGAAATACAATTGTAAAAATGCAGACACACAGGCTGCTGTGCTAAAAATTGCTGCCCCAGCCAAATCCCCCAAACAATGTATATATTACTTTCAAACATCTTTCCATATTCTGCCTGGGATCACTAAACAAATGGTTCAAGATAAACCATGAGCTGACCATGGCATCCAAATGATCTGAAATATGTGCAGTAATAAAAGGTATGCTGTGTGTGTGTGTGGGGGGGGCACACACACAAACCTCCAAATACAAACTTCAAAACTTCTAAAAAAGGAAGAAGCCAAAATGTTTATGTCTCTTTATGATGGATGGTTGTTTATATATATGTTTCTGTAAACGCATACTTGTATCTATAGTTGTGACTATATATACACATGTATTACCGTGTTTCCCTAAAAATATAAGCCCTACCCCAAAAATAAGCCCTAGTTAAGACCCCGCCCACCCACCCGCCTCTTCCCTTTCACTTCCCTTCCAAGCCAGACTGCTGGCGTTCTCAGCCACCTGGCCCTCTTCGCAGCTCTGCCCACACAGCCACTAAAGTGGCAGCCGGAACCGCAGAGGGTCGGGGAGGGTGCTGAAGCGAGCAGGCATCCTGCCTGCAGCACCCATGCCGGCTGCCGCTTCCCCACTAGAGCCAGAATGCTGCCACATTTCAGTAGATGCCGACCTTCCCTCCAGCGGGCCTGGGCAGCTGCTGGAGATAAATGGGCCCATGCAGCGCCTGGCACCCTTGGGGGGGTTTGCCTTGCCACCTGCTTTCCACCTCCGCCACATTTCTCCGCCATTGCAGAGCTGGAGAGCTTGCCACACCACTGCCCAGATGCCCTCGCTTCCCCCAAGCATTTCTTCGCTAACCTGATTTCCAGCTCCGTCGCATTTCTCCATTGCGCTGCTCCATCACGTTTCTCTGCCGCTGCATGCAGGGAAACAAAAGAAGTTTGTGGGACTAAAAAAATAAGTTCAATCAAACCTTCCAACTTCTCGCAAAAAAAAAAAAAAAAAGATCTCACAAAGTTGGAAGGTCTGATTGAAACTTTTTAGTTCCGCAAACTTTTCTTTCCCTGCACCCGGCGATGGAGAAGCGTGACAGAGAAACGCAATGGACCTGGAAATCGAAGAAATGCTTGGGGGAAGCGAGGGCATATGGGCGGTGGTAAGCTGTCCAGCTCTGCGGTGGCAGAGAAATGCGATGGAGCTAGAAAGCAGGTGGCACGTGGGGCAGATCAGGGAAGGGGGAGTCTGCCAAGTCTCATGACAGCGGCATTGGTGCACACGATGCACAATGCAGCGTCCTGCCGCGAGCGGCCGAAAGCAGCCACAGAACAAGTGGGGCGGCGTGAGAGGCCTGGCTACAGAAGCCTGCGGCACAGTAAGCGGGACGCGTGGGGCAGATCCCTGCTCACCTGCCAAGCTTCATGGCAGCAGCACTGTCCTGCTGCAAGCGGGCGAAAGCGGCCGTAGAAGAAGTAGGGTGGGCCGCCGCCGTGAGGCGTGACAAGTGTGGAGGAAAAAAAACAAGACATCCCCCCAAAATAAGAGCTAGTGCCTCTTTTGGAGGTAAAAAAAAAAATAAGACCAGGTCTTATTTTCGGGGAAACATTGTAGTATCTATATCTCTGTATGTATGTATACATATACATACACACACACACCCTTACAGAATTCACAGAGGGATGGAATTAGGTGTCTTGCAGCAACACAAAGATTCCATTTAACCCCATCTTCCAGCTCAGTTTGCTCTTCTCCTGCAGGTTCTATAGATAGAACAAGAGCATTTTCACAGCCTTGCTGAATTGTATCAGGTGAGTATCGAGTAAATCTCTGAAGGAGGAAAGGGTATTCCAAAGGGAAGGAGCTACTACTAAGAAACTTTATTTCTAGGCCCTCTCCCTAGCAACCTCAGAGAAGGGGATATTTAACAATCCTTGTTAAGAGAAACATATCAAATGAGCCATTCTTCCTTGGAGGAAATTGTCTTGATGATATCTGGAATTAAGCCATGTAGGGGTTTATAAGCTAAGCCCAGCACTTTAAATTATACATGGAAACTTACTAGAAACCTACCAGAAATCAATAAATAAACTAAAGTCTTATTCCCCTCCCTGATACAAGTATATATGCTTCTCTTGCTGTACCTTTGTGGTAACCTACTTGGGGGCAGAAGCAGCTCATCTTATCCTATATTATTAAACATATAGGGCTGCATTAAGAGGACCCTTCCATATTTGCAAACACATCTTACAGGCTGCAAGTATTGGAACCCAGAACCCTTTGAATTATTTCCACGGGCAAGACAGTAGCATGAGTTCTCTTGGACATATTTTAGGATACCTTCAGAGTGTATGTTCTCATTCAAATGTGACCTCAGCAAATTTCTATCCTTTCCTAATTACAATAATCCTACATCATGCTTGTTAAAGTTAAGAATTATTTAGTTTTACATTTATCATTTGTGGGATAAATGAAGGATAAACTCTTCCTGCTCAGTATTGAAAGACTGAAAAGAAACTAGCTATCTCTGTTCTATGTCATTAGGCGTTGCTGGTTCTTCCACATGAAAATTGCAAGAAAATAAATAGTTTCATTATGTGTCATTTCATTATGAGTGAAATAATTTCATTATTTGATTTATTTTTAAGGAGGGGAGAGCACTTTACAAAGTTTTTTTAATAATGTCAAAAAACAACTGGAGTATCACTTGAACACCATCAGCACTGAAAAAATCACTATCAGTCAATTGCAAAAGGCAGCTTTACTTGGAATAACTTTACAGTACATCCTCTGCAATGATATATTTAACACCGTCAAACAACATCAGCTGCTGATCCCACATCCTTGAGAAAGACGCAGTAAGTGGATAAAAATGCCAATTCCAGTCTAAACAGCTAGCCGACTTTGTAACCAGCCATAATGACTTGATAGGTAAATAAAAATGCCAAATCCAGTTTAAACATCTGACTGACTGGGCGACAAACCATAATAAAAAGCTTTTTGAGCAAGTTGGATAGTTTGTACCAGGGACATTTTCATTGTCAATAGAAAAAGCAGCATGTAAACTTTAATATGCATCTCATCACAGATGGGTAAGCAAAGCATTCAGTAACAATGGGTACATTTTTCAGCGAAGACAGCTGTGAAGTTTCTGTGGAAATGTTGCTTGTACAAATAATCTTTGTTTTCTTTTTTCCCTTTCTTTTCAGAATGAATACACACACTCATACACATCTACTGTGGACAAAGATCCTAATCCAGTGTTCCCTCAACCTGGCAACTTCAAGATATGTGGACTTCATCTCCCAGAATTCCCTAGCCAGCCATGCTGGCCAGTTTGAGAAACATTGTCCTAGTCCCATCTTCAGTGAGAGAAATAGTCTATCAAAGATGTTGGGAAGCTACCACCACAGCCAATGAGACAAGCCAATAGCAGGATTCCATATTAATTGGTTTTCTATGTCTCTAGTACAGATACTTGTACATGGGGTCTTCTGTGTTAACATGATGGCCGAGTATTATAGGAGTTAACACGATGGCCGATATTATAGGAGTTAACTTGATGGCCAAGTATTATAGGAGTTAACACGATGGCCAAATATTATAGGAGTTAGTCGAAACATCTGAAAGGTTGAGAAAGGCTACCTAGGTTTTCCTCTAGACCCAAAGCAGGAAAACTTTTTTCACACAGGGCTGCAGTTCCCCCTTCTGTCCTGCCGTAGAGGCGCAGGAGCATGCTCAGTGTCACTGTTACATCACCAGAGGAATGAGAGAAGTAACATTTTCAGAACCATTTCCCCCATTTTGGGGACTTTGTAGGTTTTTTTAAGAAGTCCCAAGGTTTAAGGCATTCATTTCATTCTTAGTCTTTTCACGCCCACTACCACTCCAAATGAAAAAAGGGATCTAAAATTTGGGATGTGTCCTTTTTGGAGCCACACATGGCCATGGATTAGCTACATTTATATTAGATGATGGATTCTTCCTTAGTTTTTGTGCAGTTAGAAGGAAAACCGCAGACAATACATGCAACAAAAGGAGCATAAACTGTTGTCTTTGTGGTTTGATGGTGATGCATCATTGAAGACTAAGAATAGAGACAGGTTGGATGTGTAATTTGAGAGATGATGAAATATTCAAGAAGAGTCTGTGATACATGCTGTCAACAAGCATTGCACTATTTTATCTGTTGGGGCCATTTATTGGGTTTGCAAGCCCCTGTGTAAAAATCACAACTCAGTTAGAAAATCATTCTTTCTGCACAATGTTACATACCCACTTAGAGGTCTTGATTTCCTAATTTCGAAGAACTGAGTTCCCGTATGGTTATATCTGGATTTCATTTATTAAGACAAAGTGATTGCAAAATGAAGAAAGCAATAGTACATGTATAAGATTCAAACAAATGAATTTGTCATAATCTTTTCAAGAAATACAATATATAATTGAATATATTGAATATAATTAGGAAAAATAATTTAATTCACTTGAACTACTAGGCACCACCAACTCATTCTTTGTCCATATCTTTATACCACAATCTTCAGTATTAAATGCAACTATCCATGGAATACACACACATACACACACACACACTGTTTGGGCTAGTACTTTGCTTCAGTAGTATTGTCTTCCTTGATAAGGTATGTTTCAAAATTTTCTTTCACCTTGGTTCTTGACTTAGACTTTTGGCCATAACTTTCTTCCTGATGGGCCTAAGAAATAATCTAGGGCTATAAAATCATTCAAAATGTCTTCCCTTTCAAAGAATAATTTATAAGCAAACGATTACTCCTCCAAATACTAAAAAAAAAAACCTTTCACCTTTCAGAAGGCATTATGAAACTATTTTGAGTTACTCAGATTGTCTCTGCATGCTTCTTCACATATAGATGCTTTTCTAACAGCATCTTTGGAAGTGCTATCCAAATTGCTACAATTATTGAAAATCAGAATTTGTCTCCAGTTTAAATCCAAAGTGGGTATCATAAGGAGCTATTTAGGCCATTAAGTTCAACTTTCTGCTCAGAGCAGGAATCCAAATCAAAGCATCTCAGCCAGATGGCTGCCTAGCCTCCCCTTGATTATATCCAATGAAGTAGGAACTACAATCTCTCTGAGTCAATTAGATTGCGGTTTGAACTGTTCAGAAATTTTATCTAATACTCAAAATCTATCTTCCTATAACTTAAATCCACTGTTTTGTGTCTTGCACTCTGCAATGAGAACAGATCTAGACCTTTTTCTACACGAACGTGCTTTCCGACATGTCTTTGCTGCCTTTTCCTGAACCTGTTCCAACTTCTCAGAATCCTATTTAAATTATGGTGTTGAAAATTTGAGTAGGTATTTGAGCAGGGTTCTGATGAAAGTAGAGTAGAATTATTATATTCTGTGATTTGGAAACTAATATTTATGCAGCCTAAAAGTGTCTTTGCCTTAGCCAAATCATATTGCTGATTTATATTCAGTTTGCAATTAATCATTATTCTAAAACCTTTTCTGCAAGTATTATTGTAGTATTATTATTACTATAGTTATTATAATAATAATACTGTAGTATTATTATTACTGTAAACATAAGAATATAAGCAGTATTGTGCTGATTGGACCCCTGGCCCATCCAGTCTAGCAGCCTGTTTTCACAGTGCCCAATCCACTGTCCAAGGAAATCTCCAGGCATATGACCTTCAGAGACAGAAATACTGGCATCAAGGCTAATAGCCATTGATCCCCATGGCTTCCATGAATTGGTCCATCAACCACGTCTCATGGTATAAGAATACATATCACCTATTTCTACTGCTACAATATTGATGTTGCTGCATTGTTACCCCAATGAGCCAAGCTGATCAGATTGGAACCAGTTCTGTTCAGGCCAGATAGGGAGTAGGAGCATTCTAATCTCAAGTATGAGGAAACAATAGCTATAGTCCATTGACTGAATAGGACAGAAGAACAAAGCTTAAAATTTAAAACCTTTATTTTGTATATATAAAGGGCTTAACTTGTGTGTTCTGTTGTAGCCAGATTATCTTTATACATATGAATTCTTTCTTGTCTGCAATAAGGCAACTTATCTTGCAGTACTGAGTCCTTAGCACTGTTGCTATCAAGTTCCTGAAGGAAGGGTTGGGTTCATCAAAGGTAGATATTCCCTGCCTGAGGTCTGATATTCTATGTACCATGATCGCAAAAAAAGTCTGATAGCTGTTCAATCTCCTGCATCAATTACAATCTCTTATGTGCTTTTAGAGCTTTGGCATTCCAAAGGCCAAGGGCAACATCTCACACTTGAGTAATCTCATAAAGCTACAGAAATGTTGGAAAATACAGCAACAGCACCTTTCATTCCTTGTTATTCCTCAAGTCATCTTGATTCTCTACTAAATTATCCACTCTCTCCCATTTTCCTTAACAAATAAGATTAATAGCTCTTTTTAAAAAACAAAAATAAAGGATACTGCAGCATCTTCATGTAATTCTGTATTGCCTGAAGCCAGTCTGGGATCATCATGGAAGCCTTGTAATTTGGCACCGACGGCACAGAAGGCTGCATAAAATGAGACAGAGACAAGTTGGGAGAGGTCATTATTTGAGGTAGACAGCCAAAACTGAATAGAGAAGAAGAGCTGAACTGTAATGTGAAAGAGCTGAAATGATCCTGTCCTTGTATTTTATCAGATTAAGAGCTACTGAGCAAAGTGGGATTTATTCCCAGATAGGTGTGCAAATGTGCAGCATGAGCATTCATTGTCTGAAAAAAGACCTAACTTGCTAAGGATTTGTCTTTCTTTAGTTTCAAGCCAGCTTTGCCAAATTAAGGCATAACCCACAGAAGACTATTTGCCATCTTTCAACATCCTCCCTGCTCCAAACCTCAGAATATCCATACAGCTGTTCATGCAACTGAAGAAAGAAGCTCCTTCTGAGATTCATATGTCACAATTCTGTGCTAGCAATTGACAAGAGAAGAGAAACAAAGGGACATTGTCTATTAACAAATAGTGCGCCGAGCATCTAAAGCAGACGCAAGCTGTCCAATTTCTTTGGCATAAAAATATTGGGTAAGAATGAAGAGTGAATCTTTAAAGAGCAACTTAGAAACAATTATTGTAACTGGAAAATACAATAATTAAGATTGTATCTGTGCAGACTCATAATTTGATATAGGTACACAAAGCATAATAGTTTTATCTGTCTGGACAAGCCTATTCCTTTAAATGTGATGCTAACCTCCAAATATTTACAATGTGTTTCAGCTTCTTGTATGCATTATCCCTCATTATCCAATCCTGTTCTCCCACTGCACAAGGCTTTGTTCAGGAGGGCTTTCAGGAAGACTTGCTCATATTTCTCATTTTCAAACATAGTATTTTTGGCTCAATGATGGGCTGTAGACAGTGACTATCAGTGTAACTACAAAGCAAGCACTTTTTCTATTCAATGTACAGTACTCATTGCTATACATGTCATGATCCTTCAGATGTGTTATAGTACAGTTCACCTCATTCCTAGATACACGGCCACCACTGACCATATTGGCTGAGGGTGATGGGAATGGTACAAATATACTAGGAGATTATCAAATTGGGACAGCTTTATTATATTCATCACAGCAATACAAGTACTTTGGTTGGTGGGGCAAAAAAGGCAAATATCCAGAGTCTGGTTTATACTGATAAAAGTTGCTGGTCACTTTCTTCCTTTAGTAGTCACATATAGTAGTCAATGGAAATGACGTAGATGCACTTTTGACTGCCAGTCATTATCCCAGCAGCATGGTTTATAAGTAGACCAGTATTTTCCCTTAATCTTTTAATTCAAGGGTGGATAAATTCTGCCCTGTGTCTCTATGATTCCCCTCATGTCCCTTTTTTGCAGACCCCAACTATATCGGGGGGGGGGGGAGGTGTCTGCCAAAAATTAGCAGTTTTTGCCAATTAAGCAAAAAGCACAATACATCACTCAGATGCAGCTTAATACATTTAAAAATAAAGTATCACACAAACAAAACCTGAACAAAAGCAGACCATCTTCACTAACTTAGGATAAGCATTGAAGAGCCGATACTGAAATGAATTACTGATGCCATTGGATCTCTCCACAGAATCCCTACCCCACTTGCTTTAATTGGGTTTAGAATATATTAATTATATAATATGAACCATCCTGTCTTATTATCTTCATTTTCAAGAGTGTCTCTGGAACCCAATAGTCCTGTGGCCTGTTCCCATGTACCTAGGAAAGAAAACAAGCTAAACTGGCATGGTAGAGTATCCTGCGAAGCTGAAAAGGATACTAAGAAACAATCCCACCAGTTTGCCTTACATTAAATTGGTATTGTGAAACTGGTTGTGCCCATCATGACATCCATTTTATGAAGAAGCCCACCGTCATGCAACCATACTGTGAGGCCTTATTGTCAGATCCACTGACTCACAAAGATGGCTTTGTCTTGCTTGAGATCTCCATGTAGCAGATGTATTGCAACTAGAAAATTAGTAGTGTTGTGCTGCAACATCATTCTGTATCTCTTTATCACAGTTCTTGTACTTGCTGCTTACAATAGGGACTTTGTTAAAAGAAAAAGACGACATGCCATCCATAAACTGAGTCCCCCATTTTCCCTTTAATTTGCTCCTACAAGTAAAGCAGAGAAAGACATGCTTCTATTGCCCAGACAAATGAATTTTCAAAATGCCAAGATCCTGATTTGGCCACTTGTCAGTTTCTCCATTGGTATAATATATGCTTCCTATAACACAGCAAGATTTTCCAAGACTGGTTCCCATCACCAGAGCAATGCCACAGGAAGAAAACAAATCCAGCAGACTGTTCCCAGCAATGCTGTCCTTGCCTATAGCTGCTAAGACACAAGAGGAAGTAATGAAGAACCCCCACCCAAGGCTCTTCTTCAGCATTTGGGCGTACAGACAGAACAGGTGGCTGGAAGGGATGCTGTCTCTGAAGGGTATCCATTGCAAGTGTTTCCATCCTTTGATTGCCAGCTGTTTCATCAATCATCAGAGCTCTCCAGTCACCGGTCACGTGATACAGAATTAGGATGGCAAATGGAAAGGAGATGACACATAAAGGCAGCACCTGCTTGGATAGCTTTCACTTACTTAAGCCAGATTCTTATCCCTTCATAGCCAAAGGGAAACCTAGCTGCAGGAACCTTGCCCCATAATACTCTAATTAGAAAATGTCACTAATGACTTTTTCTTTCAGATGACATGTACCAGAGACACTGCAAATTGGTACTTGTTTTACTGTTCAGAGCTGGGACAAGACAGTAATTAGGTGTTAGGTGTTAACTTGCACCGGAAAGAGTAGGTTCAACCTCAGCAACATCCACAGGCTCTTCCTGCTTTTGCCAGAATGATGAAAACAGTGTAATGTCATAATCTCCACCACTTTGAATATGAGAGACTTCGTGAAATATATAGAAGGCGGGCAGGGCTGGCATCATAACACTGCATTTGTCCCTCTACCGCACTCTGCCTGCCCTCACCCCCAGTCAATAGGACTCTAGTTCTCCCTAGAGAATCAAGAAATAAATTGAAAGACCTCAGTAGGTTAGGAAAAGATTGTCATGGAGAAAATCTATTTGAAAGCAACTTGATGACTCACAGGACCTTGAAAATCCAGCAGAAATAAACAGTTTCTAGAGGTAAGGAACCTGTTGACTGATAGATACTTCTGAGCCAAATCTCCATTAATCTTGCCCGCGTGTCCAATGGCAACAGATGTTGGGAACTGTGCCAAAGTTGTGCATTCCTGGTCTAGACAAAGTTAATCTGCCTTGGTATGAAGCAGTGACTAGTGTGACAGGTGAGTAATGCAGATGTTCAGAGTGAGAAAACCACCTATTTGTAGGTTAGTGCAAGCTTCTAATTCCATCCTGTTAAATCCAACATCTTGACACTTCTCAGCAAAGTGGTGTTTTTCCTGCCAAATTCAGCTGCTGTGCCACTTGTGATTTCATTCCATTTTGCTTATCACAGAGCTGCAAACTTTCACAAATGTTGCTGGCGATAAGGAACTAGACTGCGCATTTTCAAATGTGAGGAAAGCGAATAGCTGCTCAAAATAAGCCCTTGGTATAGAAATGCCCAGGTGACAATTAACTGTTAGCACTTTTGGTTGCAACTACAAATATTTCCTCCAGGGAAAAAAATGAGCAGCTGTTGAACTACATTCATATATGTCTCAAGGGTTTATGAAAGCAAGTACAGCCAAGGCTGAGAGACAATTAGCCCTCCACAAATAAAAGGATGTTGAATCTTGAATGAGTAGGGCTCAATTATTTTTCAAGCAACTTTCTACCTTTGAGGCTGAACAGAAAAATCTGAAACATATCAATAGCTCTCAGAATCCAGAACAAGATTTCAGTAGTTACTAGACACCTTTTTATTTCTATTTAGCTCCATTCCTATAGGTAGCTCCCCCCTCCCAGCCCAGTTGAGCTCACTACCAGTAAACTCCATATACACTTCTATATAATTTTCTCAGTAATAATTTGGCAGTGATCTATTCTCCCCATCCTCAATTATCCTCTGGGATAATTTTTGACTTCACAGTCTACTTCCCAAGCCAACCAGGTCTGACTATTTCTGGCTTTTTCCAAGTTTCACCAAAGTTAACCCATTGCTGATAAAATTCCCAGCATACACCATTATTTCTTTTCTTGCAAAAAGAAGCAGGGAAGATAAGTTCTTGCAGTAATACCTATCTATCCCATCCCCTGTGGAAAGTAGAAATAGTAGAAATAGTAAAAAGTAGAAAAGTAGAAATAGTCACATAAACAAGAAAAGAAACTTTCATGCACCTTGGCCAGACAGTTGTAGAAAACAAAGACTCAGAGAGGGGAAAGCCATAACTTACTTTTGTAAGGAAAGCAGCACTCCTTATAGCCTCCACCATCTCTCTGCCCGAAGGGTGGACCTTCGCCACATGCCCCCACATTCTCTCCCAGGTCTGCCCATCAATTGGAAAACCACTCTTGTTGACAAGGAATACTGCTCCTCCATCTTTATCCTCCTCTTCTGAGCCCCCATTGTTGGCAGTACTGAGCGTCCGAGTGTGGGAGCTTCTGGAACGGCCCCCTTTGTCTCCCTTGGGGTGGGAATTGTGAGCAGCTTTGGAGCCAGAGCCAGTCATTGTGAGCTCTAAAGGAACCAGCAGTCCGACAGAAGACAGACCCTGGTCAGTGTCCCGTCAAGCAAGCCTGCTCCATTCTGCCCGCTGCTCCTGCCCAATGAATGAGGCTGGCATGAAATTGCTTGCTAGCAAGTGGTGGAGAGCTTGTTCTTTATACAAGCAGAATCTACAAAGACACAAGGAGTGGAGAACAACATGGTATCAGCAGCATCAAGCAGCCAAGCTCAACCTTCCCACCAAGTGCCTTCCAGCCATGCCAAACTACAACTTCTATTATCCCCAGGCAGTACTGTGTAGTGGTACAATCCAGGGTGGCTGGGGATGATGAGCACTGCAATCAAAGACATATGGAGAGCATCAGGTTGGAGAAGATACAGGGTTAGATAAAACAATCCATTTTCAGAGACTTTGCAGGGATGATCACATTCCCTCCTTAGTGTGTTTTTTTTTTATTTACCAACATTTTAAAACCACCCATCTCCCTCATAAACCTCGTTTGGTTTGCATGCTACAAGGAATCATCTACTAACCAAATGAGCAAAACAAAACACGGCAAGCCTCGCGCCCCTCCCCCCACTCCACCCCCAACTCCCAGCAAGGTTAATAGTAACCAAAGCTTAGGATGCTGCATGCTGTGTACTTGCAGCTGAGGTCTTTGACCTGATTAAGCGGGTGGTGTGAACCCAGCCACCGGGTATCCTGTTATCAGCTGGAAACAGCAAACGATAGAAGGGCCTTTCTCAAAGCCCCATTTTACTCTATTCACTTGTCAAACAAAAGGATACTAGAAGAGCTCGCTTTTCTACAGCAATCCTCAGGCTGCCTCTCAGCAGGGGGCGACAGCAGCCAGCCAAAAAGCCTTTCTTTCAGTCTGAGAAATGTCTCACAAAAGGAACGGGACGCCTCGCTATTGCGGGCTAGCGCTTAGATTTCGAAGACCGGAGCCTCGCTTAATGCGAATCGGCCACGCACAGAGGACGTTGCCGCCACATCCCGGCTCAGCTTTTGGTTGGGACCCACAAAGGAAAACACACACATATACACATACACAAAGAGAGTCCTGAGGGGAGATTCCAATAGCTCTGTGCGCATTCCCACGTTCACCACCCTACCCCTTATTGTTCAGAGACTGGAAAGCTGGATAGCTCAATGGCGTGCAGCAACCAGGGTCGGACTGCTGTAAAGAAAACGCAAGCACGCTTCCATATCGTTTTGACAACCTCCAGGCGGGACGGTTTGGGTTCTGGAATACGCGCGTGTGAAACGAAGCCGGGGGGGGGGTTGTCTGGCTGGCTGGCCCAGCCACCGCAAGCCTTTTCTTTTTCTCAAGGAAAAAAATCTCCCCTCCATCGCTCGCTCGGCTAGGAGGACCCCACCCATTCTCCCGTTCCCGCTGCGCGGCCGCTAGTCTTACCCGATCGCCAGAGGATTCATTGCACCGGAGCCTCTCCAGGCGGCTGCGGCTGATGCTGCTCCTGCAGCTGACTCGGACGCCTTCGCCTTAGTCCATGTTCCATGATCAAATGTTACTCTCTGACATGTAACCATGTTACCCGGCAGCTGCCGACATTCGGAGCGTGCCCATTGGGCGCCGCAACAAAGAGGGGCGGACTTAAGGGAGTCGGGAAGCAGCTCATAGAGGCGTTGCACACTTCTGATTGGTCGGAAGCTCGGCAGGCTAACAAGGCCAGCCCGGGAAATCTAATCGGTTAGCATCTCAAACCCCTCAGTCCTGTCAATACGAGCTTGGACAGGGGGCTCTCCTCAGGAAGTAAGAATTTATATATGATATTGCACCCCATGAGGTACATCAATAGTTAAGTAAACTATTTATTTATTTCATATCTCACTTTATTATTTTACGGATAATTCATCTGAATCCTCCAGTAAATATTCTCCCTCCAGAGATGAAGCGGGGGCCCCCTCTCCCGGCCTTTTGGAAATGCTTGAAGACCTAGCTCTGCTGACTCCCTCGGGGCCACAGAGGAGCAGGCTCTCACGGGGCTCGTTAGAGCCTTAAAGGTTCTTCCTGCCTTTTTAATTTTAATTATTGTATTCTTGTTTCAAATGCCTCCTGATATAGCATTTATATACAGCTTTGGTTTTAATGTCTTGTACACTCCCAGAGTAGCTCTGAGAGACCAGCAGTTTCTAAATGTGATTTATATATACATATATTTGCATGCAGTGGATATAAAAAATCTACACACCCCTGTTAAAATGCCAGTTTTTTGAGATGTAAAAAAAATCAGACCAAGAAAAATTATTTCAAAATGTTTTTCACCTTTAATATAACATGAGCTGTACAATTCAGTTGAAAAAGAAACTGAAATCTTTAAGGGAGGAAAATAAAATACTAGAATAAGGTGGCTGCATACTGGTAAGTGTGTGCACACCCTCTTATAAGTAGGGATATGACTGTGTTCAGAATTAACCAATCACATTCAAACTGATGTTAAATAAGAGCCAGTATACACCTGCCCTCAATTAAAGTGACTCTGATCAAGCTCACATCAAGTTCAGCTACTCTACCGGTAGTAGGATCTTTCTGACATTTACTCACTTGCCTCTTACATCAAAAGCCATGGTTTTCCAAGGACATTGAAGGCATGGTCTTACAATTGATGAAAAAAGAAGAAAGCTAGTCCAAGAGGCTACCAAGGGCCCTACAGCAACATTAAAGGCGCTGCAGGAATATATCTGGACTGCGGGGTAGGGTGGCACGATAGAAGCCTTTTCTTACAAAGAAGAACCTCCAAGGCCAGCTACATTTTGTAAAAACCTACATCAAGTCTGACAAAGGCATGCTGGAAAATGTCTTATGGTCTGATGAGACCAAGGTTGAACTTTTTAGCCATAAAGGTATGCTTGGTGCAAAAACAGCACTGCACATCACCAAAAGCACACCATACCCACAATGAAGCATGGTAGCAACAGCATTATACTTTGGGACTGCTTTTCTTTAGCTGGAACTGGGGCTTTATTCAGGGTGGAGGGAATTAGGAATAGTTCCAAATATTAGTCAATTTTTGGTACAAAACTTTAAGGACTCTGCTAAAATGCTGAAGATGAAGAGGAATTTCACCTTTCAATAACAATGACCCTAAACAATTTCAGTTTGTTTTTCAATTTAATTGTACAGTTTATATGTTATATTAAATGTGGGGGGGGGGAGAATCTGAAGTGATTTATCTTGGTCTGGTTTATTTTTACATCTGAAAACCCTGGCATTTTAACAGGGTGTGTGGACTTTTTATATCCACAGTATGTATGTGTGTAGAGAGTGTGTGTGGGAGTGTGTCTATGGAGATTCTCAGTCATCCAGGTCATGGTTGTCCCAAAGATGCTTTTTCAAGAGTCACCTGGACTTTCTTGTTTTTCTTTGAAGACATTTCGTTTCTCATCCAAGAAGCTTCTTCAGCTCTGACGGGATGGTGGGGAATGGAAGGATTTATATTCCTTGCAGCCAGCTGATCATTTGCATTCTTTTAGAGAGTCGTTGAGGCTACTTGGGGGTTTGTCTGTGTCCTCAGGGTCACCTGAGTAGTGCAAATGGGTATGGTGCCTTCTTGGAACTGCTGAAAGGAGAGAGAGCATTATATGCTGTGGCTACAACTCTAATTATACTGTATAGTATCATCTTCTTCTGTTTTCTAGCCATGTTAATCCATAAGAAGGAAAGGTGGAATAGTTGGGGGGGGGGAGGCAGCATTAGAAATTGTTCTTTTTAAAGCACCCCGAGAGTAAATCCTGTTGTGCTCAGCATTTTTAGTAGGCATATTTTTGGTAATATAAGTGCACTAATCCTTTCACCTGTAGCTCAGAAGTCCTAACATTCCAGACATAACTTGAAATGGTGTTCATTTTCACAAAAAATCTTTTTATGTTACGTTTCAGTCCCATAATATGTTCAGCTTTAAGAAAGGGAAGACATCTGTGTATGAAGATAAAATTGATTAGTAGCAAATGTGCAACCCAATCTCTAAACAAACTTAATTTTCCATAGTGTTGTTGTGTACAGCTATAAGTACAATACCAACTTGCTTGCAGGAATGAACTACTAGATATTCAGCTGTTACATGTTTGTAATTCACCATGGTCTCAATGCACAAATGTGCTCTGTGCTGGAGGTTTCACACTAAGAAAAAGGGAAAGATATTGCTAGATATAAATAAACATGGAATTCATATTATTATACAAAGGACAGAAAAAGGCAGCCATTAAAAAATTAAGTTCTGCTTTTACTCCAGAGGTAAGCAACTCATAGCTCATGGAGTAGCTGGCAACATTCTAAACTGTCATCCAACTGTCTTTCCCATAGGGAACCACCAACTAAGTTGAACTGTTGACCTATTCTCACCATAAGAAGCTTATCTGTTCCTACTAGTACTCTAAGACAGGGGTGCTCAACTTTGGCAACTTTAAGACTTGTGGACTTTGCTGGCTGAGGAATTCTGGGAGTTGAAGTCCACAAGTCTTAAAGTTGCCAAGGTTGAGGACCCCTGCTCTAAGATATCTCTAACAAGAAAGGGGAAGAAAACTTTTAAGCAATTGCAAGCCGATTTCAGCACAGCATCACCTAGATGCCATTTCTTGCAATAAATCCAGAGGAAGACAATTTTTTAGATGTCAATATAAAGTGAAAAATATGGGATTAAAATTACACATAAAGATCATCAAATTAATGACAAAAGATAGAACTATCAGCCTTAGTCTTGTCTAATATTTCTATTTAAAACTTCCAAAGTTAAAATAAATAACAATGGAGATAGTGGACATCCTTGTCTTTTTCCTTTTCTTATGTTGAAATTCTCTGTATAATCTCCATTTACAATCATTTTTGCTGTTTGTTTGTGATATATTGTTGTAATTATATTTATAAAGTTTTGTCCAAGTCCATTGCTTTTAGTTGTTGAGTCATAAATTGCCAGGAAACATTATCAAATGCCTTTTGAGCATCTAGAAATACTAATGCCAATTGTTTTCCTGGATGTATTTCATAATATTCCAATATGTCCATTATAACTCTTAAATTATTTTTTATTTGTCTCAATGGTAGAAATCCATTTTGATCTGGATGTATAAATTCAGTTAGAAATCTTTTCAGTCTCTCCGCTATTATTGAAGTAAAGATTTTATAGTCCACATTTAGTAATGATTTCGGTCTGTAATTTTTTATCTGTGTCAGGTCTGAGTCCTCTTTTGGTGTCAAAGTAATATTTGCTTCTATCCATGTGTTTCGGAGTTTAGCCTCCAATAAAAGTTCATTACACACATCTTTCAGCAGTACACTTAATGTACATTTGTACAACTCTGCCGGGAGCCCATCTGGTCCCAGTGTTTTTTCGTTTTTTTGTTGTTTTCTTATAGCTTCTGTCAGTTCCATCATTGTTATTTTCTCATTTAACATAGTTTTAAAGTTTTCTGGAATTTTTGGTAAATTATTTTTTTCCATATATTGAATCATTTTCTCCCATGAAATTTCTTCTATATCATACAGTTTCTCATAATATTCCTTAATTATCTTTTTTATTGCTTCATTTTTAAATTGTAAACAGCTTTTTTCATCTATTAAGTTATTTATCAATTTTTTCTCCTTCTGTTTTTTAAGTTTGTAAGCTAGCCATTTTCCTGGTTTATTTGCATTTTCAAAAGAGTTTTGTTTTGCTCTTTTAATTTGCTGATTCTATTAAATTTAATTTATGTTTTATTATTTCCATTTGTCTTTTTAGTATTTTCTTTTGTGGATTTATTTGTAGTTTAGTTCTAGCTTTTTAAATTCTTCCCTTAACAGTATATATTGTTGTCTTTTTTCTTTGTTTTTTTCCGCCATGTATGTTATAGCTATACCTCTAAAGCAGAGGTCTCCAACCTTTTGGACACCAGGGACCGGTTCCGTGGAGAGAGGTTTTTCCGTGGACAGAGGGTGCATGGTTTTATGTGCTGCCTGCATCCCACAGATGGGGCTTTCCTTGTTTGTGCGGACCGGTTGCTGGCATGCCACGACCTGGTACTGGTCCACGGACCAGGAGTTGGGGACTCCTGCTCTAAAGTATGCTTTGGCTGTACCCCATACATTTTGTAGTGTTGTATCTTCTTTTTTATTTTCTTTAAAAAAGAGCTCCATTTTTTTTGTTGCTAATTCTATAAATTCTTTCTCTTTTAATCTGGATTGGTTCAAAGTCCATCTTAGTTTTTTTTTGTATTCCTTTCCACGTCATTTTTAAATATTATGGTCTGCCCAAGTGCCTAATTCTATCTCAATCTCCTGCATAGTGGTTCTTAGTTCAGGCGTCATCCAAGTCATGTCAATTCTGGACCAAGATTTATGGCTATTTGAGTAAAATGTATACTGTAGTTTTTCTGGATTAATTTCTCTCCAAGTATCTTGTACACCAATTTCCTCTATCATGTTAAAAAAAGTCTTAGGTAGTCTTTTTCTTCTTCGTTTTCCTGTTTTGTTACTTTTATAATCTAATGTCCCGTCTACTATTGCATTAAAATCCCCTAGTAGGCAAATGTTTTGATATTCCATTTCTGCTATTTTTCTATGAAGATTTTGATAGAATTCTTGTTTATTGTTTGGTGCATATTAAATTAAAGGACTAGAAATAAAAAGTGAAACTTATAAATTGCAAGCATTTGCAGATGACTTGGTATTCATTCTAGAGAACCTTTAGAGATGATTCCTAAATTATTAGAAAAAATAGAACAATTTGAGAGATAGCAGGACTGAAGATAAACAGAGAAAAAACCAAAGTGATAGTTAAAAATCTTACAGATAAACAAAAAAAAATGACAGAAAAAATAGAATTACAAATAGTCAAAAAGGTTAAATACTTGGGAAATATACCTGACAGCAAGATGTTCAACAATAAAGGAAGATAACTATATAAAATTACTGAATCAAATAAAACTTGACTTGGAAAAATGGAAAAACTTGCAACTGTTGATTGCTATGGTGAAAATATATTACCAAAAATATTGTTTTTATTTCAAACAATACCTATAAAACTGGAGAAAAAAGTCTTTGATGACCTAAATTCTCTAATTTTAAAATTCATTTGGCAAGGAAAGAAAGCTAGAAATAAATTGAAAAGGTTACAAGAAACTAAGGAAAATGGAGGTTTTGGCTTGCCAGAGTGGGTTTTATATTATCAAGCATCAGTACTAACATGAGTAAAAGAATGGATAACTCTTAGAAATAAAAGGTTGTTGTACTTGGAGGGACATGACTTACAACTCAGTTGGCATGCTTTCTTATGGTATGGGGAAAATAAAATTCATAAATATTTTTAAATAAAATGTAAAATATACTTGAAAATTTCAGAATGGCTCTCAACAATGGAAGCATTTGTACATCCAAATTTAGTCAGTCTTGAGAAAATATGGACATACAAAGATATTCTAAACTCTGAAGGGAATTTAAAATCTGAACAAGAGATGGAAAATCAGGGTATTGATCTATCATGGTGGGCATATTTACAAATGCAAGTGAGATATAACAAAGATGTTAAACTACGGATTTTTTAAAGAGCAGACCTTGTTTGATCAGATATTATTAACCTCTGATGAGAAATTAATTAAGAAAATGTATAACTTTATTGAATTTGAAAATGGAAAATGAACAAATAAAAGAAACAATGATAATTTTGGTTACAATATAGACTTAGAGAAATGGCAAAACCTATGGGAAAGAAATTATAAATTGACGATGTCAACTTCTTATAAAGAAAACTTATATAAAATGTTTTATAGATGGCACTTGCCACCAGCAAGACTAGCAAAAATGTTTAAAAATATGTCAGATATATGTTGGAAATATAATCACAAGTCAGGTACTTATTATCATGTATGGTGGACATGTGATATTGGACAAAAATACATATTTGGCTAGAAAAGATGTTGGGAAAACATGCAGATTTTAAACCTGAACTTTTTTTATTAGGTATAATGCCAGAAAAGCTTGACAAACAAAGTATATACTTGATTTTACATGTGATAACAGTGGCAAGAATCATATTCACACAATATTGGAAAAATGAAGAAATGCCACCAGAGGAAGAAATAATAATAAAAAATGATAGATTGTGCGGAAATGGACAGACTTACTCTGAGGTTGAAAGAAAAAGAAGAAACAGAATAATTTTAAACTTGGGACTTATTTTATCAATGGCTGGAGAAAAGAATAAGGGATTAGGAATTCAATTTGTATTAGTGAATGATAAACTCAGACAACACGTTTGTTGAATAAGTACTTTTGAATTGTATTAAAAATCAATACAAACTTTAAAAAAAAAAACAGCCTTAGAATTGGCAATGAAAATATCAAAGTGGTGGTATTGCTTCAGATTTTAGACTTCATTGTTAGCATTTTAAAAGGTGGTATTAGGACTTTTAAATGTGGCAGACTAGGCCATTTCTTTGGTATGTGAGAACTTGATTTTTCAGCAACTACACAATAGAGAGCATGTTCTGGAAATCCTTGAATACACTTGCAAGCTTTAAGAAAGATGCAAACCCAGCTGGGAAAGAGTAATGTAAACCATAAATTTGCTACCAATGGAATATCTTCCAGATTCAGTGTTTTCTACTGTTCAAGACTCACATGTAATCAATGTCTTTTATTGGTTACTTGCTCTCTGAAGTACCAAATGTATCTATTATTTGTTTCTATACCCTAAAAAAAGATTTGCTGCCATCACCACCCCATAATAAATGATTAATTCATGTTTTCAGGTGGGCAAAGAAGCACCTTTGCAAAGGTAAAAAGTCAGTCTCTCTCAAATTCAGGGATCAAATTCTTATCAGTTCCACACCAAACTCAGAGTACCTGAGTTTGGAGACAACAGTGGATAGCTTCTCCCTTTTAGGATTAAACATCAGCATAAAGGAACAAGCAGTCAAGAAATACACTGGAGATTAACATTTGGTAGAGAAGCTATGAAGCTTTAGAAAAGACATTCAGATGCCATGATATGTCCATACCTACAGGTTTTAAAATTGTGTAAAATGTGATATTCCCTGTGACACTCTATGGAAATGAAAGTTGGATTTTGAAGCAGGATAAGAGAGCCAGTTTGGTGTAGTTCTTAAGATGCTGGCCTAGAAACCAGGAGGCTGTGAGTTTGTGACTTGCCTTAGGCATGAAAGCTGGCTGGATGATATTGGGCCAGTCAGTCCCTTTCAGTCCAACTCACCTCAGAAGGTTGCTATGGGAAAATAGGAGAAAGGAATATTATACAGGTACTCCTCAACTTACCACAATTAAGCCCAAAGTTTTTGTTGTTAAGTGAGTTTTGCCCCATTTTATGACCTTTCTTGCCACAGCTGTGTCGAAGGAAAAGTCTTCTTCAGGGTCCAATCCAAGCCGGGAATAAACAACATGGACACTGCTTTAGAAAGAAGGTTGAAATTTATTGAAGAGGAGAGCCAGACAGAAAGATGACTCTGGAAGAAAAGAGAGAGCACATGTAGTAGGGAGTGGGTTTTTATACCTTCTTGGGCTTTTGTTTGGAGTTGTTCCTGTGGCATGAACTTTGACCTGAGTCTGAGTGTGCCTTTCTGGTATTCTGAGGGTGGTGGGTTAATCCTATTATGTCCCAAAGGTCATATCCTGCTTCCCTGGGGCTGTGGCTGATGACTGTTGGATTTTTTGGTGTGAGGGATTGTTGATTCTAGGGATCTTTCTTCCTAATCCCAGTTTCCTGACTCCAATCTTTCTGACAAGATTATCACATCTGCATTTCTGCAGACCTGGTTTCTGTCTGGGGCAGAGAGACTTGGAGGGGGGGGTGTTGGTTTCTGCCTTTAAAATCCTTTGGGGAAATATATTCTGCCTTTTTAATATTTCCCAAAATATTTCTTTCTCTGGATTCTTCTCACAGCTGTTAAGTGAATCACTGCAGATAATAAGTTAGTTAACCTGGTTGTTAAGTGAATCTGGCTTAGCCATTGACTTTGCTTGTCAGAAGGTCACAAAAGGTGATCACATGACCCCGGGACACTGCAACCATCATAAATATAAATCAGTTGCCAAGCATCTGAATTTTGATCACATGATCATGGGGATGCTGTAAAGGTCGTAACTCTGAAAAACAGTCATAAGTCACATTTTTTCAATGCCGTTGTAACCTTGAACAGTCACTAAACGAACTGTTGTTAGTCAAGGACTACCTGTATATGTTCGCCATCTTGAGCTACTTATAAAGTAATAAAAATGGGATAAAAAATCTAATGAGTATTAATGTTGTTGGTATTGCAGAAGATTTCTATGAATTGTGTGGACTGCCAAACAAACAAATCAATGGACTATCAAACAAATCAAGTTCCATTTCTCAGTCAAGGCACAAAAACCAGAATCAAATTATTCTACTTCAAACACATTATATAAAGACAAGGAAAGAGGAAAAAGAGATGACAAGGCACAAGGTAGGTGGACTTAGTTACAATGACAATGTTGAGTATCAGATTAGGGACAGATCATTATGAAGAAAATTTATGTGGTTGCTAAGAATTGAAAATAAGTTGATGGCTATTCAGTAAATCCACTGATTGGGGTTAGTACTGACATTTTATTTGAGAATTTTGCTTTGTAGCACCTGCATCATTAACAAAGGCAAATTACGTTCATGTCAGTCTATATACACTCCTCAGTGCGAACTGCCAGCACGCAATTTCTCATCAACCGACATCTTTGCTACAATTCCTCTTGAGCTGAATTGCTGAACCATGTCATTGGCATAAGTGTCAGGCAGACCATGACAATCTTATTGGAGGCAGTCAGTTCCAGCAGCTCTGTGAAGTTGCAGGGCCTCTGCCATATTTGGTAGAGGGAGCTACTAACAAAAATGTCTCTTTTTGTTGTGAATCTGCCACATGTTTTTTTCAGACTTATTAACACTTAGTTTTAATATAGACTGAAAAATGAAACAAATATTTGTGGCTGAATTTTCCATTCTTGTTCTCTAAATTGAAAAAACTACTGAAAAATGACTCCTATTCAGGGCAGCATTTGAAGGTGGTTGGGACATAGAGAAACCAAGGGATAGCTCAACCAAGGAGATACAGAATTTAACTTCTTAAAAGTCCTACCTAGCAATAACCTTTGCCAGTGATCATGATGGATATTGAACTTAATTAGCTTTCTGATGAACACTCAGTCTAAGTACATAGTCCATCTGAATACAGAAATCTTGAAAATAGAATTGCATGCTAGACTAAAACAATGGTATACCAAAGAGCAGGACATAGAGAAAAACACTACCAACTGTTTTATTTCTCTTATGAATGGAGCAATAGTGAAGGAATTTTTGTTACTCTGAATCAGTACTGACTTAGAATAGGGCGTGAACGAATTGTTTTCAATCTCCTCTATGGATCAACTGGAAGAGAACTGGTTGGTTTATGATGTTATCTGCATTTTGAGATCAGCAGAAGTAAATTTGAATCCAGCCTGTATGTAAGGGATTGGAGAGTAGAAACAGTACTGTGTAAAAGTGTTATCTTAAAACATTTCCATCTGGTTAAGGTCAGATTTGGCACTGTCTTCATAGTTCAAAATGATGAACTTTGCCAATAAGAAATAGAGATGTTCCTATTGAATATGATAAACATCTTGTTGGCCTTTGAGTTGGTGGTGAGAGGCAGGAACAATTTCTACCTAGGATAGCACTGACCAACTTGGCACCTCATAGGTATTTAGAATAGCAACTAATCATCTTTGCCTAGCATAGCTATTGGTCAAGTTGGGGTGGAGACACTGGAAGATGTAATTCAACATACTGCGAAGATGTCAACCTAGAAAGCTGCAATTCGTATAATTTTCCACAAACACTCAAATTTTGTGATGGGATTTCAATTAAAATTAGATTCTCTCTGTAGTAGGCTGCTTCACGAATTAATTTCAAACAGAAAATTACTGGATTCAAGCATATGGGTTTTCATGGCTTGACATGGCTGCTGTTCATAAAGTGAGAAAAGGGGGAAATCAGCTCACATTTGGCTTTGAAGGGCAGCAGTGTTGTCATGAGACCTAACAAGCGCATCTCGCTACTAGCTACGGCTGTTGTGATATCAAGACAGCTGTCTCATTGATCCAGCTTTGTATAGAGATGTGGGGAGCTAGGACCATGGTAGGACATTGGTGAGGGATTTAGATTTGGTGAGATGCTATGTTATATAAAGCTTGAAGGGTCCTTACAAGTAGTCCTTGACTTACAACAGTTTGTTTAATCACTGTTCAGTTACAATAGCACTGAAAAATGTGGCTTCTGACTATTTTTCAGTTATGACCTTTGCAGCATCCCCATGATCATGTGATCAAAATTCAGATGTTTG
Organism: Azemiops feae; assembly: GCA_023970755.1. Taxonomy (NCBI): domain Eukaryota; kingdom Metazoa; phylum Chordata; class Lepidosauria; order Squamata; family Viperidae; genus Azemiops; species Azemiops feae. Next base: position 1,977,228 of record JALGBA010004281.1, on the reverse strand, counting down.
ACAAATGACTTATATTTATGATGTTTGCAGTGTCCTGGAGTCATGTGATCACCTTTTGCAACCTTCTGACAAGCAAAGTCAATGGGGAAGCCAGATTCACTTAACAACTGTGCTCCTAACTTAACATAACAAGGATACACTTAACAATTGTGGCAAGAAAAGTTGTAAAGTGAAGCAAAATTCACTTAATAACTGTCTTATTTAGCAAGAGAACTTTTGGGTTCAATTGTGGTCATAAGGACTAATATTAAAAAGTTACACTAGAAGGTCTCACAAAGGTACATATCAAAACAGGACCTTAGGTTGCCACAAAACAATTAAAATATATGTATATATACCTTTTAATTACATACAAAGCCATTTTAAAACCTCTAGTTTTCCAGAGTAAAAGGAGATGAGGGGAGAAATACTTTCAGTCTTTTACGATTCTGTTAATGTAACCTTACAATAGAACTAGTGCTCATAGTTGTGCTTATTGTCAGGACTACCTTGAAAGGCAAACATTAGCTTAGTAAGGAATGATTTTACACATATACATAGGTTTCATCAGTACTGATCAGACTGCACCCCAAGTCAATGGCTTATGCTCCCTGTGGCCTTATTTAGATATTGAGTAACAGGAAGAAAGATATATATTGCACTAGCCAGCAATTGAGTGATTGAACAATCTTTCCTCCCTCTTACCAATTTTGTCTTCTTTCATGTTCCTAACTGACTTTTAAATGCCACCTAGATGAGGCAGAGCAGGGCAGCTGTATTGCTCACTAACTCTTACTTAGCACAGCAGTTTTAACAATATTAGCCCTTGAGCTGAAGGCTTGGATAACTTTCTTTCTGGATCCAGATTCAGGTAAAGGTATCCATTCCCCAAACCAAAAATACTTAACATTAATAAAATTAATTGGGATAGGTCCAATTTGAAGTGCTTGTTATCACTTATAAATCACAATACAAGAACACCATCATGCTTAAGGCATTTATTGTACAGTAAGCCTGCTGGGAATCTCCCCCAGCAAGAATACATGGGAAATTAGCTAGATGAGACCTTTTCTGTTGAAATACTTTCCTTTTGAAGGTATATATGGCCCCTTCTCATATTCTATAAGAAAATTAAAACTGGCCTGACTTGACTATGAGTGGCCTGTCTTGGGTTCTCTTATCAATCAATCAGAATAGAGCTGGAAGGGACCTTAGAGGTCTTCTAGTCCAGCCCTCTGCTCAAGCAGGAGTCCCTATATTATTTCAGACAAGTGGTTATCCAGTCTCTTCTTAAAAACCTCAAGTGATGAAGCACCTATGTCTGAAAGCAAGCTGTTCCACTGGTTAATTGTTCTGTTAGGAAATTTCTCCTTAATTCTAGGTTGCTTCTCTCCTTGATTAATTTCCATCCATTGTTTCTTGTCTTGCCTTCTGGTGCTTTGGAAAATAAATTGAACCCCTCCTCCTTGTGGCAGCCTCTCAAATACTGGAATACTGCTATCATGTCCCTAGTCCTTTTTCCTAGACTGGCCATTCCCAAATCCTGCAACCGTTCTTCATATGTTTTAGTCTCCCGGCCTTTAATCATCTTAGTTGGTCTTCTTTGCACTTTTTCCAAAGTCGCAACATCTTTTTTGTAATGTGGTGACCAAAACTGGATGCAGTATTCCAGATGTGGCCTTATTAAGGCTTTATAAAGCGGTACTAATACTTCACATGATTTTGATTCTATGCCTCTGTTTATACAACCAAGGATTGTATTAGCTTTTTTGGCTGCTTCCGCACACTGCTGACTCATGTTTAAGTGATCGTCCACTAGGACTCCATGGTCCCTCTCACAGTTACTGTTTTTGAGCCAGGTTTTGCCTAATCTGTACTTGTACTTTTGGGTTTTCCTGCCCAGGTGTAAAACCTTGCTTTTCTCCACATTGAATATTGTTTTGTTAGATAGGGCCCATTGTTCAAGTCTGTTAAGATCTTTTTGGATTCTGAGCTTGTCTTCTGGGATGTTGGCTATTCCTGCCAGCTTGGTGTCATCTGCAAATTTGATGAGATCTCCTTCTAATCCCTCATCTAAGTCATTTATGAAGATATTGAGTACTGGGCCTAAGACAGAACCTTGTGGTACCCCATTGCTTACTTCCCTCCATGTAGATATAGTACCAGTAAGGACTACTCCTTGAGTGCGGTTTGTCAGCCAGTTACAAATCCATCTGGTGGTGATGCTGTCAATCCCACATTTTTCTAGCTTACCAAGAAGTAGGTTGTGATCTATTTTGTCAAATGCCTTGCTGAAGTCTAAATATACTATGTCCACAGCATTTCGCTGGTCTACCGATTTAGTCACTTTGTCAAAGAATTTATATATATTCACCCATATATCATAAAAATTCATTTTATACTATTTTTAGTCATGCTTTTTGTTACACTTCTCAGGACCAATTTGGATGGTCTACATATATAAAAATAAATAAAATGCACACAATGCATTCCTTATCAAGTAGCTTTTTTTTGCATCACCCATGACTACAGAGTTATATAACCTTATTTTTATTATAGCCAAGAGGAAATAGTTTAACTACAGTATCTAGACACCTAGCATTGCTCTAGTCAATCTTAAATTATTTATTTTTGCTTGTATGTAAACTACTTGCTTTCTGTCTGTATCAAAAAGCAAAGTGAAGCAGCAGGTGTCTGCAAGGGTAATTCCCTATAAAGCAACATCACACACCCAGATAAGCAATATGGAAGTTGTTCCAAATTCATGTACCACTATCTGGAATGCATTAATAGTATAAACTCTTTGAAGAATTATGCTGCCATCTACAGCAGAAACTGCTTCAACTTGATCCATTTGGAAAAGCAGCAAATGATTCATCCAATAGGTAATCTAGACTTAAATGCCCAAATATTTGCATGACCCCCACATTGCCAGCTTTTAAAAGGGTATTAAAAACATGGCGCTTTTCCCATGCCTTGGGTTAGGATGATTTTGAGGGCCATCTCTGCTGATGGGGGAGAGAGTTGGTTGATATTCCTCTTCATATGATGCTATCTTTGCAGTTTTGTTTTATTGTGTTATTTGTGTATTAAACTGTCCAGCTGAGTGGCTGGAGTTCATATCCTAGAAATGTGATTACAAATAAATAAGCAAGCAAGCAAGCTAGTTAGCTAGCTACCAGACAACCACTGAACTGTTCTAATAAATTATATAAATGTACTCTTCATACACTTCATTTGTTCAATACTTAAAATAAGGTTACCTTTAAATACAACGTTCAACAAGACAAAAAAAGCAGATTGCTGAACAATAGAATAGTTGTTTAAGAAGGGATCCCCAACCACCAATCCATGGACCAGCACCAGGCCATAGCATGCCAGCAACCGGGCCACACAAACAAGCGAAGCCTCATCCGTGGGATGCAGGCAGCACATGAAACCATACCCCCTGTGGTCCACGGAAAAACCTCTCTCCAAAGAACTGGTCCCTGGTGCCCAAAGGTTTGGGCACCAATGGTTGAGGAGTTTGGAATTATTATTCCTTTTGTCTCACTAAAGAAGAATGCAGAAAAGAACATGGAATTATTTCAGTAAATATTTCTAATGCCACCATATGTAGGCCATTTTGATCAATACTGATTGTTGCAAATATTGGTCTGATCTAATCAAATTTAAGTACTTTTACATCCTACAAATTTTAAAGAAAAAAAAAGGATAGGCTTAGGTTTTTTTTCCTGACATCTGGGATAGAAATGTGATTTGATCATGCTTTTCCTTTTAAATTATTAGGCACAGATGTATGTATACTATGTTAGCCTTCAAGCAACATTTATTCCTCATGTGAAAATGAAGACTGTTATTAGTACCATGCCTACTTGTTTGTAAAACAAGAACATCGGGACAAGTAGGCTCAGCAAAGCAGCAAGCCATTAACTTTCACCCTTCTTCTAAACATGAAAAAGATCTAAAGGTTTATCTTGATTTACTTCCAGGTAAGCCAAAGGACATGATGAGAACATTTAAGAAACATATGGTAATTTTTCTTAAATATATACATAAAATTATCATACTTCTGTCAAATTAATAGGCTGAAAACATGCATTGGCAATTTTCCATATCATCTAAATCTACTTTTTGTTAAGCAGTTATTTTAAATCTATACACATTCCTAACTAATGAAACAGTAAGGAGTAAGGAATCCATTGTGAGCTCTGCCTTATTTTATTATATTTTATTTGCCAGAAATTATTTTCTACATTTTTCACAAATACACAAAATTGATGCAAAGAACACAATGGCATGCATTTGCCTTTGTATGACCTGGCAATACTTTCATGTGACTCACATAATACAAAAAGATGTACTTTCATTTTCAGAATGTAAAAAAAATGCAGGAACCATGAATATATAGTTTTATGATCAAAAATTCAGAAGGCCTTCGTCTTCAATAACTTAGAATATAAAATACTTCTTAGAAATCAGGGATTTATACCATTCTCTTATTTGTGTTTAAAAACAAAAATTTCAGAAGCCACAATTCTTTCAAAGCCAAAAAAATGGCAAAATCCAGGATTTACAGTATAACACATTCAAAAATGAATTTCTTATACTGTCTATTGTGCTAAAGACAATGCCCTCCTATAGGAAGGGCAGTTTTGAACATTTCAAATAAAAACACAAGTTAAAGCAAATATTTAATTTATATCAAACTGCTCAGTACACACATTCTATATGAGAATTCCAAGTGTGGATAAGCTAGTGGCACAGATTTTGGTAAGAGATTCTAATTTATCATTTACAGCATAATATATTTTATGAAAGTCCACAACTTTCAAATAAGAAATGGAAGATTCCTGGGAATTTTATCACTAAAACTTAAAACATTTGTTGAAAATTACCATTTTGAAGTTAAAATGTGTTCATTAAGTATATACAAATCTGTGCTTTATCCAGTGTACAATCACTGCTAACTGCTGCCATTCAACACAATTTTTAGGCTTACAGTTCTTATGATTCTCCATTAAGTTGCTTTTATTATAACAGCTGCCAATTGTGAGTCTAGTATTTTTTTTCTATTTTAAATTTTTGATTCTGACTGGTTTTTTGATGTTGTTTTATTTTGTTCATCTTCAACAGGACTGTCAGGGAGTATCTGTCAAGGAAATAAAACATATGAGATTTAGAAAACAGATTTAGTGAGAAGCTAGCATGGAATATTATCAGAGTAAAAAATGGGAGGGTTTTCCCTAAATTCCAATGAAGCATTCAGAAGAATGGAAGTATATACAGTGATAACTCGGTACTCATTGTTAATTGTTTCCAGGGAGGGGAGGTGCAACTAATACCAAAAATGACATGTACCAAACAAAATTTTCCCATAAGGAATAATGTATTAGTCATGAGGCAACCGATATCAACACATTCTAGCTTGCACGTCAAATACCAAACTAATGACAATTCTGGGATAAAATTTTCAAGTCAAAATGCGTTGAGTCCCAAGTTCAACAAGTTTCAAAGCAGTCAAGTACCAAGGTACCACTGTACTATGTTTTGTCCAAATCCTTTTGAAAATGAGGTGCACCAGCATTAATTAGTAAAAAGTTCAATTGGTAGGAATATGTATTAAATAAAATGTGTCATATTTTCATCTATATTGAGAAATTTCCAAGTCATGTCTTACCATACATTTAAATATTAGCATATTAGACCTAATATTCATACACAAATGATGAATACACATTAATTTGATATACCAATGAACATTTGCCTTCCATAAATGTATCATACTGAATTTGAAACCATATTACTTGCAACTGTTTTCTACATTAATTAAACAATCTAATAATTATTGGCTTTGCGGACCACTATGTACCCCAATATAAATAATTATAGAAATGGAGTAAGAAATTATTAGTGGGTTATGTCCCTTGCCCATGGGACATAATCCACTAATAATTATTTATGTAATTGCAGTTTAAATATATACATAGACATGAAAGAATAGGTAATAACTTCAGGAAATATTACAATACTGTTGATGTCATTTTAAAACATGCAACATGACAACTACTGAATTTCCAGAAGGAAATGGAATACTTGTTAAGTTCCAACTCAGATGGAAGAGAGTGCTTTCTATAGAGTTCTATTATCTTGCACTCCTTCAATTTCTCAGTGGTCCCTCTTCCTCACATGCTGCAGACCGATTTGGGAGAAAAATTGGATAAACTGGAAGATTCTTCAGAAATGGCAAGTAATACATTAGGTTCTGAAACTTCTAATAAAAAAAATGCAAACTTCACAAAAATATTTTCTGAAATTTATTCAAAAGAACTGAAAATATAATGATACTCAGTTAAACAAACCTATAATCAAGTAATAAATGTAAAGATTACTTACAGATTTAATGTCCACAGTTACAATCCCTGAATTTATATTGTGCCTTCGCAAATCAGATTTAATTAAAGCTAAAAGAGATAGTATTAAATATTAATTTAAATACATTTACTGTAGTGAATTTTTTAAGTTTGCTTTGTTAATTGTGCTACAGAATCCAACACATTAATGTCAGCAGTCTTCTGCAGAATATCTAATACTTGGCTTTATTGCAATGTTTTTCAGCTATTTCTGAATGGAGAAATAGTTATATGGGTAAATACTAAAACACATTAATCAAAATTTTAAACCTAGAGATCAGGGAGAGGAGATGATGGGTGTAGTGACATGGGGACTGAACAGCAGCCATTGCAGTGCAATGAAAGCAAATGTGATGCAGATAAGAAATATTCAAACTGATTGAACAACTAAATGAAAATATTTTCTGGAATTTATGTTATGCTGAGAATTCTCTGTACTCCACAACTTTTCATTTGTAGAAGATACTCCAGATACTTCCACTGTTTGATCCTCTTGGAGTTTGGGTGAAAGCTCAATTATTGCTAACTTCACAGAAGAAAATAATTTAAAGGCAATTATTACAGTAAGTTGCTTTATTCTTATTCAATATAACTTTTTATTCTTTCCAATGAAAACGCTATCTATCTATCTATCTATCTATCTATCTATCTATCTATCTATCTATCTATCTATCTATCTATCTATCTATCTATCTATCTATCTATCTATCTGATATGTAATATCATGACCAAAGCTTGTTGAAAGTATGCAGCAATATGGCTTTTATATTCTATAATACTATTAAATAAATCTGATTTATTGCCTTTGGAATCTACTACAATTCCTACAGATTCAACAAATATCTGTGGTGGAATATAGACTGGATTCCCAGAAGGGAGAAGCTACATTCCAGAGGACCAAGAGACAGTGAAGTTTAGACAATTAGGTTGGGAGAAAGACTATCAAAATAGCTCCTCCCTAGAAGTTCTCAGAGTATATCTTTAATGAGGTAGTGGTTGCTTTATTTGGGCAAGATTTCTGTCTATAGATGAGGGACAATAAAGGGAACTGCTTAGAAGTAACTCTGTGCTTTTAATGATTTTCAGAGCCTAGCAATATCTGAGTTTAGATATTTCTTAAAATGTATCACAATATATCAAAATACAATACCATATGTGAGGTGGAAGTTTGTTCTCCGAGCTTGTGGGTTGGTTTCTGAATGTTTTGTTACCAGGCTAGATAACATCTTTAGGGGATCCCTAAACACTGGTGAAGATGTTACCTAGCCGGTAACGAAATGTTCGGAAACCAACCCACAAAGCTCGGAGAACGAACGTCCACCTCATCCTACACCTAAGCTACAGATATTCGCCACCACTGCAATACTGTATAACTTAAAAAAGATCCTAATATTGATTTTTCTTAGATACTATTCATAAATTATTGAGGAAAATCTTATGACTGGCCCACATGCTAATCAACTTTTCATTTTAGGCTTTAATCTGGGTCAAAATGATCACACATACTAATGAAAGAGGTTCATCAAAGATACAGGTAGTCGTCGACATGACCACAATTGAGACCAAAATTTCCATTGCTAAGCAAAACAGTTAAGTGAATTTTGCCCCATTTTACGACCTTGCTTGCCAGTGTTTAAATGAATCACATGGTTCTTAAGTTAGTAACACGATTATTATTAAGTGTATTTGGCTTCCCCATTGACTTTGCCTGTCAGAAGATTGCAAAACCTCTGGACACTGCAATCTTCATAAATACATGCCAGTTGCCAAACATCTGAATTTTGATCAAGTGACCACAGGGTTGCTGCAATGATCTTGTGAAAAATTGTCATAAGTCACTTTTTTTAGTGCCATTGTAACTTTGAAGGGTCACTAAACACATGCTTGTAAGTCGAGGACTATCTGAATAGAAATGCTCTATGAACAAAACAATAGGCAAAAGCCCACAGCCTGTTTAACCATTCGTTTCTTACTGCTGTTCCTCTGCTATTAACGTATTTAAAATGTTTATAATTTTTTTATTTGCTTTACTCTTATGTTACATTGTGTTTTTATTCTTGTAAGATATGTGGTATGTTTTTTGGTAATAAAAGGAGTTTTACAGTTTCAAATAAACAAAGATGACTTAAGCTTTTGGACAGATTTCATATTCACTATTTTTCTATTAAGAACAAAAACATAATTTAAGATAATGTTAAGTGGTTACCTGTTAAAATGATACCTATGAACATCCACACAAAGAGAAAAATATTTCCAGCACGAGCACTGTAATCTGTTGTAAGCTTCCCTTGGATCAATGTAAAGATGATCCCAAATATCTGTAATTGTTTATAAGAACATATTTCAGAATTTAACTCTTGCCAGTTCTGCTCAAGTTGCCTGAACTCTGCTAGTTTTATTTCCTACTATGCCCCATAAGTAGGGTTTTGTTTACACACTACTTTCAGAAAAGAACAGCATGTTCTCAAAAATGTACTACTCATGGCCTGCAAATTTGTTTAATTATAGGGGGAAATAAACCCACCCCAGAATTACCCTGCCATTCCAATGGAAAATAGCTTATTCAAGAAAAGTATTGTTTCAGATTCCAAGCATAGACAGAGATATGAGAAAAAATAGTTAGAATGGACTGGGTAGCCACGATTACATTTCTGCACAAGTTATTTGTTCCACAGTGCCAATGTAAATTCAGCAAAGGAAAAGGAGGTTTTTTTAAGATTATTGTAATGCAATTTTTACAACGTATATATATTTTCTATATTTTCAATAGAGATGCTGCAAGGTTTAGGAAAGCTCTGTGTAATCACTATGATCTGCAAAGCTTTCTAAAAGTCGTTTCCTTAATCTTTGCTACTTATCTATTTATCAAAACAGTATTATTGATGTGATAGTTATCTGAGCTCAAAACTCCAAGACTCTAATAAAACATTCCTCATTACCTGTGCTGAAGCATTCAAAAGCCCTGATGAGGTGCCTTCTGACTCCGGGTATGTAATTTCCACAGCAAATTCAAAACCAAGGGGCAGATAACCTGTCATAAAGAAACTGACATAAAAAGCCAAAGTTCAAATTAGTAATAATTCCTACTATTTATATCAAAATTAATTGTTCTTCGGTTTTTATTACTGTTAGGGCAACCTACAATGGATTTTCTAGCTTACTCCAATAATTTGAGCATCCAGTTACAAAAATCCACCTCTGATGGAAACATATTCCACTAGAAAGTTAGCAGTTTGTTACCAGTTTAAACACATAACAAAAAATAAATTTAATGTTCCTGAATTAGCATTGCAGTATATTTTATTGCAAAAATCCTTACCCAAGTACTCCACCAGTCACAAATATAACTATAAGGTATCCACAGTTCAAGGTGAATGTAAATACGATCATCCCAACAAAAGAGAGGATGTATACAACTAATGTAGTCTGTCTATAGAAAAAAAAAACACAAATTATTTTTGTTATTATTTCGTAACACAGAGCTCAAATAAAAATGTACATTTTCAGTGGCAATTTGTCTCTGCTTTCTTTTGCCACCTAACAGTAGATGTAGTCCTTGGATTACAATGGTAATTAGGACTGGAATTTTTATTGTAAACATTTATGACGTGGTCTAAAGCGTGACATTGTGTGACTGCATTGCTTAGCAACAGCAATCCTGACAATCCCTGTGCCATCATTAAGTGAAGATTGCAGATTGTTAAGCAAGGACCTCGTGTGATCACAGCTTGCAACTGCTCACTGGCTTCTAACAAGCAAAATCAATGGGGAGCCAGCAGGAAATTGCAACTCATGATCACAACAAGCCTTTCTTTAGGTAGCTAGCAAGCAGGCCAGCGGGTCAATGAGTTGTATGGAGTATGGACATGCTGCAATGCAGATGGGAGATAGAGGCATGGTGTGAGTGCAGGTAAGGAAGGGGGATTTTACAGCCTGGCATGAGTTTGAGCAGGCATCACTTGCCCTATCACCTAGGGGCACCCTGGGACTAAAAAGCAGGAGCAGGAGCAACTTACCAAAACAACTTGTGACCTCCTGCTGGTTTCCCCATTGACCTTGCTTGTGGAAAGCAGGCAGGAAAGCTCACAAATGGTGATGGGATGCTGCAACCATCATAAATGCAAGCCAGCTGACAACAAGCATCCAAATCACAATTATGTGGTTGTAGGAACACTGCAATGCCACAACTTTGATGACTGGTCATCACACACCCCTCGTTTAACGCCATCATAACTTTGAAAAGTCATTGAAGTTGTAACCTGAGGACTATATCATCTATTTTAAAATTTGTGAAAACAGCTTTCTCAGATTTCAAGACTTAAAAGATGCTTATTGCTTTAAAACTACAACAACCTGGAGAAACACAGGCAGTACAGATATGTAGTATGGACTTTAGGACACACAGACCATTGCCACCTGAAACAGTCTTACTCTAACAGTTTTAAATTTCTGTACACATGAAATTTGATTTTAAAGAAATCTGATTTTAAAGAAAGACAAAATGCTTTAAAATAATATGTGTAGCAAAATGTCTATAACTCTGACATTATCAATGGGAGTATCAAGCAATCTTCTCTCATCTTTTCCATTTCTCCTGTTGCATGCTTTTTTGCACAAAGATCCTGGCATTGATAAAACCAGAGATTCCACTTAGAACTAAACCAAGAAATTCTGGTCCTTTGCCAAAAAACAAAAAATGAGCTATGAATTATAGCCAGAAGCTTCCCAAAAAAATAATTAAACATAATTCTCTCTGGCACATACACAAACACGTTTAGCTAATTAACAAAAGACAGAATTATGCTTTAATATTTTTTGTAAGCAGTCTTTTGACCTCTGTTAAGCTACTCAACCATATTATAACTACAGTATAATATATGAATTTAAATATTTGCTATTCCTATTCATATACTTACTTGTATGTCTTGGTATGATCCAGCCACAAGCCGCAGATAATAGAGCCAACCATTCCAGCTACCACAAGTGTGAGGCCAATCCTACCTGCATTTATTTCTTCTCCCTTTATGTAATATAATTATGAAATTACATAATTATGCAATGAATAAGCAAGTTCACACTAATTCACTTTTTCAAAAAAGTCAATCTATAAAAAATTAGTAAAGTATATCAATCATTTCTGTAGGCAAACACCAAGCATAAGTAAGTTCAAAGTATGGCAACAATAAAAGAAATATTGTAGTCTGGGACACTATCTATGCATAGCCATAATTTTAGTTTATAGCCCATTTTCAAGCAATGTAAATAGGAATGCCTTCCAATTGTAAAAGAAATACAATATTAAACAAAGATTATTCTATTACCAATTTTTTATTAAAACAAGAATATAAAAAATAAGGAAATAGATGCAACCTAAGTCTACAAAACTGCAGCATTTTTAGATAGTACTTTCAAAGATCTGAAGATGAAATGTTCGTTTTTTTATGATTCTCAGTTTGACAAGCCTATCTTTTGTTCCTTTTACAAATTTCTTCCTTCTTTTTATGAGATAATGAAATAATCCATAATCAGATAGTGTATCAATCTATTATTCTTTTACCTAATGACAGATCTCCCACATCCTATATGCCTAACTACTGTACAAATCAGAATTGGCAATGACAAAACCACAAAGAAGAGGGAGTCAAGCTATTCTCCAAAGCACCTGAAGGTAGGACAAGAAGCAAGGGATGGAAACTAACCAAAGAGAGAAGCAACCTAGAACTAAGGAGAAATTTTCTGACAGTTAGAACAATTAATCAATGGAACAACCTGCCTCCAGAATTTGTGAATGCTCCAACACTAGAAGTTTTTAAGAAGAGACTGGACAGTCATTTGTCTGAAATGGTATAGAGTTTCCTGCCTGAGCAGGGGGTTGGACTAGATGACCTCCAAGGTCCCTTCCAACTTTTATTATTGTTGTTGTTGTTATTATTAAACAGGGCTCTGATTTTGGTTTAACAAGAAATTCTATAGAAACTTACCTTATAGTGAGCCAATATCATTTGATTTAGTAGAGTTGAGATTGAATAAAAGGCTCCAGTCATAATTCCTATAAAAAATTATTGCCAGTGTTACCGAAATTAAATGAAGCCAAACTCATAAAACAAAGAACAAGTTACCCTTCAGCAGACTGAGTTACCTAAAAAGGAAATGAAAACTGGGAGGCCAGAATATCTTTTTGCCCTGCATGGGCTCATCTCCTGCTTGCCATTAAGACCGGCATAGAAGCACTGTACAGCACATTGAAAGGGAGATACCCAAAGAGTTAATGAACTATGGGAAGGGCTGTGAACAAGTAGAAGTGAAATCTAAATTCCGTTTATCATTTTTGTCATAGGCAAAATCTGTGAAAAAACCACTGAAAAAAGTAGGCTTCAAATGGCCTTATGGCTACATGGCATTAGGCTCAAGAGTCTAATGCCCCAACACTTTTGTCATCTCTAGTTTCACATTACCCACCAGCTCTTCGGTAAATCTTTGCCTGGGGTTCTATGAATCACAGGGTCAAAAGAGAGGAGGCATGGAATGACTGTCGAAAGATCTACAATATTCCAAATTCTACAGAATAGTGACAGCCCCCATTTTCATACGAGAGGACTGTATACACCTCCATCATTGCACATTTATGGATCATTCTGATGGCTCACTTGCTCCTTCACCAGCAAAAGCCCAAAGGTCTCTGGACAAACCTCAGAATTTACATTATATTCTAAGCTGCAAATGCTACTGCTGTCTCAGTATGAGTGGCAGAATCACAACAACCTATTGAAGTTTCTTGAAAAATGCTACAAATCTTCACAGAGGAAGTAATTTTGCTACTTGTGTCTTTTAGTGCCACAAATATTTAAGTAATTATAGACATTATATTTCAAAATCCATTATCTTATTTTGGAACAATGAAACATATACCACAGAATTAAGAAGTTCAACAATATTAATACAGGTTCAGAATAGAATGTATAGCAGTGTACATGTTTACATTGAATAAAAGTTGAATAACAATTAACTACATGTGCATATTTAATCATGTTCCTATCATGAATATTAATAATTTAAAATTTTATATAAGAATTTATAATAGTAATTACATAACTCAGTAGGGAGATAGATGGCATATCAATTTAACAAATATCTCTTAGCAAATAAATAAGTACAAGAAGGGAGCCAGGTTATAAAAACAATACACTATTTAGTACACACATCTTTAAATAAGTTAAATAAATGCTCACCATAGCTTATCAACAAAAGAATAAAAGGAACATTCCTGAACAAATTGAGTATTGATTGTTTATAGGAGTGATCTTTTGGAGATGGATCCAGGAGAACAGCCTGAGACTGACTTGGAGGATATTTCGGTTTTTCCTTAAACACTAGGGAAAAAACAAAAACATTAAATTAACATCAAATATATAACATTATCTCTTTGATGGAATGGTTTTACATGCACTTTCATATGTAATAAATTATCAATATAATAAGGAAGCATATTCATATGTTTCCATAAAGGCATAGATACTGGGATAACTAGAACTTCAGTCACTAAAAAACCTGAAAGTCGCTGTGTTAGGAGAAGTACAGGTAGTCCTTGACTTACAATAGTTTGTTTAATGACTGTTCAAAGTTACAACAGCACTGGAAAAAGTGACTGAGTTTTTCACACTTACGACTGTTGCAGCATCCCCATGGTCATGTGATCAAATTTCGACTGCTTGGCAACTGACCCATATTTATGACGGTTGCAGTGTCCTCGGGTCATGTGATCACCTACTGAGACCTTCTGACAAGCAAAATCAATGGTGAAGCCAGATTCACTTAATAACCGTATTACTAACTTAAGAACTGCAGCGATTCATTTAACAAGCAAGCAGTCATAAAATGGGGCAAAACTCACTTAACAACTGTCTCAGTTCACAACTGAAATTTTGGGCTCAATTGTGGTTGTAAGTCGAGGACTATCTGTAGGTATCACAGAACTAATTCCACTTTTTCCTATGTAATGAGCAAAGGATCTTTATCCACAAAGATTCCTTTTCCAACTAAGAGGTTCCTAAAACTCTCTGATGCACACGGCCATCCTCTTCATCTTGAGAATGATAAAAATGGCAACAAAGAGTACTGAACTGCTCCCTTCCTTGAAAGTAGAACTTAACCCTTTTAAGACAAAAAAGATTTTATAATAAAGAGAAGCTGCAGCATGCAACCTTTTATGAAGAAGTTTACTTACTAGAATTATACATTTATTTTTCCAATTTTGATTGTCAGATGCTCACATACCATGCATTCTAATGATCATTTGAAATCTGAGAATATAACGTGTCGCTTTATTGTCCTGAATTTGCCAAAGCTCGGCAAAGGAACAGCACACCATAGTTGTTATATTATTCTATACTTCTACTGATAGAACTACTGTGATCAGCAGCAACATTAATGCCATATTGTGTTTCCGCAGCTAGGACCAGTTTTTTTCTTCATTACTATCAGGTACAATCTTTTTTTTTTTTTTTTTTGCTTGAGATTTCCTCCTTATCAAGTGTTGCAATTTCTTATATTCATAGGATCTCTGATTTTGCAATCCTTCCTTGGTTACTGTAATATTTTCCATTGTTTATCTTAACTCCATAATTCTTCTAGTCATTGTGTTTTTAGCCCAATTCTGGTAATTCTTCTTGTACTTTTCCTTCAATTTGCTTCTTAGTCCTCTTAACCTAAAACGTAGACATCCCATTATACTTTTCCTTACTATCTTCTCATAGGTACGCTATAATTTGTAATTACAGCTAATTCTAGGAAAAATAAACCAAAAAGTTATGTATAATACATTGACATAGTTTTTGTATTATTATTATGGTTAATCTTCAATTCGATTCCCAGTCAGGGACTGATAAAAATTTAACAGTGCAAGGCCTAACCAAGGACGTAAGAGCTATTAAGGTAGCATCTGAGTATATAGTTCTGAGTAAGGTGTTTTTTTGCAAAGTCAAGATATTCAGGTCTAATAAGTTCAAAATGTCCATGTATCTAGGCAGCCCTTTGGGTATTGCTCTAAGGACTCCTATTACTATTGGTACAACCATTGATTTCTTCCTCCATAATCACTCAACTTCAATTTGCAAATTATTATTATTATTGTTATTGTTATTATTATACTGAAATGTTTTACATACCAATCGCTGTTAATAAAAAGAGGAAAGTAGATACTCCTGCTGTGCCATAGAACATTATGCTGATATTGTGTCCCATAAGATCCAGGTCATCATATGTGTTTGGAACTAAAACTGGAGGCAGTAAAAAGCCAATTGCTGTGCCTAACTATTAAAATAAAAAGAAAATTGTGTTATAATATACCTGAAAACATAGGAAATTTATTAGACTAGGATAGGGCCAATCTAGCCAATACTGTATCATACAACAGTCTAAAATGCATTCAAATGCATAATCATAAACAGTAAGTCCTTGATTCACTGTTTCTCCCCAAGAGCTTCTATTTAAACTCTCACACCTAAGCCTCTGGGAGTGATAGGTATGTGCAACCATTAAAAATATGAACAGATCAACTCTCCCCAACCTAATTCCCCTTTAAAACAACCTAGATTTGCAACCATCACCATATCTAATTATGCATTACATGACATGTTTTCTTTAGCATTTCTGTTTTATAATGAATGACTGAAAGTTCTGACACTGAGAGGAAGAAAACTTTATTGCCCACATTTTCCATCATACATGTTTTACACCTCTTTACAAACCTTCTTTCTCTGCCTTTAAGAAAAAAAGCTTTAAATATTGTGGTATCATCTAACAGAAAAATTAATATAATCACCTAATCATTTGAGTTACTCCTTTTCCAGTTTTATGATACACAGCAGTCACATTATAAAAGAATTATTATCCTTCCTTCCTATTCATTTCTAGAACACAATATTATAGCAGGCACCCCACTGAACTATCCCAGAGACTGATTTGCACATTTCAACATGAATTGTCTATTCTCTCTGCTTCTTTATCTTTTAACCAATAACCAGTTCTTGAAATACTCTTAATACTCCTTAATACGGTATGGCTGATATAGTTTTTCAGGAGTGTTTGGTAAAGGATTGCATGAAAGGTTTCTTTGAAATCCAAACATATATTTTCTGTTGGATTTCTATCAGCACACTTGGTGATACTTAGTAACAGTATTAGTAATTACATCAACCTGAAAGTTTCTATCACAAGCAAAGAAAATGGAAAAAAACATTGCTTTTTCATCAGGAAGTCAACAGTAATAGTTCTAATATTTAAATGACGTGATTTTTCTGGATTAAAGAACTATATTTAGAATGCACAAATGTTACAATACTTTTTATAATCATGTTTTCCTAACTGCTGATTCTCTGAATATTGAAATATCAAAACTCTGGCACAAAATATTTTCTTTTAAATATGCTCATATTTCTAGATTATTAGTTCTGTAATTATTAGAAGGCTATAACTGAAGAATGAACACTTAGATTATAATGCCTTACTGACATCACAGCACCAGACAGAAGCTACAAGTCTAATTAGCAAGGGTTTGAATTAAATATATGAAGGCTAATTAGTCAGTTGTAAATGTCCTTGGTTATTCCAGAGTTAATTGCTTCAATCATCAATGCCAACACGGTTGTGTGTGATCAGTGCTCATCTATTAAGAATGGAAGCTAGATTTTTTTTCTTAAATCCAAATGTACGTATTTTAATTTTTCTCACCAAAGTTATCCGTCAACATCCCTATCTCAGGCATCTCTTCCAGCCAACTCTCTCCTTTCTCCACTCACCTGATTGCCCAGAACAGCTACAGCACAAGCAGTGGACACTTCCTTGGGCCCAAACCAAACAGAAGCAATGCGGGAGGGCAACCCCAAAATGAAGACCTGGGCTATGGAACACACAATCTGAGCCAGCAGAGTGACCAGATAGAGATTTGGCTGGACGCTGGCACATTTAATCCAGGCCCCCAAACAATTCAGTCCTGATCCCAGCAAGGCAGTGAGACGGAGGCCACTCGTGTCCAGAAACCAAGTGGCAGGAAATATGAGAGGAACGTATGTCACCATATATGACATGGAGAGCCAGTCAATTTCAGAAGAAGTAACATTATAGTAGCCAGTGAAGACACTGGTCAATATACTGTACTGGATCCACTGGAATGCATTTACTAGCGAATAGCAGCCGAACACGGCCAGCACCACAATCCTGCGTTTGGAAAGCCGAGGGATCAGCTTCGCCCCCACGGTACAGTCAGACAGCATAGCTTCTGCCTCTGGATACTTCTCGAGATCAGGTAAGGAAGCGGCGCTTCTTCCAAACTCCACATCCTTCTCGGTTACCAAAGGCGTGCAGCTGCCGCTGTTGGCCGGCTCTTTGCCAGCCAGGTATCCATTGCACTGGAAGGCAGGCATCGTGGCTTCCTCCCCAACCTCGCCGCTGGCCTCGCTGCTTCCCCCGGGCTCGGCCATCTCCGTTCCCTCCCCGCCCATTCTCGCTGCCTGACCCGAGGCCTTCGCCCCGCCCAAGCCTACCTGTCGGCGGACCTCTGCTAGGAACCTCCCCGTCTACCACAAGCAGAACCGCTACGCGCGCTCCCCCCTTTCTTTCCGCCTCCCCAGGCAAGTGTGCATGCGGCCACTTCCAGCCCGCCTTCTCAGGTGCTGGCCAAGCGCTTCCCGCCCGGCCTTCGCTGTGGGGATGCTTCGCTTGCTCTCCTCTGCGCGCCTCGCCTTTAGCTCTCACTTCTCATCTCTGCCTCCAACTCCAAGACTGGCTGAGCTCCGGCCTCGTTTCCTCCAACACGGCCTCGTCCTCCCCCCCCCCCCCCCGCCGCCAACGGTCATCCCAGAAAATCCAGGCAGAGATTGAATAAAGACCGCATCTCCGTTCGAGCGCCTCGAGTCAGCGAAGATGCGATGCCGGTTTCCGCATGCGCACTTAGTTTCCTCTTTGATCGGGAGACGGTCCAAGGAAAGATTCTAAGCCAATGAGGGGACGGAGAGGTATTTGCGCTACCGCCGGCTCCGCCAATCCTGGAGAACTGAGGCGGGTCTGGGTCCTGCGCCAAAACGCACCCTGGTTTCCCGGCCCCGGTTAAGGAACGGGGTGTGTGTGTGGTGCGTCTCGTTCGCCCTGCGGCCACGTGGAAAGGATTGGCGTGGCACCTGCTTCGGGTTCTCGTTTTGGGAGACTCTCACCTTTCACAGATTGCTGCATCATGCTTCTAATCCTCAGACGGAACTCGTGGGGTATTGCGGGAGGGGGCGGCAGGAGTATGCGCCTCTCATTCGTAGCAGTCTTCCGAGATTTCGATGGCGGATTGCTCTTAAAAAAAGGTTCCTAAACTGCTTCTGGAAAATTAAGAGGAGGGTAGTTGGATTGGGGAAAGACTGATGGAGATCCACACCCAGTTTTCTCCACGTTACGGTTAGACCTCGGCTTTTCTTGCCTCATGTAAAAACAGCTGTTTCTTGCAGCCACCTTCCCCGATTTATCATAGAAAAATAGTTGGACTACAATTTCTGGCAATCTAAACCAGATCAGGGTATTGCAGACACTGGGAGGGAATGTCCAATTTATAGAGACAGCACGCCACAGAAGAGCATCTGAAAGATACTAACACGTCTGGACTGGAATGCTTCAGGTTGAGAAAACGCTCATCGGGTTGGGAATCATTTTTAGGGGCCGATAAACAGTTTTATAGCCTTCGGTAGAGACAATGGGGTAAGAAGGAATTGATAGTGAATGGGTTCTTGCACCTCTCTTCGTTGCTTTCTGCAGACTTTTCATTACCTGGCCAGGTAACGTCATTGTTAAGGAGAGGGGTTTGCTGGCTGAGCTCAGAGGGCACCACGAACCCCACAGTCTCTTCTGTTGGTGTTTATATGTAGACATATATATTGGTCATCAATTAACCCAGTGCAAATTTCTTATGATCTATTGGTAGAGACCACCATTAATGTATGGAATCACCTTTAATGCAACTACTTAAGAAATTTTTGCACTGTGACATTAAAGTACTAGCCATCAGTTCTTGAGATGGCAGAAAACGTATAAGTTGCAGTCTGATTTGCTGATCCCAAAACTATAGCAATCTCCCATTTTGCTTTCCTGCCAGTCGGGGTGTATGTTGTGTATAGAGTAAAGTCATTGGTTAAATTCCTTGGCTATATTGCCCTCCCACTTTCTAAATATCACCAACCAACAGGAACACTACGGAGAACAGAGATGCAATTATTTGCAAGTTTTCATAGATGCTGATTCACCTCTCTGTCCGTGGATCAAAACAGGACTTGTACAAAGACAGAGCAGAAGTGGTAATAACCAGGCAGGAAAGCAGCAGCTCCCCGTTTCCCTATTGTTAGCAGTATTGCAGGACCTGCATGATAAGTGGGAAAGCTTTGCTTGTGTGGCTCCCCCAGCCTAACCAAAAGCTGTTTGGCAGACTGTAGGGAGCTACGGGGTGCAGCCACAGCTGGTTGTTTTGTTAGCTCACCTTATCTGGAGCAAAACACGTATGGAGGTAAAGAAGTGGGTGCACTACTTATGAAAAAGGATGTGCCTGAAGCAGCCAATAGGAGTGGATTGATCCCCTTCCGCAAAGCTCAGTTGAGAATATTCCATAAACTGATCTGCTGTGGGTTTCTGCTAGTTTTGCTTTGTTTTGTTTTGGGTGGGGACACTTATTTAAAATCAGAACAAACGACAAGTTTCTTTCAATCATGAGCTAAGAATGAGATAAAGGCAATATCACAGGGACATGGCTGAATAAAGATTTTGCCAGGACATATTCATTTCTTGGCTAGTTGCAAATGATCTCCCTGATGTTATTTCATTTGTCTGCTGAAGTTTCTTATCTTTGTGTCTTGTGATATCATACGGTAGGTTATTTGCTTTGTTGTGCAACGTATAATTCAACTTCCCAACAATTGATTAAAATAGTTAGATCCCTGTGTACTGGTTTAGCTGTGATTTGAATTGCCAGTTGCCAAGCACTTCTGGAATCTTCTAAGATTCTTAGTCAAGAGTGGCCGTTTTTCAACAGGTATTAAAACTTGGGAACTTCATTTCAGCAAAAATCGCAGTTCTGCAGAGCATAGGTACGTGTCAGTGAGCATGTGGATTAGAAAGATCAAGGAATCACTGTTTATTTGGATTTCAAAAGGCTAATGATGTCTCTCATCAAAGACTTCTAAGCAAACTTCCTCTTTTGTTAAAGAACAAAAGTCTGAAAGTAAAAAAATGTTATTTCTATGGATAGAACTATACAAATAGTGGGAGCCGAGTGGGCCAATGTACAATATGTTAAATTACTGATTAGTGAGCTGAAGTTAGTATGAGGCTTGAGCTCTAGAGTAATGAGGACCCACAAAAAGTTCTTCAGCAGTTGTAACACTTTAAATAATGTAAATAGTTTAAATAGTTAAACTATTAAATGCAGTGCTGCCAGGTGTATAAAAGACACTGGCTTATACTTTAAAAAGACAATAGACAGATTCATGAAGGATGGGACTATTACTGTAATGGCTAGTATAGTCTTGATGCTAATATGAGTTGCTAGGGGAGGCACCAGTAATTACAGTGTTTCTAACTTACAGTTGAAGTTATCAGTAGTTTCAATCAATATTAGAGTAAGCAAGCTGCGATAGTGTTGCCCATAAAACCATAAGCAACAAGGATATGTGATAAATGATTTTGAGAGACCAGGAGGAAGAGCCCCCAACAAGGATCAGTTAACAAAATGAGTCCGAAGGAAGAGGGGTGGTGAAAGCATTCCTAGTTTTCTGGAGAGTGAAAGGGAGGGGTACTTTGAGACTTGCAAGATTGATGTTAGCCTTGCAAGGTATTCAAACAAGAAGCACAACGAGTTGTACTAGTTCTACCTTTATTGTGAAGTTAACAGAATCTTGCGAGTCTGAAAGTACTTCCATCCCTAAAGGGGGCATTAGTTACTTCTCCTGGCGTGTCTAGGCAGAAGCCATGTTTTTTAGTTCTTTGCTTTCCAAGTTCTTTGTACTTTTGAAAAATAATAGCCTATAGTTCTGGAGACGGCAACCTCAGATACAAAATAGGAGCTTAAAATTACACGAATATTTTTAAGCCATTGGATTTATATTATAAAATGGTATCTCACAACTTCTGAAGTTGAGGATGAGGGGTTTGCACCCATTGTATTAGAAATGCCCCTCTGAACTTTATAATATAATATATTCAATTACATTTTAAATTAATGTCTGATCATTTCCCTATAGTCCTTCAATATGTTGGGAGTATGAAAGACTAAAGAGCTTTTATTATAATTTGCTCATGTAAAAAATTACAGTGGTGTGAATTCTCTTTTGCAAGAGGGAAAAAACAGATTTATCACATTTATTCCTTGACCAGGAAAAAGGTCAAGACTTGCATTTCCAGGCAAGAGGTTTATAATCAAAATCTCATAACTGTCAATGTCTCTAGAAATAAAGCAGTAGTCTATACAATATATATTCCAGATCAGATTACTCACACAATTTTTTCAACAATTTTCAAAGAAAAAATTAATTACATTGTTGACAGGCATATGTCTAAATATGCCTTTATTTGACAAGACAGGAAAAGAGATAGTCTACACCCTTCAGAATATTTTCCAAACAGTGTACATGTCCCCTAAATCAGGGCTTTTCAACCTTTTCGCAGATTGTACCACTTTTAGGACATGACAGTGCTTAGCAAGGTGTCAAAAACTTGATGACTAAAAAAAGGGGGGGGGGATTTGGGGTTTTACTGATTAGATTCATTTGTTGTTATAGAAATGGCTAGTTTACAATATTATGGAAAAGTAAAAAGTTGAGGTTTAATGTTAATGCTTCCTTCTACTGCAACAGAGGAAGTATGTTCTTTTTCCTTTTCCCCCCTCACTTTTTCCCCCTTTTTCCTCCCCACTGTGTCCTACTATTTGCTTTTATATTTTTGTATTTTATTCTATAATCTAATAAAATATTACAAACTGTAGAAAAAAAGAAAAAAAGTACCAGTTTTAATTTCTTTGGTGGCTGTTCCTTTGCTGAATCACTTTCCCTTTGCACTGACAAATGTATGATGAATTTATTCATGTTTATTAATATGCACCACTACCAGCTAGTTCAAGGGTCTTCAAACTTGGCACTTTTAAGACTTGTGGACTTCAACTCCCAGAATTCCTCAGCCCTCATGGCTGGTTGAGGAATTCTGGAAGTTGAAGTCTACAGGTCTTAAAGTTGCTAAGTTTGTAGACTCCTGAGCTAGCTGGTTGGCCCTTGTGAGCTCTTCCACAGTGTAGTAAGAATGCACTTCCCCAATCCCTTCACTGTACCCTTAAAGACACAGGAATCAAGTGCAAAGCAAGAAAATAAAGAAACACAAACTCCCGTTTTTTTTTTTAAGCTGCCTCAGGCGTGTCACAATGTTGCAATTCTAGACAGAAAAGCTCCTGCAATTGCAAAAAGCTTTAGCTTTAAATTAAGCCTGTTTACCTTCAAAGAAAACTTTCTAAAAGCCACAGACAGACTCAATTTAAGGGGGTAAAATTAATTACATTTGTTTAAAGGGATTAAACCTTTCCTGTTGTCTTTTTTCCCCTTCCCCCACCCAAACCACGTTCTTTTATAGCCTCTCCTCTCCCCCCCCCTTTTTCTTCAGTTCACCTCCAGCTCCAGCTGCTTCTGGAAGCGCCAATTAGCTGGAGCCAATCAGCTGGAGCCCTGCCGGCTCCTGGGGCTTCTGCCCAGCCCAGACAGTCATGCAGCTGCAGCTGCCTCTCCCTCAGGCTTGGCTCGCTTCGGCTCATTCCCCTCCCCTGCTACACTTGACTAGCAATCACGTACCACCTGCCATGTGGCAAAGTACCACAAGTGGTACGCGTACCACCGGTTGAAAAGCCCTGCTCTAAAGGAACTTTTAGAACATTACAGCATTTATCACTCTCGGGGACTATCCTGAAAAGTGATCTCTGGAGAAATTTTATAAGTAGTAGAAATACCGACTGGAACATGGACTGTTCGGCTGATATTCTGCAGAACTACAGTTGTACTTATTCCTAATACTGTAAATCTGTCTAATGAACAGGATGTGCAAGTAAGAATCTACTAATAGGAAAAACTGAACACAAGAGGAAGGAGAAAGATCTTAACATGGGAAGTCACATCAGAGTATGCAGAAGGAAGGGGAGATTTGAAAAGGGCCATCAGGATACCTGCATGAAGGAAATATTCATAACCACAGATTGGGGGCAAGGGGTGAAAGAATGGTATATAGATTTAAAAACTATGCAGATGAACTATATGTGATTCTTTCTACTCTGAAGAATTCCAAAGGGACCTTGCTGAACAAGCACATGTAGGTAGAATTGAAAAAGTGCTAAAAAAAAATAGGGCAGAGGAAATGTGGGCCAATTCTGGTCAAATGAATTGGCTGACCAGATAATTTCAATAGCTGATTTAAGAGGATTAGTGCAGCATCTTTGATGTAATGGGGTTTTATATTACCCTATTCAGCAATATTTTTGTGGTATCCTCCAAAACCAAACTTCTACTATTCAATTAATGGGTATCCTGAATCTTCTAGATCTTGGGAAGTAGAACTACCATCTCCTGATCTTGTTTCTATTTATGTCTAACTTTTTAATGGTTTTTGAAAAATGTTTTAATGTTTTTTTGCACACCATGCCATCCTGTTTCTGAGATAGGTGGCTATATATATTTGATAAATAAACAAATACCCATCCAACTGAAACACATGAACTTCTTCCCTACAAGAAAGGATTTGGGACATCTTAGCTTGGAAAATAGGCAACAGAGTTAGAAAGTTCTTGAGAGGTATAAAACCATGCATGATGAATAAAATGAACTTTTGTTCCTCTCTCATAATGATGATGTTGGGTCATCCAATGAAGCTGACTAGGGGGAGAATGTGCTTTGGGGGAGCAAAGCACATTCTTTAACTGAGGAATTAATTACCACAAAAACCTGGTAATATCTGTTACATTAGATGGCTTTAGCAACAAATTGGATAAATACATGCAGGACAGATCTATCAAAGGCTATTGGGTTTGAAAATCCAAGACCAGTTGAGGGTGATATTGATATTATATCTCCATCTTCTCAGAGGCATTTAGTTGGTTACTATGAAAAACAACACGCAGGACTAAAATCAGCTTTGGCCTCATCCAGTAGGGCCATTGTAGTGTCCTAATGTTGTTAGAAGTGGATTTCAGGATGATTAGTATGTGAATTGTCCGCTTTGGAAAAGAATATTTTTCTCCTTAGAGATCAGCTGCATCATCTTTTCTAGAAAGTATATATCAGGCTTCATTTCTATAAGAACAGATCAGTATTGCCTGTTTTCAGTGATAAAAAGTATTAAGCAAATGAGGCCTGAGTTTTTTGTATTATGTGCATTTTGTTTTAAAAAACAGGAATTTGTGTCATAGTAACTAGAAGAAGCACATTTCACTATCATGGCTGAAGATGAGAAAAGGCAGTTGCTTGAATATAATCAGATGAGGGAATCGAGATGCTTGCTAGAAGGAAGGAGTGAAACTTGGTGGCTCAGGCCCCAGAAAAAGCATTTTCCTCAAAGTAACCGGGCTTCAGCAGAGAACTACAAAGAAGAAAAAGAGGAGTACGACAGTGGCAGGACATCCTGGATAAAAATAACTCCTCCTCATCATAAAGAAAAAAGGCATTTTCCTGAAAAAAGTAAGTTTGCATGTATTGCATTTCAAATGTTGAACTTCACACATCTGTAATTTCTTCTTAAAATTAAGAGGAAGAATTCAGTTGTGGGTCCATCTATTGCTGCAAACTGAAATTTTTTATCAGTCCAGATATTTTAGTGTATTGAGTGTGTGTGTTCTTACGTATGTTTGTATGTATGTACTTACATCACTTCTGCTTTTGTTGTTAAGCAAATCAGCATTGGTCGTTAAGTGAGATATCACATGATCACAACTTGCGATTTTACTGTTGACTTCTCCATTTATTCTGCTTGTTTGGAAGCTGGTTATGAAGCACACAAATGTCAATCATGTAACCAGGGGGATACTGATGGCCATAAATGTGAGAATTGGTTACAAAACCTTTTTTTCCAAATGTAACTTTGAACAGTTGCTAAACAAGGAAGTTGGTAAGCGAGGATTACCTATATGTACAGTACATACAATCAAACCCAGGTGTATGTTAAATATCTTGAGGCAGCTCTCTGAAAAGCATTTTCTAAAGATCATATACTTTCCCTGTTTCACTGAAAGGCTAAGATCTCTAGGTATAGACATCCTTTTCCTTCCAAAAACAATCAGAAAACGTTTTAAATTATACTTCCTTTTTCTTCCCAACAGATGTAATGGTGAGAATACAGGGAGATTAAAGATGACATTAGACCTAATGAAGCTCTGTAAACAAATTCCAGGTTGATTGCATGATTAAAAGCTTCCTCCCCAAATGCTTGTAGCATACATTAATGTTTCTATTGTTTCTCTGGTTGAAAGGAGAAAATAAGGGCAAATTATCTTCTCCAGTTATTTCCTGGGAGTTCTTGCAACATAAATGGCATATACAAGTTTATAATCAATAAACAATTCTCCTTGCATCTTGACCATTTACCTGCAGTTTGCCCCAGCAGATGTGTGAGAAAACATGTTCTCTGGGTAGAGAACTATATATGATTTAATAAATAAATTTGGATGTAGAAATATATAATTTAAGGATACATAGAGGTCTCTTCATATCAGTGTCATCTTTATAGGATCTAACAGGCACTGTTCTCTATCACACCTGCCCCTGGTTATCTCCTAAGGTCCACATCATCTTTCAAGAATGCCTTAAAACTTTGACACCTCCTCTAATGATTGATCCAGAGTTATTCAGGGAGGTCTATGGTTGAATTGGGCCTTGAACCTGGCTCTCCTGGTCTAAACATTATATTACACTGATTTTCACACATTAAAACGATAACAAAAGAACCAATTCAGCTTTTTAAGGGTCAGTATTATATGTTATTCTGCCAATGAATTAGTCAGTATCATTGCTATTGCATGTGCTCCAAAATATTATTCAGTGATAGGGAAATAATAATCATGCTCTCTTCTTTCATTATTTATTTATTTATTTATTAAATTTATTGGCTGCCCAGTTACAATGCTCGCCCAATATGACTTAATATATCTTGTAATCAAGCAAACAGGTATTCTATTTTACTGAGTACTCTTTGGGCTTAATCATCAACTTTTTTGTAAAACAAAATGTTGAATGTATAATAGAAGAATAAGCTACTACATTATCCCTATTCAATTTATTTTAGAACACTATGGAGAAACCCAGTGCTTTTTTTACTAGCCATAATTTTATCTTGCTTGCCTGATAATCACACAATTCATTTTTATGATCAGAGGAAATCCTGCTGAAGTAGCTTTTCACTTTCAAATGTTCAAGGGTGATTTTATAGTCTTGCAATAATTTTTACTATTCAATTACTTTCAGAGAAAGATATTAAAAAAAAATATGAATGGCACCCATTACATTTTATCTCTTTGATGAAGCATAGGATTTCTTTTTAAAAAGACTTAATTTTTTTTACCTGAAATAAATGCTAAAGTAGAATATGGGAACTTATGAATTACCCTCCTGGATCCTTTCAGTTCAGCATCCTGTGAGCCAGGAAATCCATTTAGTTTGTTGGCTTGATTTAACTTTACCACCTGAGCATTTCAGGAATCCATGTTCAAAACTGTTCAGTGAAATATAGAAGCCCAGAAAATGTGCAAGTAAAATGGCCAAGAATCCTCAGTAAAGACTGTCCTCTAGTTAAGCTTTGCTCTTTTCTCTGAATGGTTGTTCAGCGCAATGTAATTAAGGTGCTGGAATAGGACCTGGGGAACCCAAGATCACATCTCCTGGCAGTCTTAGAAGCTCATTAGATGACCTTTAGACAGCCACTCCCTCTAAGACCAGCTTATCTCACAAGGCTATCATTGTAGAGAAAATGGAGAAGAAACTGCTTACGCATTCTGCCTATGCTTCTAAAACTATAATAGCTAGTTTAGTATAGCGGTTAAGGCATCAGCCTAGAAACTGGGAGACTGTGAGTTCCAATCCCACCATGGACATGAAGCCAGCTGGGTAACCTATGGCCAGTCAATTATTTATCACACATTGTCCCATTAATACCAAATCACTCCCTGGCACAGTGAATTGGATTGTTCTGATATGAAACAGACATCATAGATGGTTTCAGAAGTCTTGTATAACTTGTGTTTATACACATTTCAACTACTATGACATGCTGTAAGATTATTGTAGTGTTAACTAATGATAATAAAAATGTTATATAACCAGGTGATTCTGTTTTTCACTTTGTATTTATTTTATCTTTCAGACAATGCAATTTTTGGATGAGAGGTCTTAGTAGAAGCAGTTTCTCTGCTGGAGTACTGAAGTTGTGTGCATTTTACCTAATTGAAAAAACAAGTGTGTTGTCTGTGTGTGTACGCATGTATACATACACAAATATTCATTTTTGAGAATGAACTTAGCTACAAGATTATGGTTGATTTTTTAAATGGATTTGCATGGATTATACAAAATAAAACATAGTATGATGAAATAAATGTCCTTCGTTTCAGAATTATTTTCTCAGTATTCCCCATAATAATCATATGAGGCTGGACAGTATCATTATACAATGCTGGTTTTCTCCAAGTTACTGGAACATACAGAAAAAATTGGAGTCATAGATTAGTTCTCAATTTAATGTATTATTGTGTTACACTATACAAGGCTGTTCACATGGTAATCATCCCAAGTTTCCTTAAAGGCTGTCTGCACTAGTTGCTACCATGCCTGAACAGGATAATTTTTGACAGCTGAACTTTTTTTTTTTTAAGTCTGCTTACACTTACATCGTTTTTTCTATTCACTTGAGGTAAAATGAAAGAAGCTGAGTGGTAGCATTTTTTTTTTTAAAAAAAAAATCACATTTCTACTAGGTTTTATTCTTTTCTATGCTACATAAAGTTTGGGGAATTGTGCTTTTCAGCACTGATGAAAGATATATAAGCCAAAAGAGCTACCAAGATTTTATTTTAATTTTAAAGCTGGTTGTTGTGCTTGCATATAATGTCTATATAAATTTTATTTTAGTTTGTATAGATGTATGTTTTGTACATTTGTGCATGTGTGTGTGTGTATTTCACACAAAATATCTACATGCACTAAGACCTGTCAGCAATAAGGTCATTGTTTTCCTGGTAGAAAAAGATGGGAAGGTAGAGCAACAGGAAAATTGTCCAATGGGAGAACATCGTAGCCTTCAGTCCTGAGTAGCTTGCAAGCTTGCTAAGGTGTCTGTCTGGATAAGTTTTTTTTAATTAGTTTAAAGCCCAGCTGCCACAAGCAGAGGGTAGAAGCAGTTTAAACAATAAGTTCAGATTTGTCCTTTATCAGGTGGAAAGTAGCACAGGTGTCTCAAACCCCAGTTATGGGGGATAAACACACAGGGAGCAGAAGAAATTATCAGGCTGCTAACTCAAGCCACAAAGTAGGGTCATGGTTGGTGTGAAGACTCAAAGGGTTTCTGGGAGGAGAAACTTCAGACCTTGCATTCCACTTATAGGCTCACCGATTCTTGTGGCTAAAACAAGACAGGGTAGAGAGGCAGAGTTTCCTGCCTCCCATTCTCCCAATATTTTCACCAGAGGACATCTGCAATCCAGTTCACATGTTTTCAAAAACCTAATTATTTGAGCTTACTCTGTCCTCACCAAGCACAGCTAGTATTTGACTAATATACATTTCAGTGTAATGTAAAAACTACTTTTGTATTTTTTACACTATAAGCAAAAAATACACTTGTATTTTTTAGAGGTATGTAAGCCATTTAGCCTCAAGAAAAACTTTTGAACTGCATTGAAACAAGTTCAAAGACTTTTCTGGACAGGAATCTCATTCCTTTCAAGCCAAAAATAGCCCTTTGAAGATAAACTTCCTTCTGATGATTTAAAAACTTCTGATATTGTGATAGCAAAATGTTGCCAGCCTCTCAGATAAATTCCACTAAATGCTTACTTCTACACTGACCATCTCAGTCTTGTATATCAGTCTTAATGAAATGATTTGAGACTTGTCATTGAAAGCATAGCTGTTTTTTTATCCTTAGATACTGGCACAGTCATTGCTTCTTACATCTTACCTTCAAGTGCCTTCAGTCTTCTGGAAGCTGAAAGTGACCTTAAAAATACTGATCCATCTCCAGGGATAAATGAAGGTAAAAAAATATGGAGGGATAGAATTCACATCTGTGGTATCTGAAGCCTACAGTCACAACTAGCAGTGCACATTAAGATACAAATTTGATGAAGGCTCTGCTGAAAGTTATCTTCCATGTAGTCTCTTTTCAGAACTACAGTTCCCTGGAGAAAGGGAATGGTTGTTATGCCAGCTGAGGTTTAGGTTCTGTGAAAACAAAGCTCCCATTGTTGGCCCATAGTTTTCGCAAGGCAAAAAAAACATTTCCTGAGAACAAGATAGTTCTGAGTTTAAGAAAATGTCATGTCAGGCAGTCATTCTCAAAACATTTTATCTCCATAAATATTATTTCTTGGAATGCAGAGAAACAAAAGGCATGTGCCCTAATTATTAGCACAATACTTAAGCCAAGAAAATCTTAATAGCAGAAATACAAACATTCTTCATTTATAATAGCCACCAGATTATTATTGCGCTTTTAAAATGAGGGTCAATAGATTCAAGCAAGATAAGCAAAACCTTACTGGACCTCAAAACCTTAAAAGCTCTTTGAAACTACAATAACAAAGGCTTGTTAAAAATGAGACAAGAAAACATGTTTAATATATGCCTCTAAATGTTTAGATTTCTACATTATTGATGCTTTTGGCTAGAAATGATATGTTGCAATTCTGTGTATGAACAGTAACAAAGTTCCTTATAGAAAGAAAATGCTATTGTCTGAATAATATGTAGGTTTCTTTTTATATAAGATACTGGTTTCCATGTTTTATCTGCAATAAGCAAAGCACAATTTATATGTGGCTATGCACTCTGAGCCTTGGCTGTTGTGGATCACAGATCAATCTTAATCATTTCTCCTTTTAACATGTCACAAAACCTCATTTCAGCACAAAATCTCTCAAACTGTGAATGGCACAAAGTTTATCTGTATTCTGAAACATGATTGGGCATGAAAGGCAGGGCACCTGAGCAGGGTCTGTCACACAAAGACAAACTGAATGTGTTTTGTTTGGCTTTCCCTTAAGCACTAGTGCTTCTTAAAGATTTTGTACATTGAATGTAGTCAGATGCATGAGTATTGTTATTTATCAGGCAGATTCTTATAGAATACTTAAGAGTAAGAACACTCAGATGACAATTAACAGCTACAGTGATACTGTGTTAATTAAAAGTGCTCTAGAAGTGCTCCATTTTGACAACTTTCAGAAAAGCAGAAGGCTATTCCATAAAACATGCAATAGAAAAGCAACATCTCCTAGCCTTGGGTCTAATAACATGATAATGGGAGGCTATCAACAATTTTTCCCACATATATACTGGTGATATACTTAGTCTTATTGATAATTATCCATCTTCTATACCAGTGATGGCGAACCTTTTAGAGACCGAGTGCCCAAACTTCAACCCAAAACCCACTTATGCATCATCGGGTGCCGGGTGGGTGTGGCCAATTGGGTGGGTGTGGCCCATTGGGTGGGCGTGGCTACGGTGGTAACGGCAGACTGGGTGGGACTAAAAAGTTCAATCAATTCCAACTTTGCAAGATCTTTTTTTTTCCCGCGAGAAGTTGAAATTGACTGATTGAACCTTTTTTTTTTTTTTTGCACACGGCAGCGGAGGCCTAAAGTGAAAAGGTTTTATAAAACCCAGCTGAAGGCCTAGGACTGGGGCGACGGCGCGCGTGCCCAGAGAGAGGGCTCTGAGTGCTGCCTCTGGCACCCGTGCCATAGGTTCGCCACCACTGCTCTATACCAAAGTATATTGATGTGTAATGAAATTGACAACACATGGACAGACTCAACCATAGTTTCAACTGGGAAACCCTAGACCAAGCTGGATCCAAAAAATATTAATTCCTAGAAGAATCCCTAGTCACAGAGATAAACCACATTCACACACAATGAAAAGTTAAGAAGGAAACAAAAAGACCAGAACACATCATTTCCTGCAGCCAACATCCAGATAAGCAGGGATTAACACCATGCACTCAAGCAGAAAAGAATACCCTAATCAAGGAACTATCAAGGATAAAACCACATCCCCACCAAAATTGGCAGAGCAACCTAAAGACAAAGGTAAATGTTTCCCGTCTAGTCGTTTGCGACTCTAGGGGGTGGTGCTCATTTTTGTTTCTTAACTATGGAAGGGAGCATTGTCGAAGACATTTCTGTGGTCATGTGGCCTGCATGACTATACGCCAAGGAACACGGAATGCTGTTACCTTTCCACCAAAGTGGCACCTATTTATCTACTTGCATTTGCATGTTTTCAAACTGCTAGGAGGGCAGGAGCTGGGCAAAGTAACAGGAGCTCACCCCATCGAGCAGCACCCATGCTGTCAGCTTTCTAGCTAACAAGCTCAGCATCTTTAACCGCTGAGTCATCATGCCCCCCAGGGCAACCTACTATGCATAAACAGGGAGCAAGCCACACTCACTTGTACTAATGATGTTAACTGATTGGGTGATAAAACATCTGCAAACAACCAAGCTCAGAGAGCACCCAGGACTCCACAGTTCAGCTCTGAGCTACACATATGCTCTTCTATTAGATATTTTAATATTATACATTTTATGTAATTACATATATTTAAATAATCTGAATTAATGTCAGATGCTATAGAACATCAGCTAGGTCCTGAGGAAGTTTTTCAGTTTAGGAAAGACCTTCAGTGAATTCTGTGTTGTTACATGTAAAACATCTTCCACTGAAATTCCTTTTATTTTAGCAATGTATTCTGCAGCAATGAAGATATTCTTTGGCTCATTTCTCACCTGAAATGCAATGATAAGATTAAATAATTCATTAAAAAATGGAAAATAAAATTACAAAGAAAGTTTATAAACATTTATAAAATGTGGAGCAATTCTTTTTCATCTACAACTCTTCTGCAAATCTTAGTCCAAACCTAATTTGTTGAGTAATGCAGGAGTGATGAAGGAACAGGTGGAAATGATGACTGACAGTTGTAGTCATAATTCTGCACATGAATGGCCCTTGGACCAGTGGTCATTTGTTTCTGTAGCCAAGACAGCAGAGATGTTCAGCAGCATCCAAGGTGACTGGGAAGCTCTGCTAGAATAGTGCTACCCACCCTCACTTTAGGGAGGAGATTAAAAAAGGTCCCCTAAACATGGCCTGTCCTACAACATCTGGCCAATTGGAATAAATTAACAGATTATGAAGTTCTGCTTTCATCTCAGCAAGTCCCTGTATATCACCATTGTCAGCACCTAGCTACCAACTCGCACAAATCCAGCTGAAGACAAGGAAGCTTTCTACAAGGATCTGGACCAGATTATCCGAACCACCCCCGCCAGTGACAAACTCACCATTTGGACCAATTTCAGTGCTAAGGTGGCAACAGGCAGTAATAATGGGTGTTACATGTGCTCCCAGTTATGACTTATGGTCACTCAGTCATACACTCAAAGGCTTAGAAAACAGCTACTGTACGCTCAACTGAACACTGAGGCACAACTGGTTCTTGGGATAGAAGCTGCCAACTCTGGATCCAAAGATGACTCAAAGAGTGGGAAGTCTTCAGGACCCCTTTTATCTCCCAAAGTCCTTGCTTGTTTTGCTTTGTTGATTGAAAAACTAACACTTACTCTTGCCTTCTTAATTTATAAGTCTGGTTATTGCTATTGATGAAATTTGAGGGCTTCCCCACATGCTCAGGTTCAATTTCTTTTGTCTGGTTCAGGTGACATATTTCTTTTGTTTCCTTAATGATTTAGTTCCTTCTTATCTACCTTCCCTAAGGCATCTTTTAGACATGACTCCTGGGCTTTTGTCCATCTTGCTTACCTGCCTGTTTCATCTTTAGGTATGGCAGCTTCAGCCTAGGCCCTAGTCTCACAGGAGACAAAATCCTTAGGAGACAGGGAGTGGAAAAACTAAATTGCAACAGTCTGCTGCTTCTGAGCAAATGTGCCAAGTACAACCTGTGCACCATTTAACACGATGTTCAGACATGCAAAGAAGTACAAAACTACCTGGATACATCCCAAGTCCAAACACTAGTAACAGAGTAGCATAGGCACTGCCTCAGTGTTTGAGATGTGCAAAGACAATAACACAACCTAGAAATAATTCCCATATTTCCTAGGTGACATACTCAAGCACTCAGTCTACCAGTTTTGGGCAAACAACACCTGCAGTTTATTTCATTGAGATAACCTCCCCCTTTCTTTTACACTTAAAAGTCTTGTCATTTTAACAGACTTCAACTGATATAATATAATTCTACTGTTACACTGTGTTATTGCTGAACTTGACAAGATAGAATCATTGATGGGTCCTGACCTGTTTCTCAGGACCTAGGGCAGGTGAATCAGTTTCCAAGCAAATGCTTTCCAGAGGCAGCTGTTTCACAAGTTTCTGCTTCTTAAAGGAAATCATAGAAAGGAATTAACATCTGTAGCTTCTAAGCAGAAAAGGCAAACATTCGAACAAAAGACTGTTAATCAATTCATACAATTTCCACATAAACAACTGAAATATGCACTTTACCAGATGTTGAATACATTGTCTTTATATACTTATACACTCCTAAACAATTTTTATTCCCTATTTCAGTATATTCAAATTTTAAAAAATTGAAAAAGTCCAAGATCCATTGAGAAACCTTGCTTCTTTTGTTTAAGCAATGAATCCTTCAGTTGATTAATAACTGAGAATTATTTTGATGTACTATAAATGTTAAACACATCAGGCCAGCAACCAGACTATGAGTTCTAATCCACCTTTGAGATAGGGCTAGCTGGATAATTTTAGCCCACTCATTCTCTCTCAGCCCTAGGAAGAAAGAAATGGCAAGTTACTTCCAAAATTGTTGCCAAGAAAACTAAGAACTTGTTTAGGTAGTTGCCAGGAATCAAGATTGATTTAGACGTTTTTTAACCTGTCCTGGAGTGTGTTTATAAATGTTTACATGTATTTAGGTTTGTATTAGACAATGCCATGAATAAAGAACTTTTGCTCATGGCTTTGCTCCTTGATCCTTACCTGTTCACTCCTTGTAATTGAAGGAGGGATAGAGAAAAAATACCCAGCCTTCACTCCTTCCATTGCTACAGATGGTTTGCCATCAAATGCATGGAGCAACACTTTCTCAGCACCTGAGTATCCCAATAGCCAGGAAAGAAGTCACATTACCAGTAGAATTATGTCAGAACCTAACATAAGCAGCCAATTACATACCAAGAAAGTTTCAAAGCCCATATTATAATGCAAGAGAGACAGCTGAATGCCCTCTTGTAGAGTGAGATTACTTGTATTCCCTTTTCATATATTCATACTATATTTTTCTGCACAATTCCTTAATTTGATTGTCATGTCAATAAACCAAAGGCACAAGTTATTGTTAAATTCCTTACAGAAGGATATGCTATTAAAACTAGAAATTCAGACACATAAGTTCCTATCATATTGTTTATGTGATTCAAGAATGCAGTTGTTTCTAACAGTCTAGGAATTTCTTGCAAAAATCATACAAAGGCAAAAATAAGTATGTATTCAATTTGGGGGATCCATTTGCAAAAAATACTTTTATTGAAGCGATGTTTAATTTTAGAATAAGTATTATATTCATTAGAGTAGTTAGGAAATTTTAGACTTTGGGCTCACCCATACCCCTCTAGCACTTTAGTCTGCATAATATACTACATGAATTATATCAAAATGTGGCAAACTATCCTCTAAATAAACACATTTATTTCAAAATGTGGCAAATGTGACAAGATTTGGGAATCTTCCTGTTTCTTCTGCCAAATAGGGCCTTGGATTTCACCACAAATTCTGCCAATACTCAAATCTTGCTGAAATGTAACTGTTCCAGATTTTCAAATGTCTGTGCTTCTTTCAATAATAAAGCATGGTTTTGAAAATTGCAATGAAAGCAGATAAGTAAGCAGCTACTTAGGGATATATTCCTCATAATTCTGATGTAACATCTAGAGAAGAAAAGTTGACTTAGACCCCCATGGAGATGAGATCCCATATCAGGGGCACACATATTTTAACAAGAAAGCTAAACAAACTTAAATCATTAAGTAAAATAAATTATACCTTGTTCCTTTAAGAGGTTAATTGTTGGTCTTCCAGCTGAGCGGGAATGAACATTTCTAGAATAAATAAAAAGAACAAAAACTCAGCAAGAGATTTTGGCAAAACTAGCATGATTTTCAGGGTCAGATAAACCAGCTATATGACTGAAATTGCAGCATGTCTAGGCTTTTGATTTCAGCTAGATATTTTAATTTACCGTTAATTTGTACTAGGACTTAAGTATAAGGTAATTATTATAGTAAAGTCGAAATAAATATATCACAATATTATACAAATAAACATTTGGGGATGAGTCTGTTCTCTATCATAGCATCTTATTTGTATGCTTGTTTGTTTGTGTAGCCACCCATTTCACATGCAAACGACTTGCCATAGTCAGTTCACTCATTGTTATATCTAGAATTCTGTAACTACTACTCATAGTAACAAGAAAGGGTGTGCTTAGAGTCCCTTCCATGAAACAATGCCATGTAACATGTATGCACCTTCTTTTCTGCGGCACTTGCCTATGGAACATCATTCCCACCCTGAGATTTTCTAAAATCTGCATATGATGTCTTGCTGAACTGTTGATTATACAATTTGATGGTACAAAACAATAATAAAATGTTTGAAAACATTTCAAATCACTATATAACTATTATACAATAATGCAACATGTTGTATTATAATTACAGTACATGAAATAACCACAGGATCTATGCAAAATGCAATCAGATTTTTAGAAAAATAAGTTCATTTAAAGAAATTAAGTATCACAAAGAGAAGTTAATTCTCTAAATTATAAAAATAGCTATATTTTTGCAACAAGTGA
Organism: Azemiops feae; assembly: GCA_023970755.1. Classification (NCBI taxonomy): domain Eukaryota; kingdom Metazoa; phylum Chordata; class Lepidosauria; order Squamata; family Viperidae; genus Azemiops; species Azemiops feae. The sequence continues at coordinate 1,940,683 of JALGBA010004281.1, read as the reverse complement.
CCTACAAAGGTAAGTCAAGTTGTTTCGCCAGTTGAATTTGTTTCATCAAAACTTGACGTTGCCCTTCCTTCTGTTCATCACTGCTGGCAAATCTGGGAGTAAAATCTAAACCAATCTAGAGATTTAAAAAACAAAAAACAAGGCGGGTTGTTATTGTGGGGAAAAACCAGAGGAAATGTTGTGCTCCTGGTGAAAAAGAAGGATCTACATCTATCAAATAATTATTATTTATGGAACACTTGCAATCTTTAATCATTTATTCAGGAATGTAAATAGTTTATGAAACTTACAACAAAAGATATGACTATTCTGTGAGACCAAAAGGTAATTTCCAACATGGAAAAACAAATTTACATCGAAAATATTTTCTAGATATATTGCAAATACTATGCAACACATACACATATCCTCATTTATGACAACTACATATATATGTAGTGGGGATATAACATACATTTTATTTATTTTAAATGATTCTATATTTGTACAGTTCAAAATATATGAACATGTATTTTCACAGATTAAATAATAAATATTTCAGCAAATGCACATTTTCCAAAACACATACAATTATACATGGATGTTTTTGTCATGACATAATGTACATTGATATATTACTTTCCATTCTATCTGTACAATTCTGTGTAAGTCCACTTACATATACTATATGCACATTTTATTCAATAGGGTTTAATTCCAGATAAGTGTACTGCAAAAATTAAATCTAAACACCCCATGTTGGATTGCAGTGTTGTGTCCTAGAAACTTTTATCAAGATGCAAAATTCATTCAACTCTTTAGGGCTTAATTCTAAGTGATACACACTGCTTTTGGCAGAGGAAAAAGTGTATCTGAAAAAGACCTAATAAAGTATTATGATGATTCTACTTGCCTCCCCAATGGCCAGCAAATGATCCTGATATAGCTCAATGAGTGGGAATGCTTCTTCTAGATCCTGCAAAAAGATTTAACAAAATGAAATGAATATTAAAGTAAATGTACACATTTGCTTCTGCTCATTTAGTTTCATGTTTCTCTTGATTTCTCTTCTATTTATTTATTTATTTATCTCTCAAATTTCTACACTGCCCATCTCACCTAAGTGACTCTGGACAGTTTAAAATAAAAATATCAATAGTATAAAAACAGTTAAAAACAGATTAAAAGCAGAGTTAGAAGGTTAAAATGAAGATGTTAAAAGAGATAGATGTCTTCAAGCCTTCAACCATCCTCAAAGTTGCATATCACTCTGAGACTCCTATGCCAATTGGCAGAGCCAAGTCTTCCAGAAGACACTTTTCCAGAAGACCAGAAGAGGGGGGGGGCTGCCTCACTTTTGGGGTAAGATATTCCAAAGGGCGGGGACAATAGCAGAAAAGGCTCTCTTCCAGGATCCTGCTAGTCAAAATTCTTTGACAGGATCCACAACATATTTGCCTGCTTGATCAGGTGGAACAAATCAATGTAATTGGGACAAGACAGTTCCTCGGGTAACCTGGTCTCATGTCATGAAGGGCTTTAATGGTAATAACCAACATCTTGAATTGCACTTGAAAGGAAATAGGCACACAATGCAGCTCGCGTTGCAGAGATGTTACATAAGTAATCATAGGGGCACCCAAGACTGCTCACAGGATCACATTCTGCACCAGTTGCAGCTTCCATATACTCTTCAAGGGTAGTCTCATGTACAGGGCTTTGCAGTAGGCCATGTGGACTACTTACATACCCAGTATGTTTTCTATGTTCTTAAGGATGGGTGTTAAAGATGCACCAGCTTTTCTGTCAAAAAAACCCTGGTTTTTATACTTAATGTTTACAGCACTGTTTAACTTACCATAGACATTTTGCTTTTTATTACTGCATATTCTTGGACAAAATTCCATTATCTGGGTTATGGCATATAGGCACAAAACACATACATTACTACACTGCAGTGTTTCGTAACCTCATGCTGACTGTGGAATTCTGGGAGTTGAAGTCCACACTTAAAGATGCTAAGGTTGTAAGCACTACTATATTGAATATCTTAATCTACATTAAAACTTTGTAGATAGTCCTCAACTTACGACCACAACTGAGCCCAAAATTGCTATTGTTAAGTGAGAAATTTGTTAAGTGAGTTTTGCCCCATTTTATGATTTTTCCACATTTGTTAAGTGAATCATTGCAGTTGTTAAATTAGTAACATGGTTGTTAAGTGAATCTGGTTTCCCCATTGATGTGGCTTCCCAGAAGGTCGCAAAAGGGGATCACATGACTCCGGGACACTGCAACCGTCATAAATGTGAGTCAGTTGTCAAGCATCTGAATGTAAATCACGTAACCATGGGGATGCTGCGACAGTTATAAGTGTGAAAAATGGTCATAAGTCACTGTTTTCAGTGCCGTTGTAACTTTGAATGGTCATTAAATAGACTGTTGTAAGGACTACCTGTATTGTGCGTGAAACCAAAAGGTAGCCAAGGAGCTAAAGTGTATCTTGCCTTATAAAGGTTGAATTTCACTTTCAAATATATGTGAGGATTTTCCTCTGATCAACCAAGTTCACAAAGCCTTCTTCCTGGCCACTATAGGACATTCCCATCTCAATACCAAGCCATATGTCTTAGTACTCATATACTATACTTTTAATGGAAAACATTGCTTCTTCCTTTGTTCTCCTTATAAAAATATTGATATGAGAGGGTGCCCCGTTGCTTCTACAAGAAGAGTCTTAGAACTGTACTTTTAATCTACATGAAATTCTAAACTTTCATTAATAAGTGTTCTCAACAAGACTTGTAATAAGCAAACATCTCTCATAAAACTGATCTAAATAAATCAATAAGGGGCATTTTAATGATGTGTTTTTATGTATGTACCTACTGTAGATATTTTCTTATGTGTTTAGTCTTTTGTGATGGTAGCTATGATATATATGCCTTATTCATACATCCATATAATATAAGGGAATTTCTTTTTGTCTGGGGTTTAGATTTTACTTCATTTATTTATTAGATTTTTATGCCATCAATCTCACTGTTACAGTGACTCAATTAAACCAAACTGACTTTAGAAATCTTGATGATTTTTAATAAACTGCCTCATTCTCAAATGGATTTATTCTGTGATCTTAGGCAAGTTTTTACTCATTGAACTTTATTCCTTACTTGTAGGATTAAAGAACTCCTGACTACAATTTAATAAAGACTGAAAAATATCTAATAAATTAAGACACAATATAGACTTAATAATGTATAGAACTTAAAGTTTTAATTTTTTTCATGTCACCTTTAAAGTAACACTGTGTTCACATCCACCTGGAATACTTTGAACTGGATGGATGCCCAAGCATGGAAAAATAAATCCTGGATATCTAGACATAAACATTCGTTAAGGCATGGCATAAGTCAGGTGCACATTACATTTAATCACTAAAATTAATGTCAAATAAATCAATACTTATTTCAAATAAAATAAAGTGAATTAGTTTTCTGTTCCTAATTCTTACGTTTTCAATGCATTCCTTGTCTGAGTACCACTTAAAAACAACTGCAACTTTATTTGTTTTGTGCGAAAGAATACTAATCTAGGCAGGAGTGTACTGCTAAATGTTTAAGAATTTATTCCGCTGGCTCTATTGCTGCTGCTGTACAATACCTCACTGCCAGCTGAAAAACAGATGATCGGCACAATTAGGCATTGTGGCTCAGCTCTACTCTCAAACAACATACAAAATTCCAGATAACTTAACAAGTGGCTCTTGCGAGCCAGTTCTAGCACACTACTGAGTGAAGGGATCTCAAGTTTCATACAGTATATATTGAATAATGGATGAAGGAACAAGTATGATGCCAGAAAACCCTGTTGAGCCATAAAATACAAATGGACGCTGACTCAGCTACTGAGGTATAGTAGAAGTGCTGGAAAGCACAAGCATTTGATAACATCTAGAAAAAGATAACCTGTTAACAGGCACAGGCTTAGATCCGTTGTTCAACTCAAAAAAGCCACTGTTATTAATTCTCATTTTCCCACCTTCTGATCTCATTAACACAGATATTGCCATATCCCAATTAAATATTTAATATATATTGCAATTTGCATAAATGTATAAAAAGAGGTTGCATTCCCTCTACTTATAGGCTTGTCCTTCACCTTCAGGACCGTAACAAACCAATTTATCCCTCAGTGGAACTGAGTGCTAATCTCTAGTCTTAAATAAATTCTTGGCAAGTTCTCCTGCACATTGTATCAAATTACATCACATTGTTAAAATTTCATTGTAAAATATGTGGGTGAATCTAATACTCCAAAGAAATACTCCAAAAATTCAATATGTTTTTAACATTTTCTTTGAACACAGATATTTACTGAACAACAGGATAGTTCAATTTAATTTTGAAATTAAAAAAAAGAATGACAAAAGTGCAGATGAAGATGTTTATTCCAAAATCCCATTAAATGGATGTAACTAACTGGGTAATTCTTTAAACCTTAAAGTGTAACTATTTTCATCCCATTCAGTACAGACTGGAAACATTAGTACCTTTCTGAAAGTTGAATAATTTTTGTGAAATCTCCAGAATGTTCAGCAACTACTACCAGGGCCAAAACATTAGACTGAAATAGGAAATAAATTACATAGAATTAAAGCAATAAATCACAAAACTGTTCCAAAGTAAATCTATTTAAAAATAATATTCCCACATTAAATTAAATGCAATTATAAGTTTTAAATTATAGTACAATGATTTGAATCTAAAGTAACCTGTGTATAGAAAGTTTACAGAAGGAAAGTTCTGCATCTCAAATTAGTTCTATGGCAATTCTGATTGTCCCACAAAACCTGTGCATAGAATTGCAGGTTCATTCTGCTGAAAAGAAAATAGTTGAGGAAAGGATGAGATGGAAAAATATTTCCTTTTTGAGACTTCCTTAAACCATAAAAGTTAGGCTCCAGTTCCAATTTGGGTCATTTGTCTCATGCCTCAACAGTTTCCACCCATGCACTCCATCTTTCAATTTTCCAAAAATTATAAGGATTGGAAAGAACCTTGGAGGTATTCTAGTCTAGTCCAACCTCCTATCCAAGTCAGGAGACCTTATTGCATCCCGAATAATATATATTTGGAATATATAAAGTATAACTTTAGAACTTTTAAGAAAGGCTCCTGAGGCTGTTTGTCTCAGTACCTATATAATCTTACTATTTTAACAAACAAAAGCACTGCTTAGTATGCGTCAGGCTTCATTTTTACCTTGAATATATTAACATTCAGATCTGTGTCCTTTCTAGATTACTTGCAAATCAGCCCAACTTTTTCAGATATGAATTTTGTGTACCATCAGAGGGAGCAAGCCACATATAAGAAAGCATATATGAATCAATCAAATACACTTCTATGGTACATTGAACATCTAATGACTGCATGAGAAACAGAGGCTAGCAGTCTTCTTTCACAGGCTCATTGCACCGAACTACAGAGGTCTTAATTGTAAAGAATAATCCACATTTTGGGTTCTTATGTGCAATAGGCTAAGCCATAAACTGAGGCTTACTCTATCATGCATACCTGTTTACCACAGGGGTTGGGCTGGGTTCGTACAATTTTTAAAAAATTATCCTGTCTTTTTTTTCCATATACAGCTCAAGGCAGCAAACGTAGCAATACTCCTTCCTCCTCTAATTTTCCCCATAACAACCTTGTGTGTTGAGTTGGGCCGAGAGACAATGACTGGCCCAAAGTCACCTGGCTGGTTAAAATAAACTGCATGTCACCCAGTCAGTGTTTTGAACTTTAGTCTAACTGAACATTCAACATTCAATCTGCTTAAGTTCCAAAACACAAATGCAGATGTAACTATTTTTATACTTTGATAAAGGGAAAATAACAACTGAAAAATATTACAAACCTTTTTTGCATCTTCCAATACACGTTCAATATCCTGGAAGAGGTTAAAATGTTATTATGCTGACAGATCATTGTGTTTAAACATAGCATATTTGCAAAGGACCAAGATTTTCATTCTACCCATAAAGAGTAATGCAGCCTAACTTTTCTTTCTCCCCCCCCACACAATTTTTATTAAGGATTATATTGAACAGATAAAACAGATACAAATTTTAATTCAAAAATACATTAAAAAGAAAAAACATTGTAAAAACACACCAAAAGAAGAAGAAAATATAATAAACTATTTCTTTGGTATTGGAATGTAGATTGACCTCTTCCAATCTGTTGACTACTGTGTCTTTATCCAGATATGCTGGCATAGTTAGAACTTTTATAGATTCTTCTGTGGCTTTCTGTATTCACTGTATCCATTTAGAAGTGATTCAGATTTCTGCAGCCTTATCAGCCCTAAATTGGAGATGCTTAAATAAGTAGAGTCAGGAAGATGCCTCCGTAGTATAACTACTAGAGGATCCAGAAATGCTTGCAATCTTTGGGGAAATCCCTGGCGTATTCTCCCCCCCCCGCCCCGCCCCGCCGCCGCCGCACCCCTCCCCCATAAGACCAACACATATATTTTCAGATTCTCCTAACAATCATTTTCGTTTTGAATTGTAAGCCGCCCAGAGTCATTGACTGAGCTGGACGGGTGTAGAAATTGAATAAATAAATAAACTTCAGACGGCAAGTTCGGGCAGACATTGCCTTATCAAGCAGTAACCTAGTTCCTTCCTAATCCTTAAATAACAATATTTCCCGATGAAGAAAACCTGCAACTTCTTTGCAAAGGTTTAAGATGACTTAATAAGAGCTTTTAGTAAAGATTTTGGTGGTGTATTTTTTCCCCTTAGTTCAAAGCCACTTACCCTTTGAAATTCGGGCGCCGCGAGATGGCAGTGACAGTCCACCGCTCCCATCCTGGCACTCAGTACTAGAGTTGTCCCAGTCGCTGTTTCCACCCGGACATATTTCCGGATTCTACCGTCGCGGTGGCAAAGCGTTAAATGAGGATCACTTACTTCTACTTCCGGGTTGGGGGGGAAAGTTAAGGACGGCTTTGAAAGAGAGCGGGAAATGACAGCCGAGATGGAGGCGCTGCAGTTGACTGGGGCTGCGGCAGTTTGTCCACCACTGCCGCATCAGGAGCCCCGAGTGCAGTGCCTTTCACGCCGATGGACGGCCGAGTTGCTGGATCATTGCAGACCGTTCGTGCGCAGACTCGGGGCCGGTCAGGCTATTGAGACCGAGAACTTGGAACAGGCTGTGGGGGAAGCGCTTTGGGTAAGGGGAGTCAGACTGAGATGGCTTGGCCGTGGTGAGAGTTGGGCTGCTAGGAGGGATGGCGGGAGGTTTATTTTGATTGCTTCTCATTAAGATTGCTTCTATCAGAGGAAGACTTTAAATAAATATTGAATTGTTTGTGGGGCGTTGTTTGGTTGAATAGGGATTAATTCTTTGCCCTAGAGTTTCTTTAGTAAGGGGATGAGTAACCTCTGGCCCCAAATAACTCTTCTACCGTTCTTAAAGATTGATTGCTGAAAACGAACATCTCAGATTCTTGTATCTTTGAGGTCAGAAGCACACACAAGCTGTTGTATAACTTCTAAAATAAGCATAGCTATCAGGACCTCTTCACAATCCCTCTCCCACCGGTATGTCCTGTATGATACGGTCCTAACCACTTTTCACCCTTAAACCCCAGAAATTATAAATGCAACATAAATGTTGCGGATTTTTAAATATAGTATGACACCAAGGCGTTTTATTTGTGATTTCTGTGAAGATAGGAAAAGCAAATATCTATCAGTTGTAAAAATATTGAAAAGCAGTATGGAAGCGACAGAAACGAGTATTTTCATAAGAAGAAACATGTAATTTACTTACATAACAAAGATTCAAGGGGGAGGTTGCTAAGCATCCCTGAAGAAATTTCACAATTAGTGCAGAAATTGTTGTAGAAGTTGGCACTTTTGACACTGATCTTAATTTTTTTAAAAAAACTATCAGAAGTAGCCAATAGAAACTAAGCTAGACTGGTAATTAATTATTAATAACTTTAAAATTTATTAAAAGTATTTAAAACAAAACCTTGGCATTAAAACAGCCAATAATTGATGCAGATCATTCTGTTAGAGAAAGTTGCTGTTGTGTACTGTATTTACATGTATTTACCATGCAAGGTTTTTTTTCTAAAAGTTTGATATGTGTTTGTTACATTATGCTTGGAAATCCTGTTAAGTGATCTTTCCTTATTAAGTTTGTTTAGATTTTGTAATTATGATAGTAAATAATGTAATTTTGTATGCTCTGCATACTGTAAGTCAAGACTGGCTGGATTGTGGTCATCTAATGAGTTCATAAAAATCTGAAAAGACTGATTTTCAAATTGATAATGCCTCTGCCATTGCTAGCTTTGCATACAGACCCCCCCCCCAAATAAAAACCCTATTTTGAAATCCAGAAAGTAATTTCTGACTATTGAGTTCTAGAGACTGCCTACCAGTTAGGATGTACTTTCTCTAGAGTACATGTCAGAATTTCCTTTCTCTTATTTTTTGTGAATCTTAATTACTGGTAATAATTGTGAAAACAGACAACAAGAGAAGTTGCAATTATTCCCTTGACAGAAATTAATAGTATCTTTCTATATATGAAGTACAATCTGAACTGGGCATTTCACTCTGTTTCAGAAGGGGCAGTGGACTTATTACATCCATTAATTTGCCTTGAGTTTTCTGTTTAGAAACACAAAGGGTTTTTTTCAGGTATTTGTGACTATATATTAATAGAGTTGAATTTGACATGTGTTTCTTCTTATGAAAATACTTGTATCTGTAATGAGCATTTATTCCCCATAATTATATTTTTCCTGTTAGACCTTTCAATATGTATATTGTTATGCATTCTGCTTGTTTATCATGCTAAAATGTGAAAAAGCGTTAGATGCCTTGTTGCTGAATGTTGGAATGCACCAAATGTTGGAAACTATCTTGTAATTTACCTATCAACATGGGAACATCATTGTGCTTGTAAATATTGTGGACTTGTTTTGCTGAATGGATGTGTTTTATCAGAATGCTGTTTATCAACGTTTTGTTTATCAATGTCATTCCTTACTGGTCCATTTTGTGATGTAGCATTGGCAATTAAAGGTATCTTTTTAAGAATTCATACATTATATATTTATATCTATATTTTTGTACATTTTGTACAGAACTTTGAAACAGCTGTACAAGAGAATATCACTGTTAATGGGCAGCCATGGCAGGAATCATCAAATCTTCAAAATGGTATATTATTTAAAATATGCAAAATCTTGACTAATACTGTTGGAAAATCTTATATATAATTACAGATGGTCCTCGATTTACAACAGTTTGTTTAGTGACCCGCCAACGTTACAGCGGCACTAAAAATGTGACTTATGACCATTTTTCACAGTTATGACCTTTGCAGCAGTCCCATGATCATGTGATTAAAATTCAGATGCTTGGCAGCTAGTTCATATTTATTACCATTGCTATGTCCCAAGGTCATGTGAACTCCTTTTGCGGCCTTCTGACAAGCAAAGTCAGTGGGGAAGCCAGATTCACTTAACAACTGGGTTACTAACTGATCATCTACAGTGATTCACTTAACGACTATGGCAAGAAAGGTCGTAAAATGGGGCAAAACTCAAATGTTTCACTTAACAATAGAAATCTTGGGCTCAGTTGTGGTCGTAAGTCGAGGACTACCTGTATTTTGCTGTATTTACCCAGTCCCTGTTGTAGTACAATTCCTTGTAATGTTAGTCTGGTTTAAAAATATTAGTTATAGATACATTTATGGTGAGGAGACCGTAACATAATAAATCATATACTTTATATGCAAAAAGATTTCTATTTTCCTGTCATCTCAGATTAAAAGGATCTATTACTGCCATCTGTTGGCCTGTTATAGTTTGTGGATGACAGTTTATAATTACATAAGATTCTTTAGTTTAAAATGATGTGAATAATGTTAGAATGTTTCTGGAAAAGTTGTACTATATTTCCTTTCAATTTCATTGCAATTGAATTATTGACTTTTTTTTTAATTTGCTATTTTATTTTAGCTTGCAGTGATGAATTTTACAGAGCCAGTTTGATACAACATTCTATATTTCTTAATAACTGGCTGCAGGAACGTTTGAGAGCCAAAGGGTTGCCTTCTGATGGATTTCATCTGCCAGAACGCAGCCTTTTCATTCTGCGTGCTTAACAACCTAGGAGGCAGGTTAATAACTGCATATGGAAGTGCAGTCATTGCAGTTATTGAATGAAGCAGTCACATGGGCATTTCACTTAACGACCACTTTGCTCAATGACTGAGATTCCATTACCAATTGTCATCATTAAGTGAGGATTACCTGTACCTGTATTTTTATTTTTACTTGGAGAAGTGTTCCAGTCAGTTTGTTGGACATGATTCTTTCTTTTTCAGTTAAAATGATTTATGCCAAGAAACTAGTCTGTTTCTAGGCAATAATTTCTGCAGTAAATCATTAGTTGTTTTGTTTTTTTGTTGGTTTGCTTTTTATGGGTTTATCATACAGTTTTATTTATGTCATTTAACATAAATTCAAATTTGTTTCACAATTTTAATTTTAATAATGAATAAAATTTTTACTGTAATAAATATTTTCCCTTCTCATTAACCTTTCATGTATCTTTGCTGAAGATGATGATATATGTATTCTTTCTATGCCAATTGAAGTTAAAAATATATCCACATACTATACTTTTCAAATATTAAATATTTCTATTTTTGTTGTGAAATAGACACAGACATTAAACTCCTTGAAGATCAGCTTGATGAATTAATTGTGAAAGTGGCTTCCAAGCGTAATCAGTATCCTAGAAAAATGCAAATAAATGTTGTTAAAGGCATTAAAATGCAACAAAAATTGTTGGTGAGTAATTTGAATTCTTAAGTCATTGGATGAAAATGTTTACTTTGAGAGAATCAGATAATGATTTTGTTTACTACAATAGCAGATGTCCGTGAATATCAGATTATAGTTCATGAGCCTAGTTTAATATAATACTAAGGTGAGGTAATATTGTGATCACTAAAATCTGTCATAAATTATTGTGATGCAGGGAAATACATATGCCTACTTACTTAAAGCTTTAAAAGGATGCTTATTGGAGAGAGGTTCAGGATAGGAGATGATATAGACACACATACAGCCAGTACTTAAAGATTTTTATTGTGGACACTATCAGTTTTATATAGCCACCCCTTTTAATACATGACTCTGGGTAGTTCACAATCAGTTAAAAACAATATAAAAGTAGCAAAAAGTACAATGTAAAGCAATATATATATATATATAAAACCATATCACAAAACTCATAGCCAAGGTGATCCCAACCATCCATAGCATTAAATACAGCTACTACACATGCTCTAGCAAACCACAGGGAGAAGGGTAACATAGCCCAATCAAGGGGTGCACATATTATGACTTTTTCTTCCCCTCGTTAGCTTAATTATTGAGACTGGAATGTCTGTGAGTTTTTTTCCAGCTCTTGCTACCAAATAAAGGCGTTAATTCACATAGTTCCACTATTTTGCTTCTGAATCTCCAAACACACATCACGGTCTCTCCTCCTGGTCTTTCCACACTCTTTCAAACCAGTCCAGCATTTTCTTCCTGATCTTCCTTCTTGTCCCAGGACCAGTATCTCTGTACTTGGCAGACTCTATTCCACTGAACGTTAACCAAGTGATGTCCTCTATAGCAGCATGCCCTGCAGTATCTGAATTATTATTTAAAAAAAACCCTTTCTTCTGCTTCTTATTGCTCTTTTTATAATCTGTAACCAAGACATATATATGCCATTGTATAGTTGCCTTCTAGCATTTTCCCCTTTCTGCCTATGTGCTGTTTGTTTGGGAGCAGACACACATTCTAGTTCTGTCTTACTGGCTTTCTCAGGGCACTAAGTTGCATAAGTTTGAGTTTGAGAACACTTGCTTTGCAGCTTTTTCTTAAATATATTTTTATTTCGTTTCAAACAAGATTAAAATACAAAATACAGAACTCCCCAAAAAAGGTTTTGAGTAGAAGAAAAATATCTGTAAAACATTTTCAGGAAACCAGTAAGATGGCTGTTCAGTTACTTATAATCACTGATACATTTTTTTATAGAAGTCAGTATTTTTTAAATAAGAAATCTAGCTTATCCTAAATCTTGCAGCAGGGGGCACTGTTTTATTAGTCATCCAAATTGCTGTAAAGTTAGATAATATAGAACTTTGATTATTTAGATTAGAATGTAAAATATATTGTAATAGCAGCATTTAACTCATCTAATTAATACAGGTAGTCCTCCCTTACCAGTGGAACTCTGTGACTCAGCAGTGTGATTGTAACTATGACAATAGTCCCAGTTGCCACTGTTAGGTGAATCCTAAGTGATCACAGCATCCTGTTGTCATATGATTGCCATTTACAACCTCCTGCCAGTTTCCCTATTGATTCTATTTGACAAAAGCCAGCAGTGAAAGTCATAAATGACAATCATGTGGCTGTGGGACGCTGCAACATCATAATTGCAAGCCAGTTGCCAAGCACCCAAATTGCTATCCCATTATCGTGGGGACACTGCAGTGGCCGCAACTACGAAGACCTGCCATAAATGCCCCTTGTTCAGCAACTTCAGAAGGTGACTGTATGATCAGTGAGGACTTAACAGAATAATAGGATTGGAAGGGACTTGGAGGTCTTCTAGTCCAACCCCCTGCTAAAGCAGGAAAGGACTGCCTGTATGTGATGAGACAGCAAAACCTGCTTTTGCTAAATTTACAAATCAAATAATGGCTGCTTTTACAAAGATGTATTACATATACGTATATGGATAATATTTTTTTTTGCTTAAGATTCAAATGTTTTAACCATGAATTAAGTCACATTTTAGAAGTTATAATGCAAACAAAGGAAAGAGATTTTGAATGTATTTTTTTTTTGTATGCTTAGGGCTATCAACCTTTTGTGAACTGTCAAGACATAAAAGTTGAACCTTCTCAAGGTAATTTTCTGAATGATGCTTCATTTCTTTTCATAGAATATAGCAATTATATGTTTTAAATACTCCATAACTATCTGTTCTTACAAATATAACGAGAGAGAGAGAGAGAGGAGATGATATAAAATCTGGCAATATGGGGAAACATTTTATGCATCTGATGTGAATTCTAGTGAAAAAAAGCATATCGTACAAAGTCTGTAAGATAGTCTTTTCTAACCCTGGAAAAACCCTTGAAATAATGTTCAGGTCTTGGAACCCCTGCATAACAATTGTGAAAAATAGAAAAATTTCACAATAAAGTTCACTTTTAGCCTATACTGTCCACAATTTGCAATGTTAAAAGAACAGCAAAGTGGTGGGCTAGCAGCTAAGTTGGGGTGTGTAAATATCACCAATCACTGTGAGCACTAACATTATGTGTCCAAAGTTCAAACAGTAATAATAATAATAATAAAGTTGGAAGGGACCTTGAAGGTCATCGAGTCCAACCCCCTGCTCAGGCAGGAAACCCTATACCATTTCGGACAAATGGCTGTCCAGTCTCTTCTTAAAAACTTCCAGTGTTGGAGCATTCACCGCTTCTGGAGGCAAGTTGTTCCACTGGTTAATTGTTCTAACTGTCAGGAAGTTTCTCCTCAGTTCCAGGTTGCTTCTCTCCTTGACTAGTTTCCATCCATTACTTCTTGTCCTGCCCTCAGGCGCCTTAGAATAGCTTGACTCCCTCTTCTTTGTGGCAACCCCTGAGATATTGGAATACTGCTATCATGTCACCCCTAGTCCTTCTTTTCATTAAACTAGACATACCCAATTCCAGCAAACGTTCCTGATATGCTTTAGCCTCCAGTCCCCTAATCATCTTTGTTGCCCTTCTCTGCACTCTTTCTAGAGTCTCAACATCTTTTTTACATCGTGGTGACCAAAACTGGATGCAGTATTTTTTTTTAGTCATGCTCTCACAGAACCCTGACTAAAAAAAATGACTTAAGGTAAAAAATGATTTGGGATGCAATGCTTTGCAGGAAAAAACAGAATGCCATATAAAGTATTTATATATTTATGGTCTTAATTCTACCACTTTCCAGGCCATAGTGCTTAGACCGGGGGATGGGCAATTAATTTTCCCCAAAGGACCACATGAGAAACTGGGACTATGTGGAGAGCTGAACCAATACGCTGAACTTAATTCTGCTCAATATTAATTTTATTGCTTCATAAAAAGCAGTAAATTATACCATTTTATTAGATGTTACTGGTAAGAATGCATGTTATGATAAGGCTATGAAAATGTGGAGTAGGTCAAATATAGCAGTAAAAAATAGTAAAAACAATCATATCACTATTTCATTTTATTTTTAGCACAACATATGAATAGCTAATCGCATACTTACTAAGCCAGATATGGCATTTTACTATCAAGTTTAACTTGTCTTCAGACAGCATTTCTTCTAACTGGAAAACATTGCTATAGTAATTTATTTGCAATGAAGAATTATTTCATACAAATTTGTGCCACATCAATCACATATTTAAAAAAAAAATCTAAAGTGGAAATAACGTTTAGGAAAACATTGTGCAGATATATTATGAATGAATTTATTTGCACAGTCTGGAATTTGCATCTATCCCTGTGCAGTAACTACAATCACCAGAAACGAAAGATAGAATTATCAGCTTTCGTTTCCTTGTTTCATTTCCCATGTTTTGGAAGCAGTGTAAACATCTAAGTTTTTAAATACTTCTCTGATGTACAATTGTGTAATATTCTGCCAGGGCAAATAAATAAGGATTATTGGAGTAGATTGATGGTAATAATCCAATTTCTTTTCAAATGAGGTAAATCACTTTAGAAAAACTTGCAAGCAGTTGTTTTGTAATGATTTTACAATATATAGTGTGCTGTAACTCTTCCCATTATTCGTATTTTACAGATGGAATGCAGAAATAAAGGGCAATTACTTGCCCAAGTTCAGTCAAGTTGACCATAAGTCATCCAGAAAGAATTTATTAATGTTATGATACTTTCAGTTTTCACAGAGTTTTAGAAAGTTCAAGAGGACAGTTCTTAGCTCAATGACTTTCTAATATAAAAGATAGCAAATGTAAAGAGAGTGAAGATTTTTATTTTTATATTTGGACTCCTTTTTTAATGTGCCTCTGAGTCAGTGTTGACTCCTGGCAAATACGTGGACAAGTCTGCAGTTTTCTGGGCAATATTTTGGAAGTGCTTTGCCATTTCCTTCCTCCTAGGGCTGAGAAAGAGTGACTGGCCCATGGTCACCCAGCTAGATTGCACTTACTTATGGCTGGTTATAGTAGGAAAATAGAAATTAGATTTGGGAAAGAGATTCAAAGAACAAAAGCAGGAGCATCACACAGGTGCTTGGGAAAGCAAAACTGGAAACTGAGGAAACAGGAACGGTGAAAATAGACATTATATGAGAAAACACCACCGTAGAATCAATAAAGCTAGCATGCAAAGAACTGCATGGTCCTGGAGGCTTCCCATTATATTTTTTCTAGCTTTAACTTTTTTTATTAGGTACAAATTTAATTGTATCTGCAAAAAGCAAAAAGTAGTACTAACATGAAACTATTTGCAAAAATTTGCTTTTGTTGATATTGGCTGGAGGGGAGACTGTATAGTCACCAACAAAGTTTAAAGGGCTAAAAGTAAGCATTGGGTATGGCCTTAGGGTTATTTGTCTATATATTTATTTTGAATAATTGA
This sequence comes from Azemiops feae, assembly GCA_023970755.1. NCBI lineage: Eukaryota > Metazoa > Chordata > Lepidosauria > Squamata > Viperidae > Azemiops > Azemiops feae. The sequence goes on along the minus strand of JALGBA010004281.1, from coordinate 1,924,958 downwards.
TATGGCTGCTTATTTCACAGCAGTGAGTTTTTTCAGCTTATGAAAATTTTGAATTCAAAATCTGAACCCCCCCCCCCCAAAGTGAGGGTCTTCCTGCAAAATAACTGTTCCATAGAAGGAAGAAACAAGTATAGCTGGTGAAGAAAATTGCAGGGTGGGGGTGGGGGAGTGGATTGTGTCTTTGACTCTTGGTGGCTGTCTGAACTAGTCCCTACTGTTTTCTTGGCAAGATTTCAGAAGTAATTTGCCATTGCCTTCCTAGAGCTGAGCATTGCTCAAGATACACTGCTTGAATGTGTGCTCATTTGTCTTTATCTGAAGAGTGATTTCCCAAATTTTTTGAGTTGAGAAAGGTTACTTGTGAGTCAAAACTGATTTTGTGATTTTGTATTTGTTTAACATGTAGATTGGTCCTAGGTCACAAATACATGGAAAATCTTAGATAACTTATAAATTTACTTGCTTGATTATTCCTCCTCTCTTCCTGGAAAATATTGTATTGTGAAGTTTTTAGAAGACTTGTGTTGACCTATACACTGCTCTAGCTCATATATTTACTGCATAGAGTAGCAGTATAGAAGTAGACAATTTCATATGGATGATTTTTAAGAAATATAAAGAAAAAGCTTGAAGGTTCACTGTGGCCTCAAAACTTGTATGTAATTGCATTAAGAACCTCAAGGTATATTATGCTTTGCAGTTATAATCAGGACATACAGGTAGTCCTTGACTTACCACAGTTCATTTAGTGACCATTCGAAGTTACAACGGCACTGAAAAAAGTGACTTATGACCATTTTTCACACTTATGATAATTGCAGCATCTCCATGGTCATGTGATTTACATTTGGATGCTTGACATCTGGTTCACATTTATGACGGTTGTAGTGTTCCAGGGTCATGTGACCACCTTTTGCAAGCAAGTCAATGGGGAAGCCAGATTCACTTAATAACCGTGTTACTAATTTACTAACTACAGTAATTCATTTAACAAATGTGGCAAAAAAGTCATAAAATGGGGTAAAACTCACTTTAAAAATTTCTCACTTACCAACATAAATTCTCTGCTCAATTGTGGTCATAAGTTGAGAACTACCTGTACTTTATATCATCTCTTTTAATAGAGATTATAATTACAATTACTATTTACTGTTCTTTATTACTGATGTACAATTTAGAATTCAGCACAGTATTTTCCAGATAGATTAGGGTTTATGCAGTTTTGGATTAAATAGTTCTAGGAATTTCCCTTTCAGAATTCTGATTATTAGGGTTCAGGAGCTGCAAGAAGAAAAGACATATCTGTTGATTTACTGGAAATCAGCATTTATGATATTTGATACAATAGTGATGAAAAATTTGTCCTTGGAAGAATAGGAGATAAATAGTTTACAGCAGTATAAATATGTGTAACAGTTTAATTCCAGAGGTTTCTATCAGAAAATCTTTTAAAATATGGTTTTAAACTAAATATTAAGCTAAATGGGATAATTAATAACAACTTGAAGATTTTTACTCCTTTGTATAACTTTGTTAAAAAATACTATAAAATTGCAATACACAAGAGCTTTTATTATCCACCCAGCTGTACATATTAGAAATTTGTGGGGGAAGCTGGCAGTTTAGGAAAGGCAATATTTATTTACAAATCTGCTATTGTTTTTCTGTTTGTTTTACACTGTAATCATTTATTTCTTCCATGGAGTTCTGATTAGTTTATTTAGCTATTTTTCTGTCATCCCTTTGCAACACTGTATGACTTAGATTATAAGGAGATTTGACCAATCTAAAACAATGTTAAATTAAATTGCATGCTGGATATGGATTTTGAATGAAGTATCCCTAACTGAGTTCCTTAGAATCTCACTATAGTGAGATAGTTGTATACCGGTATGTGATAGAGACAGGGTTTATTTTTAGTTTTGCACGTTTCAGATGTATTTCAGAAATGATTGTATATTTAATGCATTGAATGTCACAGTATATGATTCCTTACCAAAAAATTAATTGATAGTAAATTGCAGAATGAAATAACATGGTCCATTTGTATTTTTACAATTTTGGAACTTTTCTTTTTAGATGTTGAATAAAATACCCTCTTTGGAATAGTAGCTGGCCCATGATACTATCTCGATATCATTTCCTCTCTCTCTCTCTCTCACATTACAATGCAGCAGATTGATGTTTTTCTTGGTTTATCTTGTAAGAGAATACATGAATCTTTTTTTTCCCCAGATCAGTCTATGGTAGAACTGAGACTTTCAACAAAAACTATGTCTAGACATACTGGAGAATCATTTAAGGTGAGGTTTCTAAAGATATAATGGATTGTATTAGTTGATTAATTGACATAATGGGTCATGCATTAATGACTCAACTCCAACTAACTTAAGATAGTCAGTTTTAACTACAACAAAGTCTGGTCCAAGTTAGTAGCATTCATAATCTAGAAACATAACTCTGAAAAATTACACATTCCAGTCCTCAAATGTTTCACTGCTCCCTGGAATGCAATGATATGCTAGTTCTAGAAAGTCTGTCTTTCCAGAAGTGTATTTTCCAGGATAGGAAGTGGTTGGTGGTGTTCTCCAAATATCCATTTCCAGGGAATGCATAGATTTACAAATTCCTAACTTTAACTTATTGTCAAGCAGTATTATAGGACACTTGTGAAAACCTGATTTATTGACTGTTTTAAGAAAAAGACAGTAGAAGTCTCTTATTTTTCAACTGAATAGATTTATTCAGAATTTGTCTGCTGTACTTAGTATCATCTATGTATGTTTTGAATCTACAACTCCCAAAATTTCAGTCCTTTTAAATGTGTATTGAAATTGCAAAGCAATATTACGGAAGGTTTGTAATAAATAGCACATATGAATTAATGTTTAGTGTACTATTGCTAAAATTCATTAAAGCAGTTTAGGAATTGTAGTACTCCCGGGATATAGTAGCTCAATTTGAATAACCTGGAATTGTTTTTGTTTTTCTCCTGCCATCTCCAGTCGCTGTCATCCCTTGTAGAAAGAGCAGAAGGCTTCTCAAAAGCATTGTCTTCACAGCAAACTTTGGAACAATGCAGACTCCATCAAGAAATCATGTTTGCCTCTGAAGTTAAAAAAGAGGATAAAAATGATGTCAAAAACCTTACATCACAAGTGGAAGTTATACCTTCACAAACTGCTAGCGATAATTCTGTTCTACTCAAAATAAAGAGATCATCATGTTCTCCACAGAGACGCTACCCACTCCGACAAAGAAAACTTAGTCACAATACATGAACACAGCCATTCAGTTTTTCTGATTTTTTTTGTTTATATAGCATCCTTAGTGATCTCCTGGAATCCATATAATCAAACAAATTTTGTTTGATAGTGATGAAGTTCGATACTGGATCCCTTTATATAGCTATTCTGTAAAATACTGAAGCATATTAATTAAATTCTAACATTTTTGTTTGAAACTAAATTTGCCTACAGTATATTACAGCAGAATGATCTTCTACAAGGACTTTGACTTGTTTATGAAAACATAAATGCTTTAATGGTAATCTTTCCAAACATTAGGTAATGCTCTTGATACATGAAGTTGTACATTTCCATAGCAAAGAATCTTGCTGAGTGGAACTTCAAAAGAACTATAAGCAGAGCATCTGTAACTGGAGTTTCAGAGAACAACTCCTGAAATTTCTGAGGCAAATCCTCAATCCTTTAGATGCACATTGAGGGGTATCTAGTTCCCTGTAACTGTTTGTGGATTTCTACATCAGTATACTTTTAAAATGAGCTCAACTTGTGTATATGTTCATTATAGCTATAGGCTGGGGTTAAAGATTAAAGTATTTAGCTGCAGATTGTGTCTTCACTATAGTCTAAAAACTAATGAGGAAGAAGTGTTGTTTGGTGCTAATATACAGGTAGTCCTTGACTTACAACAGTTGTTTAGTGACCATTCAAAGTTACAGTGGCACTGAAAAAAGTAACTTATGGCCATTTTTCACACCTATGACTGTTGCAGCATCCCCTTGGTCACATGATCAAAATTCGGATGCTTGGCAACTGGTTCATGTTTATGACAGTTGCAGTGTCCCAGGGTCATGTGATCAGTTTTTGTGACCCAACAAGCAAAATCACTGGGGCAGCCAGATTCACTTAATGTTACTAATTAAAATCTGCAATGATTCGCTTAACAACTGTGGCAAGAAAAGTTGTAATATAGGGCGAAACTTGCTTAACAAATGTCTCACTTAGCAACATGAATTTGGGGTTCAATTGTCGTAAGTCAAGGACTACCTGTATTGCTTTTTCTCTCCTGCATTCCCTTTTCCCTGAGCCATGACAAGTCGTCTGGGAATTTGATGGGAGGGAGTACAATGTACTTCCACATCATCATTTAGTAAATGGTCAAGTTGCAAAGAAATATCAAGTTTTGTGCTCCTGAGAAACTATCAATAGTGGATGTTTTGTTTTACTTTGCTGATTTTCATGGTATGCAAATTAAAAGAGGGCTAATTGAGTTGGCCTAGTAATTGTAAGATTACCAATCTATATATTACTTAAAAATCACTTTGCCCATTATATAATTATACAGTTCTAGTAAATTAATTTTATAATAGGTGTTTTCAATTGAAGTTGGTTTTTCAATTTTTATTCTTGTGAAAAGAATTTTTTGTAATAGTTGGTCTTTGAATATTTAGATGTCTTTTTTCTAAATCAAATTAGACTGTAATTTGAATTGCATACAGGAAGCAAGCCAGGTGACAGAGTCTAATAGGCTTGCTTAAGCAGTATATATTCAAGGAGAGCTATAAAAAAGTCTGGACTTGGTATTGCTGAAGTTGTGTTGTAAATTACCAATATTTTCCCTTATTTTTTTAAAAACTCAGTTCCTCCAGGTTTCTGAACTTCAAGTACTTTTTCATTTTATTTGGATTTTAAAATATAATTGTGATCTATAAATTTTCTAAATCAACATTATACCATTTTCTCTTTTTTATTACTGTATTTACGGTACGAGGCTAGAAACCCAGGAGACTGTGAATTCTAATCTTATTTTAGCCATTAAAGCCAGCTGGATGACTTTGAGTCATTTACTCTCTCACTCTCAGCTTTCGACGTCATGCTCAGGAGAGAAGCCATTCAGTCAATTCCTGCAACAGCCAATGGATCAACACTTAGTTGATCTACCACCACCCCCGCCCCCAAGACAGCTTTCTGAATCAGCAGGGTTTTTTTCCTCCCCTGCTGACAGACAGCTGGTTTCACCGCCAAAGCTGGCTCTTCGGCAGTACGCTTCCTGGATTTGAATGGGAGCTACTAGGATTGGCCCAAAATGTCCCTCAGATGACTGTGGACCTACCTGAGAAGAGGGCCTAGAAGGTTGCAATTTTCAATGGGCGTGGTCAGAGGGCGGGGCCTCCATCTTTTCCTACCAGCTGCCTGTTGCCTTAAGAATGCCTAGGTTTTAACAGCATGTTTTGATATTTTCTTTTTTGATTTTTACTTTTAAATGTTAATGACTAGTTAACATGAGACACAGCAGACTGTGGTAGTGAAAAAGATCTGATTTGATTTACATTTGTATGAAACTTTCACTATAGGGATTTCATACTTTATACTTTTTTAAACGGTCCGGTCTTAATTTTTTTTTAAAAAATGATGAAAATCTCTCTTTTTTATGCTGGGAAAGTTCTTCTCAACGTTTTTCAAGGTTAATTTGCATGATGCTTTTCCTGTCTTTCAGAGGAGCTTTTTATGATTGGCTGTAAAAGTTCAGCTGCAAAAGTTTAACTACTGAAGTATCGTAGCCTATATCAAAATATAGTCAAAATACAAACGATAAGACAAAGCTTTTGGGGAAAGTTGGGAAAAAAGAATACTTTTCAATTTACAAGCCCAATTTGAATATTTGGATAAAAAGCTTGATAAAATAACAGTGGTTTTCAACCACCTGGAAGAAGGTAACCAAATGCAAGTAACAGCAGTTGCAATCAGATGGATAGGAATGTAATTTGCTGCCGGCAGACCTGAAGGATGAAGCTGATTTGGAAAATGCAAGTTGCTTAGGAGGTATGGATTGTAAAGACAAAGTTGATAGAATTTTCCAGGGATGAATTCGACTTTCTCAAGAAGATTGTTTGAAATTGGAGAATGGTTTATTATATTCAATCATAAAAGAAATGTTAAGAGATGTTGAATTACAACTTACAGGAGACTTTTGAACAGCAAATACTGTGGAGATATACACAACAAAGACTTATGACTTTGGGGAATAAAATCAACTTAGGAAAGATCCCATTTAATATCTTAAGGAAAAGCCTTATTAAGAATCAATAGAAGATATTTGATCCTAGCACACCAGAGACAATGATTGTGGTGATTTATGGTAGATCAGAAGCCGTTGTGGACTTTCTGCTAGACTTTTAAGTGAGGGTTTTGAAGTTTAATTTAGCTGTTGGTTTTACCTGTTAACTATGTTCCCATATAGTAAATAGATGTCAGGCCAAGTGGGTTGGGTAAACTGTTGTAGAAATGTATAAATTGTGTGCCTACTTCAGAAGGGGGGAGAAGGTATAATCTTTGAAATACATTTATCAGTATTAATGGGGGGACAATTTAGGTAATGTCTGTTTTGTTTTGATTACTTTTTATGCACATTTTTTTGTATAGACTTACCAAGTTTTGTTTTGTGTTTGTATTTTTTTCCTTTTTTGGAGTTTATATTTTAATGTTTCAAATAAAATTAATATTAAAAAGGGTAAAAAGAACACTCAGTTGATCCAAATAAATGAAAAGAACAACCTCAAGAATTCATTATTTCTTGAAGAAAAACATTTTGAAGGAAAGAAAATGGCAAAAATACATGTAGCAAATATATTGCTTTTATTTTTTAAAAACCTCTGATGATTTATTCTTTAGAATAGAATAGAATAGAATAGAATTTATTGGCCAAATGTGATAGACACACAAGGAATTTGTCTCCAATGCATAAGCTCTCAGAGTACATGCAAAACAACAAAGTAATAATAATCATAATATCAAAGTAATGATAATCAGAATAACAGAAGGTAATGGAACAGATGAGAAGGCTAAAAATACAGCTACGCTACGTGGTTAAATAGACATAAGGCAGTACTGTGGGAATTAGGTGTTCAGTAGAGTGATGGCACAAAGAAAAAACTAGTTGTTTTGACATGCAATGCTCTATAGAGGTGTCTCAAGAGAAGGAGTTGAAACATTTAAGTCCAGGATGTGAGGGGTCTGTAAATATTTTCTCAGCCCTCTTTCTGACCTGGGCAGTATATACATCCTAATGGAAGGCAGGCTGGTTACAATGTTTTTCTGTAGTTCTAAAACTGCTGTACCAAAACCAGACAGTTATAAAAGTACAAATGACAGACTTAATAGTTCCTCTGTAGAACTGTATCAGCAGCACCTTAGGCAGTCTGAAGTTTCTGTCTTGATGCTGGAAGAACATTCTTTGTTGTGTCTTTTTAATGATGGTTCTAATGTTAGGCGTCCATTTCAAATCCTGTGAGATTATAGAACCCAGAAACTTAAAGAACTCTATGGTTGACACTGTGTTGTCTAATATAGTAAGAGATGGTAGAATAGGAGGTCTCCTCCTATCATTTCTACAGTTTTAAGCATGTTCAGCTCCAGACTGTTCCGGCTGCACCTCAGGGCCAGTTGTTCAACCTCCTGTCTATTTGCAGATTTATCATCATCTCGAATGAGACCAATGAATGTTGTATCATCTGCAAACTTCAGTACTTTAACAGAGGGATCCATCTCCATCCCTCTGGGCCCCCGACCTCTATTTCTAAATTGATTTAGTTCTGTTACTATGTACACAAAAATGAAGATGATTCTAGTATTTTTCAACTGTTATCATTCAGAAACTCTTGCTGTTTTAAATGCTGTTCCATTTTTTGCTAATTTTCCTGAAATTAGGAGGCAATAATAAAACTACTATTAATAGAATTAGTTAATTCTCCTAAATATTCAGATTATTTGAAAATGAAACTCTGACTCACTATTATTTCTTAACTGATGGACTTCCCTACTATGTGTGCATTAATTTTAAAATCTGAATCTTCTATTAGCTTACAATTCTGAAAGGCAATTTTCTATTTGTAAAGCAATAAACATGCTGTTTCCTTTAAATAAAAATTAAATTTACCTGTTTAAATCTAGGAATGATCTTTTATGATTTATGTGTTACAGTAGTTAGCCTACCTTAAAAATAAAAGTTTTAAGTTCTAAAATCAAGTTCTCTTTGTATCAATCATTCTGCTGTCCTAAACATACTTGCAATTAATTGTCACTGAATTGTCTAGGAATGAGGTTATATACTGTATTGTATTTCAGAGGACGTTCTTTTTATAGCTATGGTGTTGGATTTTTTTTTAATGTAAATATTTTCAGATGACTGTACTCTGAAGTATTGCAGTTGACTGTAAGATTCAGAAAAATGTAAAAGATTAATTGTACATTGATGGATGACTTTGTTTTACTTTTTATAACAGCAAGAGTATTGGAGTATATATTAAATTTTGTAAAGAGTATAACAAGGGATTTCAAAGCTGGGAGAAGAAAGTAAGGAAGCAAGGCAGTGCTATTTGAACAAGGAAATGTGTGTGTGTGTTTGTGTGTGGATAGCTATCATTTTGAGATGAGTAATGTTGCCTCTGATTGGGAGAGCACTATAAATTCCAACTGCAGATAGGTAATGAGGATATCTTGGAAACTCAGGAAAGATAAATCAGTACACTTTTAAATGACTTATACAAGAAAATTCTGTTTAATTATGCCACTATTTGGCTGACTTAGAAGAAGTCTGTCCTTTTTTTAAGGCTTAAAAATATTTCTTCACTTGAAATGTCACAACATTCAACTTTATATTTTTAACTTGACTGTAAACTGGCATTGCATCAGAAGGCGTCTGGTTATTTTCTTAATATAGCTTAGGTTTTCAGATGGATACATAATAAAACTGGTTGCTTAATCCCTATATGCATATAGCCTTCATAGTTATAGTATACAGAGCTTCAACAACAACAACAAAATACTGAAATGTAATGGTGAATAGAACAGAATATAGAATTTGGTTTCCATTGAGTAACTAATTAAACTTCAATATCCTATTAACTGAATTTAGTTTTTAATGGCTTCTTGCCAATATTCACCAGTAAAATTTTATTTGTCCATGATGTTGAACTTTGAGATATGCAGGTTCTCTCCAAGGTACTTGATATTAAGAATATGTAGGGATGATTATCAAGCGTCCTACAAAAGTCTTATCTCAGTGCTAATCTATGATAAATAGAACTTAGATTTCTATTATGCAAAAGACAATGGAGAATAGTCCTTTCTGCTCTCAAAATCCATTGCAGCTTAGCTTTTAAAAACCAGTTGTCTTTTATATTCATGCTTTTCTAGTTTAAGGTTATAGATTAGTGCAAAAGCCTTTTGTGTTTTACAAAGCACAGTTGTGACATTTTAAAATTCAGTTATACTAACTAAATGTGGAAGTGGTTCTTTTTTCTCAGTCTGGTTTGGGAAGGACAGAGCCTAGATAGAATCAGGCATATGAGTCTGGGATGAGATGGGATTGGAAAGTCAAAATTTCTTTGAAGGAGGCAGTGACAAACCACTTCCATATTTCTGCCAAAATAACTACATGGCCCATGAAATCAAGAGTTGAGCTCAACTTGAACTACATTTTTCACAGTATATCCATGGCATGCAAAAGCTCCTCAGTTCAGTCTCTGATACCTTTAAATTAGGGTTGTGAGAAATTTCTGTTTGAAGTTCAGCAGAGTTGTTGCACGTCAGTATAAATTACAGAAGTAAATGTCTAATAGCCTTACTGCACAAGGCAATTTTCTATATAGAATTTGAATTCCTTCATCTACTACGATATCCAACAACTCTTAAGCTTGATTGACAAGCAGCCTAATAACTCTGCAACCTTGGAAGGTTCCAAGGTTAGTTGAGCAGCAAGTCATAGATGTGCACTTTTTGCCTTTGTGTCACCTTTTCATGTTTCATGCCTTTCAAAACATGTTTTGTCCATTAGACATTTCACCTGCAAGCTTGTGCATCTAATAAAATGCAAATCAGTGTATTGGTTAATGATAGACTAAATTGCAGAGATCAAAGCTCGACGTTTCCACAGCTGAATAATCACCCTCTCTCAACTCAACTTTATCCTGTGGAGGACTGAGGAGAAAAGGCAAGAGAGTGATATAGGGACTTCATCTTGAGCTTCTGAAGGAAAGGAGATACACCCAATTAGATAAGCAATAATCAAAATTATCCACTTCCCAGTGCATTTTATACTTTAGAAGTTTAATTTACAGTTTAACTTTCCACAGAAATAAAGGTAGCTCACAATAAAAGTGGATCAATTAAGGTTTTAAGCTAAATTATTAGCTGAGATAAATGTTTTAATAATGCAGTTTATTTTGTGCGGGCCATTCTTTTAAACGCAGACTGTGCTGCCTTGAGTGGGACTTTTCGTGAAAAGGTGCGATTCAGACAGCACGACACAGCCGTGCTGCCCCTTGCACGCGCAAGTGTAACAACGGCTCCCCTTTATTTTTACCGTGGAAACGCTGGAGGCGATTTCCTACCAACTCTTTCAGGATTTGCTCCCGGTTTCCGCCTCCTGTTCTCTGCCGGCACCGCTCTTTAGTCAGACACCCCTACAAGCGCGGCCCTTTTAAACGGGGAAGAGGACGGGCGAGAGAAGGAACGGCTCCCACGTTCAGCTGAAAGCTTTCGGCTTGCCCGATCGTCAGCCGAGCGGATTCCGGCTCTAGAGCCACCCCGAAACCCCACAGCCCGCGAGCGGGGCGGAAGAAGGGAAAAGCCCCTTTCTTTTCAGTTCCCTATCGGGGAAGGCCGCCTCCCGGTCTCGCAGCCAGTTCCCTCCTGAAGTTTCAAGGGCCGCCACGTGATTTCCATGAACTGGAGTTGAGCAGATCGGCGGCGCCGGGCAGGGCGAAAAGCAGCGGCTCCTGGTTTTCCCGGCCGCCGAGCGCTGGCTGGAGAGAAGAGCAGCTGGGGAAGCAGGCGCGGCGGCGGCGGCGGCGGCGGCGGCCGGCGGGGGCGGGCAGGTGCCGGGGAAGCGCCGAGGGCAGCACGCGCCTCCGGGATGCCCCTCTTTGGGCTTTCCGCTTAGGCGGCGGCGGGTGCAGCGAGTCCCCCATGCGCGTCCCCGGCGCTTGCCGTGGCTACGCTGTTTTCTCCGGGACTTTAAGGGTCCTTTGGCCTCCTGACCGGCCGTCCGACCTCCTCTTTCTCTTCGGCCGGGATGTCTCAGGGGATCTCCGCTGCGGGAAGCACTTTGCAACGAAGTTCCTCGTCCGAGGAAACTCTGCAGGTAAACCGAAGCCCGATGGGGCGCGGGGTTGGAGTGGGGGGCGGGGAGGAGGGGATAGAAAAGTTGGCCAGACGCGCCTCCAAGAAACTTTCCTCCGCGATTCAGACATTGCCTTGGAATCGCGCTCTTCAGAACATGCCGGGTCTTTCAAGCGTTGGCAGGGCAGGAATTCTTTCATCGCTGTGGACGTGCCGGACCTCGCTCGCTCTCTCGCACGCGGGCAGCGGCGGGGATCGAAGGGCAGCGGTGGCACCTCGAAAGGACTGGCGTGCTAGCGCGCTTTCTTCGGAAGGAAAGGCGCTTTATTAAAAAAAAAAAAAAGTTTCGGGTAGCAGAGAGACGAAAACCACAGAAGGAGATAAAAGTGGTGCGTAAAATTGTGGATCGCGCCGCACGCCCCGCATTTTCCCTCCCCTCCCCTTTCCCTTTCCCTTCCTTTCCCTTCCCTTCCCCTCCTTATTACAAGAATTTGCCTTATTTCGAGAAACGGAGGAGGTAGGAACTTCTAGTCAGAAGAAGGGAGAAAAGAATGGAACTTCCCACTGCTTGAAATAAGTTTATCATTCTGCAATTGGGGGGAGGTGTCTTTGAACAATTAATATTTGATCAACAGCTATTAATCTTGTTGTATATACATTTGTCTGCAGGATTTTACCAGTGGTGGGTGTCTGGGCTAGCCTTCACCTACTTGTCACAGTTAGGATGGAGTGGGGAACCAAACCTACATACCCAGATCTTATTCATCTGTTTTTTGGTAGGCCTCTGTGGAGTTCCAGACTAGAGACTGTTTTGTCTGAACCAGCAGAGTTTTGATACCCTTAAACTTCAGTTCCCCAGCTCTGTCATCCAGCAAGTGGCATCCCCAAAAGACAGGCCCTGTATGAACAATGAAGAACAGAGTCATTGAATCTCTGCTGTTATTAGCATGGGTCCAATTAATTTAGTACTAACTGTACCAGTCTACGCAATCCAGCACACTATACATGTGTTGGATTCAAGTTCTCGTCATTCCCAACTAAAAGTTGATAAAAACTCAACTCCACTGACCAACAGGGATCTCCAGAGTTCAGTAAGGGGTCTTTCAGAGGCCAGTTGGAAGAAGGGAGTAGTGGAACCAAGCACATACACTAATTTGTAGCAAGTTGCTAACAAGCTTGTTAACTATATTGAATATACTGAAACTGCAAGACTAAATATTTATACTGAAGGAGATGAACCAGAAAAATTATTACATTTATAACACTTACTATAGTGTCAGTAACAAATGGGTGTTCTTTGTTCTTGCATGTAGTAAGCAAGTTGAAGTGGGAGAGATTAGAGTAGAAGGAAGTCAAAGATGAAATAAAGTGATCTAGCAGGACCAGAGATCCATCTTCCTTTTCCTTCATCAGGCTTAGGTTTAAATGATCATAATCTTTATCAGATCTTTTGATTGCTTATGTTAGGGGCCTTCAAACTTGGCCCTTTTATGACTTGTGGACTTCAACTCCCAGAATTCCTCAGCCAGGCACGCTGGCTGAGGAATTCTGGGAGTTGAAGTCCATAAGTCATAAAAGGGCCAAGTTTGAAGACCCCTGGCTTATGTACTTAATAGATTTATGGCTATCTACTCTAACAAAAAGCTAAAGTGGCATTTCAGCTCATGAAAGATAAGCTGTACAGTATAGATTGAGGCGTTAGATGTAAGCATAACTGATTAAATTTACAGCTGCAGAGCTGTGTATAGCAGTTATGTGGTGTCCCATAGCAATTTGTCCATGAAGTCAAGTGGTGGCTTTGCAGTTTTGCCTTTCTCACACCATCTTAGCTTCCTGCAGGATTATGCTGTCACAGAAAGACTTTCCAGGGCACATCATCCCCATCTGGGCAGTACTCTAAGGATTTGTTTAATTATTTATTTACTCTCTATATTGCCACAGTCCACTCTGAATTGGGTCAGGATAATATAGGATGTAACATTGCTATGGTTCACTGCTAGTCTTCATGATTTGGGAAGTGCCTGCAGGGAGACATGGAAACATGTGGCTGATCCCAGGCCGAAATCCAATTTCTCAAAGAGTTTTCTTATGCAAAAGGAATTTCCCAATTTTTCTCTCCCATTCTTTATGGTACTGCAGATATTCTTTAAATGCATGTTATTATTTTTGAACTTTTGTGTGTGCTTTTGAGTCAGCAGTTTCCTTGGCAAAAAAAATTGGAAGTGGTTTGCCATTGCCTCCTTCCTAAGAAGAATAGGAGTGACTGGCCCAAAGTTACTGTTGATTTGTGTGCCTTGTGTACCTTAGCCAGGACTAGAACTCATGGTCTCTCAGTTCTAGCCAAACTCTCTGTCTCTCTTGCACTTGTTTAATATAAAAAAGGAGGATATTGGTGAGGGTCTCCCCATGAATACTAAAGATCAGGAGGCAGGGAGATTGCACAGCATTGCAGAGTATAAGTTGAGTTAGGCCATTTAAGATACTTAAGATAAGAGTAAGAACTCCAACTTACATAGAAGAATTTTATTTTCCCCTACCCTTAGCCACTGCTCTCTTGGAAAATTTTAAAACTGTTTTTAATCAATTGAATATATTAAATATTTGGTAAATTACAAGACTTATTACCTGGCAACTATTTGTACCTATCATGCTTGGGAAGGCAATGGGTTTTGTGTATGATATCTCCAGCGTCACTTATAATATCTTCTTGCTTTGGGGTCTTGGGCATTTCTGAGCACCCTGGCAAGGAAGCAGTTATCAGCCACTCTGGTGGCCATCATGCCACTGGAGATCACACACATATATAACAAGGAGGCTTGTTGATACTTGAGATGTCTTACTGCACTTGAGGTGGATATTAGCTCATATACTACTTCTATATTTAAATCAAAATGTACCTGCCTATGCTTGTCAAGTCTGTTCCTCAAATCTAGGTATTTTGAATTGGATTCCACAAGCAGTTTAAATATACATAAAAATGGTGGCATTGCTCTTACAGGGCACAGATATGACATAGGCAAGATGATATTTTGTTGGACTAAAATCAGACATGTAAACTGGCAACAGGTGAATTGTGTAGAATTTCTCAGACTTCAAAACAAAAGTATAAAAACAAGAACATTGGTGTATCGGATATAGCAATTAGCAATAGCTAATTCAAACTTCAGTTTTATCAAACTACATTCTAAACAAACATTCCTGCTTCCAAAACCAGGATTGCATGCAGTTCAGTATATTTTAAATACCACTGTATCATATAGAATTTGCTTATCTATCCATCTATCCATCTCACTGATCCATCCATCTCACTGATCACAAATATAAAATTTTATTAAGCAAGGGTACATTAAAATGATTCTTCTAACTCAGGGGTGTCAAACTCGCAACGTCGTGACGTATTGCAACTTTTTTGCCATTGCCGGCCAATGGGGTGGGCGCGGTTTTGCTATGATGCATCCGACCCGTGGGCCGACAGTTTGACACCCCTGTTCTAACTAGTGGTATGCTCTCTTGAACTGATCTTGTTTTACTGAAATGTGTTAGACATCACTTTATGGCTCTACTCTTTTTCATACTAAAAAAGCTTTTTTAAAGGAAAAGAGAAACAGGGAAAGATAAAAGAATATGTGAATGGGGCAAAATCATGAGTTACATTGGGAATGTTCAACATACTTTATGGGGATTTCCCTTTGGATATGCAAAACATTTACCATCTTAGTAGAGCAGAAACCCCACTACATATGGCAGTTTGTTTGACCTACTATCCCAAATATGATCCAGACTTTTTGTGTTTGATTCATGATTTTAGATTTAATTGTGTCAAATTCTTTCTGAGCCCAGTTTTCTGTAACATTTGTTGCTCCAAAAGCTCCTGGGATCACACTTTAGAAATTAGATAGCAAAATGCCCTTCCCTCCTTCCTAACTTCCTTCCTAACTCCAAGAGAGGGATCTTGGCGTTCTAGTGGACAATTACTTAAATATGAGCCAGCAATGCGCTGCAGCTGCCAAAAAACCAACACAGTTTAGACCGGCATTGGTTTCATTCACATGACACTCTTAATCTCAATTGAATTAGCTTGTTTCTAAATAAAAAGACTCACTTCACAAAGCTAAGCTGCATAACATTAATAAATTGGGCAAATGCAAGCCATTGGGTCTTTAACTGAGTTGATTATGCCTGCTATGTTATTGCAGCACTACTAACTTAGCCCAGCCTTACCTGACCTCACAAGAGGATAAAATAAAAGACTTTGTGCGTATTTGCTATCTTTCTTGGAGGAAAGCTAGGCTCCAGGTGTGATTAACACATTCCAAAACTTTGATGACCTGATTTCCTTCCTTCCATTTTATTTTTTTAAATAACCATTCAAATATCCCAGGAAAAAGAAAGCAAACTCTGGCTCACTCACATCCTCTTCCTAGGAACTCTTGCAAACTGTCATTGGGCAGGAGAACAGAGTTAGCTATCTTTCACTCAGAATACTACGTGAATACTACGTTCTTGTAACCAGTCTTTAGTTTACATCAATATGCTAACAAGACTATGTGTTACCACTCAATGTAAGGAAAATATAAATATCAGCCACTCTTGGAAAATGTGATCAGGGCTCACAAGATTATCAATGGTGTTTGTCAAAGTATAGCTTCCTTGATTTTCTGCATGCTGAGGGATTTTTTGGGGGGAAAGGGAAGTTGTTAACTAAACAAGCATATTCTGATTTTATTGACCAGAGTCATGATGATGATGATGAAAGACGAGTAAGACGGAGAGAGAAGAACAGAGTCGCTGCCCAGAGAAGCCGAAAGAAACAAACTCAGAAAGCAGATAAACTCCATGAGGTGACTGATGCATTGGCCTTTTTCAAGATCAACAATTAGTATCATTATCAAATGCAAAACAAGTCATGGGTCACCTTAAGAATTAACAGAGTGTTAGTTCCTTAATTAGGGGCATCCACAGTGGGAGGAGGAATATGTGTGTTCAAAGCTCCACCTCTTTTATGTGTGTTATTTATTCAAGACACATAAAAAATGATATGGGGCTTCAGTTGGCATCTAGATTTTTTTTTAACCTTCATGCAGATCCTCTTGGTTTAATAAGCTTTTATGGACGAAACCCTCTTTTCTTAGACTAAGTTTGTGTGATAACATTTTAGCTTTAAAGGCAATATTTCCAAGTCAGCATTCTCTAGATGGATTGAGTCTCAGGGCCTACACCAACATCTGGTTACCCAAGTCTGGGAAAGGCTAAGCTAGATGGATGCTTAGGCAAAGACTACAAAGGAAGTCACCATCTCCCACAGGTTGCATATAACATGCTGTAATTGGCAATATGCTGTTTCTAACCACAAAGCATCCATACTTAGATGTTGTTCCCCCATTAACACTTTTTTGATGATGCTTCAGCTATTGACTGTCACAAATGCCCAAGGCACTGAATTTCACAGGGTATAGCTCATGAAAAAGTACAGATTTGTCTGGATTTACCTACATTGTCAATTTTGGGAAGTGATAGATTTATCATACTCTGAATCAGGGTTGAGTTATTTCCTCTCTTTACTTTCCCTTTTTCTCGACTAAGAAATGGAGATGAGAACCACCCACTAGAGTCAGACATGATTGGATAGGGGAAACATTTATCTTATATATATATATATACTCTACTTCTACCTTATTTATGGTTTTATAAACTCCCACCGTGTCTCCTGTTGCTCATCTTTTTCTTCAAAACTATGTAATCTAATACAGGGGTCCTCTGGTCCGTGGACCAATACCGGGCTGCAGCATTCCAGCAACTGGTCCGCACAAACAAGCAAAGCCCCATCCGTGGGATGCAGGCAGCACAGGAAACCATGCCCCCTCTGGTCTGTGGAAAAACCTTTCTCCACAGAACCGGTCCCTGGTAGCAAAAAGGTTGGGGACCTCTGATCTAATACACATTTTCCTCAGCAAACAGTTAGCAGGCCATTTTGGCAGTCCAGCAAGGAAGATGTGTGGGTGAGCCCCTATCTTGCCATCAGTGTGTTGAAGTCAGTTGTCAACTCAGGGCTTATGGATTTGGAATGTCCCTGGCTTGGTGCCTTTTTATCCTCTTCTTCATACAGTTTAGTGTTTTGCTCCAGACCAGCCTGGCATTTTTCGGATAGCTTGCGAACAGAATCAGGATATTAGAATCTTATTCTAATATCCTATTATGCCCAGAAATCTCTTCCAAACAGTCTTGTTCTAACTGATAGACAACTGGGCAGGAGAAGCAATTTATAATATTATTGTGATTTTTTAAAAAAAGAGTATTTTCCCCCTTTCTTACATGTTTAATCATTGCAACATTTTTTTTTCATGTTCTCCTTTCCAATCGAACAATTGATGCTTATAAGCTGACTTCTAAAGAACAGAGTTTAAGTGTAGAATAGCAAGTGTATTGGCCAAGACAGAGATTGTTATCAATGCTTCAAAGCTTTCATATGAGCAATTATGAATATACCTGAGTAAAATGATGAATAAGGGTCCAACATGTCCTTTCTATGGAAGCACATTATTCATCCATTCTTGGACTTCATGTGTGCAGTAAGGCAGTTAATGAATATATTGGTCATGGTGGCTGAGCAGCTATAGCTTTTGTTTTGTATTCTTTTTTAGTTAAGGACATTGATGCATTTCTGTTTTAGCCACATTCAAATCAAGGGGGAAACTAGCCATTTGATGTACATTTGCCTTGTAAAGCAATTTTTTTCTGAGTCCCACTTGGTTTCCTTTCTTTTACTGGAACTCAAAAATAAGTTCTCATTCATGCTTTGGTTGAAATTGAAATCAGACAGGCACGGGGAAATTTGATGTTTGTGAAAGTAACTTCTCTTTTTTTTTTGGAAGTCTGGTGCCAAAGACCCTTCCTTCCCATGCAAGAGAACTGAGCTCATTCGAGGAGCTCTGAGGGTGCTTTGGTCATTGGATGATCTGGTCCTTTTTTAGGGTTTCTAAAGGAGAGTCCCTTTGATTTATCCTGGCACACCAATCCTTTCATTGTGATTTGTAATCCACTCTTTATGGATGAGGAGATTGAGCAAATTCAGGCACCTATGGATTACTCAGAAAACTGTAGGTTTACAACTGCAGACCGGGATGACCAGGTTTCCAGGCATGGCCTATAATGTCTGATTGGCTTTCTTACAGACCCCTGCCACCATTCCAAAAGCTCAAAGCTACATTTCTGTCCCCTTACTTTGTGACTCTGCTGTCCTACTTCCTCAGTACCCCCAATCTCTAAGAATATGCATTTGTATGTGCATGTTCATATGTGCGTGTTTGGAATTTTTAAAGTTCAGCAGTTCTGATCATTTTTTAAATCCAGCCCCACCTACTTCTGAAAGGTGGTCCCCTAAGTGTCTCTCAAAGATATCTGCAGCCCTTGGCTTGGCAAGTTCCACTTCCTTGCTATAAACCCTGCTTAAGTAGATAATGGTTTAGCTAGGACTGCATGAATGCATAGCTGTGATTTGAAATTCTATCTTTTCCTTCCAGTTCATCAATCTTTTTGCTTATCAGGAAAATGAGTTAGGACAAGGTAGAATAACAGCAAGATACCTTGGACTGTGCTAGGAGCTGTCATCTTGGAAACATATATATCTATTCTGAGTTTGTTTCATTTTCACATTTAATTCTATCAAAATAATTTAGGAGAGATGCATTTAGTTCTGCTATTTTTAAAGAAATCAGGAATCCTTGCTTATCCAAAACTTCCAGTATTCAGTGTTCAGCCAGTAGATTTACCTTCTACTTTTTTGGTCTATACCCCCTCTCCGGCCAAGCATTGAAGTAAGCCCACATTTAATGGCCAAGAGATATTTTTCACAGAAATAGTCCTTTTGCTGAGGATGTTGGGCCATAATCTTTCCCTTGTCTCCTTAAATTATTGTCATTTAACTATATATCTCTACATGTAAATTAGGGCATGCTTTGTTTTAAACGGAAAAAAAGAAATCTATGTTCTTCTTTTATTTTCTTTTGTGCTGCATCTTGGAACTAGATATTAACAGCCTTCTTAGAGCCTCTTTCATGACTGAATTCACAAATATTTTGGACTGAGAAAGTCAAATAGCCAGTATTTTTTAGAAAATCTCACATTCCTGAGTTTTGCTGTTTGAGCTGTGACCACCTGTGTGCTGCTAAGAACTGATTCAAGTGCTATGTTCCCACAGACAGAAATCAAAAAAGCCTGCTAGGTCACTCCCAAGTTAAAACTTACAGCCAGTTTTCTTCACAATTTGCCCTACGGCTATGGCATTTAAAGCTACAGCATAATGCCCCTAAATATGGAGATTTTATTTATTATCATATTTAATGCCTGTTTTCAATTCTAAAAATTGCCCTTGGTGGTTTGCATCAGGAAACAAGCAATTTTTTTCATGGGCCCACATTACTTGAGGAACTGTCTCACCCCCATCACATCAGTTTGTCTCACCTGCTCAGGTAGAGAAGATATGTTCTGGACCCTGTCAGTTAAAGACTTTCAACTGGTGGGATTCAGGAAGAGGGCCCCCACTCTCCTGGCCTTTCAAAAGAGTCTGAAGACCTGGCTCAGTCAACTCGCATGAGGCTCATGAAACAGCACTAAACCCAAGGAGTGATTGACAGCTTAACAACCCTCCCGTCCCCTTTTAACTTATTTTAATCTTGTTTTTATCTGGCTCTTTTATTGATGTATTTCTATATGGTTTTTAGTTCTTCATGTTTTGAATTGTATAACATTCAGAGTCACTTTTTGAGTGAAATGGATGGCATTTAAATTTCAGAAATAAATAAAATTTTTAAACCAATGGCCAAGAGCCCCCTCCAAATATAGACAAAACAAAACAAAAGCAAAACTTGAGCTAATTTAATGTAATTTAGGTTCAAATGTAATTAAAACCAAGTTAGTTTAATTATCTGTAAAATTGGTATCCATATATTTTGTGATTTTCACTATTGTTGAATTAAAAATTGCAATGGGATGGCAACTTTTACAACAAGCAATATGTGATCAGAAATTTCATACTTTGCACCCCTTGTTTACACTGATAAAATGATAAAATATAAGTGCATTTGAAAAGAACAACCAAAGCTTTCCCTTTGTTGGATGTTAAAGATAATGACTAGAGATTTCCTTTATGGTAGCTCATTCTCTAGATACTGACCAATAAAGGACTTTCCCAACTTGGTTCGTCCCCTTTGGATTGTCAAACCACATGGTGCCACAGATATAAGATGTTTGTCTTGGCTAAGGTCTTCTGATATGGGACTTCTGTTGATTTTATTAATATTTATTAAACAAATTATGTTAAGAGTAAAAAAATATCCACTGTATGATTTACTCTATTTGATTTGGCTCTACACTGCCACTTAGGTATTAGTACTGGTAATTTGCTATAAAAATATTTTAAATAGAACAATATAGATAAACTATACCTTAGGCAGGTAAAATTTAAATACAGTAAAAGCCAGACTGGGAAGAAAATAAATTAGGAGTTATGTACTTTTCAAAGTAAGTATATTTTTCAGATAATTGTATCATTTTTAATTGTCTTTTGGTTATTTTTAAACTTCTTTTTGAGAATTTAAGCACTTCATGAAGAATAGTGTAGCAAAAACAACAAATAATCATGGATTCTTGCTTGCATGCATGATCTTCTTATTTTTATCAATTATTTCAGGAATATGAGTGCCTTGAACAAGAGAATACTTCTCTAAAACGGGAGATTGGAAAGCTGACAGATGAAGTGAAACATCTGAGTGAAGTGTTGAGGAACCATGAGAAAATCTGTCCCTTGTTACACTGCGCCTTAAACTTTGGGTTGATTCCCAGACATGAAGCCCTCCTTGGTCCCTTGCCAAGATAAGGCTCCCTCCTGAGAAATCTGAAAGAATGAGAAGATTTCAAGACACTCCACTATCGTTATTTTAGCCATCATGTTGCATGACTACACACATTCTTAGAGCAGCCTGTGCTACATCTAGTGTTACCTTGGAATCCTCCAACCATCAAGAATTAATGTTGATGTTTAAAAGCCCTGGACTGCAGCCTTATGAGAGTAATTTCAACTGAGCAGGATATCTTCTGCCTGTTTCCACTATGCATTCCATACTCAGCATGGAATAGGAAAACTATGCTGGAATTGCTAGAATATGAAATATTTTAACTTTGGTTCATGTTTAATCATGTAGATATATCGCTCTTATAGTAATAGAGAATTTGTTGGCCATCATAGGGAATGGGGAAGACGGCTCGAAACCAAAAGAATTATAGGAATGACAATCTGTAGTCAAAGACAGGGACAGCTTCTGCTTCCCAGCACTCTGATTCCCTGTCTGTTTTTCTTTCTTCCATTTTCTTTGGTGACAAACACCTCAATTTTTGTGAAAACCTGATTAGTGCATTTCTGGATATAGCTTTAGGATTGTTTTTAGGTTTGAATATATTATGCAGCATATAAGGTTTGGAAGGCATATCTTCCAGTGCTTCAATGTATGATTCTCTGCAGTGATTATCAACTTCCATATATTTCCAGCTGCACCACAATGGAGTTGAAATTACAACAAAGCCAGTATTTTCTTTGAAGACCCTTTTAAATGCTGTAACTCTACGAAGCCCATGGCTGCCCAATTCTTCTGGGAAGAAACTGCTTCTCACATTCCTTTGCAGGTCCTGGGTCCTCTTCTTGGGATGGTGGCTGGCCAATTTTGCAGCAATTCTGACAAGATACTTTTCACATGACCAAACAAATGTACCCAACATAAAGTAAGGACATGAATGGTGGTTAGTAGCGGTTGTTTTCATTTCTCTTTTCTGTGGAGTGGACTTGACCGATTGTTTTTGGCAGCAGGACCCACAGCACCAGAGGGCAGAGCTTGTGAAGGAATGGTTTGCTTTGCTGTTTTCTGACTTCTCAAAGTCAGCAGTGTGAGAACAACTGCAAGCTGGTTTGAAACTGTTTCTGATAATTGGGAAGTGAAAATCATGTGGCATGGGAGGTTTTAATTCAGCATCCTGAGTTTGCTTAAAAAACTCCTCATGAAGGAAAACTGGTCACTTTCCATGGCAATTTATTCCACTGTTAAAAGGTTGCTTGTTTTATGTTCTAATATTTTCTATGCAATCCTGGTGTCTAAACACATTGGATCAAAGGAAATGGCGTCTCTCCTCTTATTTTTTCCCAATCCTGTTGTCAGGGAATAGCTAGTATGCAAGATGTGCCACAAAATATATGAAAGAACAACAGGTCATGAAAAGAATAATACGGCTATTAAGTTGAAACAAAACTTAATGAAGAAGTACACAAACCTGCATTCCTCGAAGTAGTTACATTTGAAGAGTTTAGTGGGGGAGCAAAGGGGTCTATTGTGTTTTTACTGATTTTTTATTTTATTTATTGGTTGGATTTAATCGTATAACCAATTCAGAGTCACAAATGTGACTTTAGCAGTTATACAAATTGATTGTTTGAATGAATGAATGAAATAAAGGAGCCAAATACAAAAATAATTGACAAGGAGACAATTTCAATTCTATTTTCCTTACATGCTTCTCCTAATGGCTTGGGTATCCGGAATAAATCTGGGTGTATGATGGAAGTACAGCTCCCATTTACCCAAACCTAACTGCTTGATTTAACAGCCACAGTCCACATTCTAATTTCTTTCCAGATTTCCAAGACACATAACAGGCTTTTTCGGAAATAAGATTGCAGCTGAAAATTCTTCTCATTTTCACATCTTTGTTTTTGTGCTTTTATAGTTAATTGCCTTTGACTTGAATTTTTTTCTTGGCAGTGCCATTCCAAATAATTTTTCCTTTTTTTCTTAATACCATACAACATATTTTCCTGCATACATGCAAGTTCTCCAGCATGAAGATGGATAATCCACAGATGGGTTATAGACCGTACTTCCTGCCCAGAGACTAAGTCAATTAGAATAGCCACGCCTCCTGCTATCCTAACCCAGATACGACTTAGTCTTCAGCCCAGTGAAGTCGCATGGCGTTGGTTCTCCTAGGCAGGTTGTAGATCTCTTTCCCATCTGTGGATTTTTCCCTCAAAACTTTAACTTTAAGCTGCAGGGACACAAATTTCGTTCCCTGCTGCCTTTTCTTCCCTTTCTCTTGCCGACGATCAGCTGCAGCAAGCGGTTCGTTTTTTCAGCCGCTAGTCAGCTGGGCGTCGGCCTCTTGTTCTCTCTGATTGTAGAGGGTGGGGGTGCTAGGATTGTCCCCCCCCCTTCATTCCTTGTAATTTGCTTGTGCAGTTGCCGTTTTGGGATCATTCAGAGATCCTTCCTGGCCTCGTTTTAGGTGCGCAATTTACGGCCGCCATTTTGAGTGCCACAAGGCAAAAAAAAAAAAAAAAAACTGGCACAGTTTCATTTTGAGCCAGATTCAAGCCTGGCTTTCTGAAATTTGGGGAGTTTGAGGCTTTTGGCCTCTTTTTCTGAGTAGCGTGTGTTAATTAGAGCACTTGAGAGTGGCCCTTTATTTGTTGGCCTTGTTATTTGGATCAATCTCTCTCAGGCTCTCCATCTGCCATTTTGTGGTCAGTTTATAACACGCTTTACAGTGGCAACCATTTTTCTCCCCTGTGCAGGCTTATTTTAGCCTTGGATATTTATTGTGCTTCACTACCAGGTGTGCTTAGCGCGCAGAGGCTCTGGCTCAGCCAATTGAGGCCCGTAGCCATTGATTCCTCCACGGTCTGATTCAGACCTGTGTATTACTTTGATTGACTTTTACCTGTCCTGGGTTCCGGTGCCCCTCTCTGAGATTGCTGAAGTTGCTGAGAAAAACAGCAGACAGGAGCGCGCGTGGGCTGACACCCACCAATTCACGTGCCACCTGCAGGCACTTACATAGCACACCTGGTTCCCTAGACAGGTCACCTGTCTCTTGGGACAAGCGGGCGCTGGCACCAGCCATCTGAGGCCTGCTACACGTTTAATCCGCAGTTCAGTACAATGGCGGATAAGGAGGTTCCTGAAACCTCTCTTGGTGCCCAATCTATTCCAGAGACGGACAATTCTGCTCCATCAAAAGCAGCAGGGAGCCTGAAGGCTAAGGGCAAGTCCAGTTCTGGGGAAAAGGGTTCCAAAGCAGCTGAAAAAGCAGCAGATAGGAGACATTTAGCCCTGGAAAAACAATTCTCCAAGGCTCAACAATCTCTGACTACTGGGCCTCACATCCCTCCCTCTCAGGAAAGATCACTATTCAATCCCCAACCGGTCCTACCCAGCTCCCTAACACCTAGAGCTTGGTCTCCTGCGGGCGACCCAGGTCAGTGCATAGCTTCTCCAATTGGTCAACTGCAGGGATCGCAATGGATCCCCCCTGCAACTCCATCCATGTCAGTCCCTGAGGGCACATTTACCCTCACTGCAGCCAGGCTTCGCCCTCCAGAACTAGGGATGCGTCCGGATCAGCTTCAAGCCTTGATTGCCCAGGCCTTTGCTCAGGGCATGGCATCGTCCTTTCAGCACACGCCCAGGCCGGAGTCATTAGCTCCCAGGGCTGAGCCTAGTTGGCAGCGGGTCTCCCCTCAATATCCGGAGTCAGTTTACTCAGCTCCTTCGTCCAGGGCCAGGGACTCTGGCTCTGAGGAGTATGGGCCTCCGGACATACAGTTGTCTGAGGATGAGGAAACTGCTCTGGATCCGTCCCCCTTTGTTGGTCTTTTTGATCCGGGCCTGTTCAAGTCCTTACTGATGAAGGCCACTGCCTCGGCCAATATTGACCCAGGTCAGGAACCTCAAGCAGAGCCCTCTACTAGCAGGGATCCTCTCTTCTCCGAGCCTCGGGTGGATGAGAGACACATCCCCTGTCCCCCCTTTTTCCTGGATACCATCAGGAAACAATGGGGAGCCCCAGCTACTTTACCTTCCCCTGGAAATTTAGATAAAAAGTTATTTTGTGTAGCTCCTTCCCTAGTGGATCTCCTGGAGGTCCCAACAGTTGATGAGGCCATGGCCCCTATCCTCTCTTCAACTACGGCCCCGGCTGACATGGTAGAGGTCCTGAAAGCAGAGGATAAAAAATCTGAATTTTCTCTACACAGGTCTCATCAGGCTTCGGCTTGGTCGATCAGAGCCTCAACCTCGGCCTCCTTTTTCACTAGGGCCTCTATCATTTGGCTCCGGGAGCTCCAGGCCTTGATCCCTCTGGATCAGGTTCGGCCACACTAAACGCTAGGCAAGTTATTAGCAACTTCAGAATATCTAGCTGACGCTTCACTCCACGTAGCTCATTTTTCAGCTAGAGCCTTGGCCTCCAACGTAACTACCCGCAGGTTGTTCTGGCTCAAACACTGGAAGGCAGACCTAAGGTCAAAATGGCGCCTGGCTTCGGCCCCATATGAGAGTGGCCGGCTGTTTGGAGATGCCCTAGGCCCCTTCCTGGTGGAGGACAAGGACAAGCGCAAGATCTTGCCTCACCTACATAGGAGGGTGGATAAATGTCCAAACCCTTACCCCCGCAGGCCATCCTATCGCCCAGGTGCGGGATCAGATTGGTCTCAGCCTTTCCGGCCATTTTTCCCCAGGTCTGATCGCCAGATGGATCGACCTGCCCCCAGATTCCGTCAGCAGCCCCATTCCAAATGGCCCTTTCGGGGCGCAGGAGGCCGTCCTTTTAGAAGGCACAAGTGACTCTCGAAGGTCCCTTCCAATTGGGGGCAGACTCACCTTTTTTTTCCCCGAATGGGAAGCAGTCACTTCAGACGTGTGGGTCCTCAACACCATCAGGGACGGTCTCCCCCTCGAATTTCTATCCCTCCCTCCAGAGCGTTTCGTCTCTTGCCCGGTTTCCAGGGACCCGAGCAAGACCCGACTCATGTCCGAGGCTATCAGACATCTCTTAGAGATCACAGCCATAGAGCCCGTGCCAGCTGGTCAGACCTGTCGAGGTTTTTACTCCATTCTCTTTGTAGTCCCAAAGACGTCAGGAGGATGGAGGGCGATCCTCGATCTGAAGGGTCTCAACAAGCATCTGGTTTACAAAAAATTCAAGATGCAGACTCTTCGATCCATTCTGGCCAGCATCAGACGGTACGATTTCCTGGCCTCCATAGACCTCACGGAGGCATACCTGCATATTCCAATCCTCCCCAGTCATCGCAGGTACCTCAGGTTTTGTTACAACCATCACCATTACCAATACCGAGCTCTTCCATTCGATCTCTCATCCGCCCCATGGGCATTCACAAAGGTTTTGACTGCTCTGGCTGCACACCTGAGGTTGGTCCCAGTAAGAGTCCAGTGTTATCTGGACGACATCCTCATTCAGTCCACCTCCTTAAGGAAGGCCCGGTCCGATTTGGCCCTGTCAATCAGAACCCTCCAGAACCTGGGGTTTTCCATAAATTTTCAGAAAAGCCAGACGGCTCCATCCACCCGTCTGCTCCATCTAGGCGCAATCATAGATACCCGCCTTTGCATGGTGTATCTTTCATGGGACCGTCAGGAGAGCAATCGGACAATTGCAGGGGAAGGCCAGTGACCACCCTGGCGGTTCTCTCCCAGCTTCTGGGAAAGATGATTTCCTGTCTGGGAATAGTGCCATGGGCCGGATTCCATTCCAGAGCTCTACAGTGGTTCCTGCTGCCATTCCAGGCGCTGGGCACAGGCTCCTCTCATCAGAGGGTGCGAATCCCTCGCCCAGTATTCATCTCCCGTCGGTGGTGGGCATCCCCAGCCTTGTCCAAAGGTTCCCTGTTCAAGGAACCGGTCAGGATGACCCTGACAACCGATGCCAGCCTTTTTGGCTGGGGGGCGCACTTGGGACCCCAATTAGCTCAGGGTCGCTGGTCCCTTTTGGACCTCAGACACAATATCAACTGGCTGGAGCTCCGTGCCATTTACCTTGCCCTCCTCCACTTCAAGGAGACAGTGTCGGGTCAGCACATTTTGGTGCTGACCGACAATGTGACGGCAAAGGCCCACATAAATCAGCAAGGGGGCACTCTGTCCAAGTCCCTGATGACGGAAACCAGGTTGCTGATATCTTGGGCAGAAGGCCATCTGGCCTCCTTGAGGGCGGAACACATTTCGGGGGAAGCCAATCAACAGGCAGACTCCTTAAGCCGGGCCACTTTGGATCCCTCCGAGTGGAGCCTGCTTCCCAGCCTATTCAGGGAGATCTCAGAGAGGTTCACACCTCCGATTCTGGACCTGTTCGCATCATCTGCGAACGCCCAGCTCCCGAGGTTTTACTCCTGGTTCCCCTCTCGCGGGGCAGAACGGGCGGATGCCCTACGGAGTCAGTGGCCCAAGGGTCTGCTCTACACCTTCCCTCCGCTTCCCCTTCTTCCAGCCGTAATCAGAAAGATTTTACAAGAACAGGCAGAGGTTCTGTTGGTTGCTCCACACTGGCCAGGACGTCCATGGTTTGCCGACCTCGTGAGCCTTTCCATCTCCCCATGTTGGAGGATTCCTCCAGAGCACGTGGGGCTCATTCAGGGCACCCTTCGCCACCCGGATCCTCAATGGCTCCAGTTGGCCGTTTGGCACTTGAGAGGCATCTCCTAACATGAGAGTCCTATTCGGCAGGGGTCATTTCCATGATACAGGCCTCCAGACGTCCTTCCACCAATTGAATCTACGATTCCTCATGGAGGAGTTTTTGTCGATGGTGTACGGCCAATAACCTTGCCTTGTCTGCTATCACAATTCCAAATATACTGGACTATTTATTAGAGGGGCTTAGCAAGGGCTTGTCTCCAAGCACTATCCGTAGACAGGTGGCTGCTCTCTCTACGGTTTTGACTTGCGATAATGCAGTGCCATTGGCACACCACCCTATGGTACGCTCCTTCATTAAAGGGGCAACTAATGTCAGACCACCTGTGGTACACCGTTATCCCTCTTGGGATTTGCCTCGGGTCTTACAGGCCCTTACCTTATCACCTTTTGAGTCCATCAAACACTGTTCCTTACAGTTTTTATCCATGAAATTTGCCTTTCTTATTGCTATTATTTCGGCCAGACGCATCTCGGAGTTGGCCGCTCTTTCTGTCAGAGACGACCTGTGCATTTTTCATGCTGACAGAGTGGTCCTTTGCCTTGATCCGTCATTCATTCCCAAGGTAAATTCCTTGTTTCATAGGTCACAGGAGCTTGCCCTCCTGGATTTTTGTCCCAATCCAACGCACTCATCGGAGCGTCAGTGGCATAAACTGGACGTTCGAAGGGCATTGCGTTGTTATATTAAGAGGACCTCGGCCTTCCGTAAATCGGAGGCCCTCTTTGTTTCTTTCCAGCCTTCTGCCATGGGACAAAGAGTTTCTTCATCCACCATAGGCAGGTGGATTAAGGCCTGTATTGCAAAGGCATACCAATCTCATTCCCTGTCGGTGCCAGGCCGCCTCACCACTCAATCCACGCGAAGTGCAGCGACTTCTGCAGCATGGGCGACGCAGGCGTCCATTGCGGATATCTGCAGGGCGGTGACCTGGTCGTCGCCTTCTCCTTTTGTGAGGCACTACAGGATAGATAAGTTTGCCTCCGCGGAGGCTTCCTTTGGGAGGAGGGTGCTCCAGCAGGTGATTTCAGCTAGCGGGACATAGGCCCAGACTAGTTCCTCCCTTAGGGACAGGTCAGCTTGGGTATGTCCCATCTGTGGATTATCCATCTTCACGCTGGAGAAGGGGCGTTGTCTTACCTGAACGCCTTTTCTCAGCATGATGATGGATAATCCACTCCCGCCCCTTGTGGTTAGTCAGGCCCTGTGTCAAGGGTAGGAGAACCAACATGCGGGACGTTCGTCCGTAGCTTCGCCTTCGTCGTATCTGGGTTAGGATAGCAGGAGGCGTGGCTATTCTAATTGACTTAGTCTCTGGGCAGGAAGTACGGTCTATAACCCATCTGTGGATTATCCATCATCATGCTGAGAAAAGGCGTTCAGGTAAGACGACGCCCCTTCTCCTTTTGCTTGCTATTCATGTAATAGACTGTTTTTAAAGTGGGTTTTTAAGGGTTTAAAGTGTGTTTTTAAGATATAACAACAACAACAACAACAACAACAACAATAATAATACACTTTAAACCCTTAAAAATCCACTTTAAAACCAGTCTAGCAAGTTTCCATTTTCTTATAGTCCAAATTTTAAAGTTAATTGTATTTTCATTGTTTGAGTATCTGCAGTTTCCACCCCCCTTTTTGAAGTACTGTGGGGTCCTGAATATTCTTCATCATTCATGCCCTTAATTTATCATCCTTGATAGCCTTCGCTTTTGATATACTTCTGCACCCATAATGCAGGACCTCTATACAATGTTTATATCGGGAAAACTAATAGTGCAATTAGTAGTCTAATTCTATTCAGTGGTGCTTAACCTCCTAGTAAATATGTTGTAAAAATGTTGTCTTAGCAGAGAAATGTGGTCCTCTTCAAACTGGTAAGGATTTCTTAGCAGCTACGGGGGCTCATAGATTGCTAAAGTTGAATGTGCCTTTCTACAGCCTGAAATTGACACCACTGGGAAGCCAGGGTTGGCCTGAAGAAAGCTGATCTTGCTTTCAGTAATTGCAGAGACAAGAGACATTGCTTCTGGTTTTACAATGCTGTAGTGACAAGGAACTCGTGTTCCCTGTTACTGTTAAACAGTGTTTAAACTTTTCTCAAGACACTCCTGCCTAAATCCGTTGGTTTATACTTCACTGATTCACTGGCTGATAGTAAGGCAGTTGTTCATTTTATATTCTGATCATTTCTTGTTTCAGGCTGTGTTCCTTGGCTTTGATTTTACTTTACTTGTACAATTTAGAGGCTGCCTGATGACAATTCTGGACAGTTTACAATTAACAAATAACAAAAAAACACAAAAACCAAAAGACCACAAGCGACTTAAAGCAAACACACACACAAACACACACACACACACACACACACACACACATCCCTTGCCAATCAGATCTTTAATACTTTCCTGTATGCACTGGGAAGTGATCCATAGGTCCCAAGCAAGATGACTAGTGGTTCGGAGTATAGAAATGGCAATCCAAAGTATCTGAATAGAGACAGATTACCTAGTATTATCAAGAGAAATATTGATTATTTCCATTGGTAGCAAGTGACAGAGAAAGAAAACATACCCATTTATCAGTTAAACATAGCTAAAAAGTCTGGGATTTTCTTTCATACTTCTACTTTGGCTCGCTGTCATACTGTCTGAGGGAAGTTTCAGAATTTCAGTCCAGTAAAATCAAACTTCAGTAAATCTGACCCCAATATCCACCAAACACCATTTACAGAAATGTGATAAGGCTATTACCTGTAAGTGTTCTAATATCCAAACCAAAATGTGTACTTAGGAACTAAAATGCGAGTATCCTTTTGCATAAATAAGAACCCAGTAAATTCTTTGAATAAAAGTCATGATGTTCCCCTTTTTGGCAAAACCTAAATCCTCATTATCATAGGTATAACAGTTGTGACTCTGTGAGATATATATTTTCCCTGTTTCAGGGACCTGATTATGGAAGCAGAATTGCTTCATAAAGGAGAATTTCATATGATTCTTGCTCTTATTTCCGGAGAAGTTAAAACTATTCAGTAGAGCCCTATTTCTATACATTGTGTAATACTTTTCCTGCTTTAATACTATTCTAATTGTTGTGGCTTCTATAAAAGAACCCTGAGAATTTATGAGATGCCAAGAGACATTCCATATCTTTCTTTTCCAAACTATAGTTTCAAGGATTCCTGAAAAGGAGATACAATAATTCAACCAGTTCCCTTTAAGTGGTGTTTTACTGTACAAGGGCATCATGGTTTTTCATCTTTCACTGAAGTGGTATTTATTTTCTATCACTAAAATCTTGTCCTTTTCTCTCATCGCAAGTATAGGAGCTAATCAAAGTGTGGTTGTTTCAGTTTCAGACAAATCTATTGGAGAAAACCTGTGACCTCATATATGATGAATGATGCAATTTCTTCATTCTATTGCTCACACCACTCTGTGAAAAAGTTCAAAGTTATCTTTCAAAGAAGCTGAATACTTCTTCATACCAAAGCCTGAATTAAACATATTGTCCAGCTCTGGAGAGCCACTCATCTGGAGAACATCTGGTTGGGGAAAACTATGTAATTCTCCTTAAAAGAGAGTGCTCAACTCCTACCCGAGAAATACACTGCCAATTTCTGAAAGGGGAGTATAGGATGCCAATTTCATTTTTAGATGAAGAGCATGCATTTCCTGTTTTTAAAATGGTAAATTCTGTGGTGTGTAGGAGAGGGCCAATCAGAATAATGAAGATCCTAATTCTTTTTTTTTTTAATGTGCTGCTGTAATCAATAGTGACTGACTAGTATGTTATGGCAGAAGACTGATACTAGCAAGGTTATTTATAGATATATTGTTTCCTGAGTGCTTCACCACCATTAAGAGATCTGAAGAAGTCTTTGTCTTATGCAACTCTTCCCACTCCCAAGTATTCATTGGCATTACAGCAAATGTAATCCACCCATGATTGACTTTGACATTCAATTTTCAGTAAGTATTACTCTTTCAGTAGAAATGTTTCTCAACCAGCATACATGCTGAAAGGGAGAAAGAAGGGGAAATTTGTGAGAGAAAAAAGAGGAAGGAGACAAGAAAACACACTATCCCGTGGGACACTTACAGTTTCTTATAGATCTGTTTTCCTCAACTTGATGCTCTCCAGACACGTTGGGATAAAAATCTGAAATTCTCAGCCATCATAGACAATAGTTTGACTGGGTAGGCATTAACCTATCAGGAAAGCTATTAAAGTTTGGCCCAAAGGTGCTTTTTCAAAAGGCAACTGGATGTTTTTTTCTTGAAGATGTTTTGCTTCTCATCCAAGAAGCTTCTTCAGTTATGACTGAATCTAGAGGATAGAAAGATTTATATTCCTTGCAATCATCTGGTTATTAGCACTCTTTCTGAGAGTTGTTGAGGCCACTTGGAGGTTTATCTGTGCCCTGCGGGTCACCTGAATAGTGCAAATGGGTGTGGAATCTTCTTGGAATTGCCGAAAGGACTGAGTTGTAAACAGATAATAATAATAATAATAATAATAATAATAATAATAATAATAATAATAATAATAATAATAATAATAATAATAATAATAATAATAATAATAATAATAATAATAATAATAATAATAAAGTTGGAAGGGAACTTGGAGGTCATCTAGTCCAACCCCCTGCTCAGGCAGGAAACCCTATACCATTTCGGACAAATGGCTGTCCAGTCTCTTCTTAAAAACTTCCAGTGTTGGAGCATTCACCGCTTCTGGAGGCAGGTTGTTCCACTGGTTAATTGTTCTAACTGTCAGGAAGTTTCTCCTCAGTTCCAGGTTGCTTCTTTCCTTGACTAGTTTCCATCCATTACTTCTTGTCCTGCCCTCAGGCGCCTTGGAGAATAGCTTGACTCCCTCTTCTTTGTGGCAACCCCTGAGATATTGGAATACTGCTATCATGTCACCCCTAGTCCTTCTTTTCATTAAACTAGACATACCCAATTCCAGCAAACGTTCTTGATATGCTTTAGCCTCCAGTCCCCTAATCATCTTTGTTGCCCTTCTCTGCACTCTTTCTAGAGTCTCAACATCTTTTTTACATCGTGGTGACCAAAACTGGATGCAGTATTCCAAGTGTGGCCTTACCAAGGCATTGTAAAGTGGTATTAATACTTCACTGATCTTGATTCTATCCCTCTGTTAATGCAGCCAGCACTGTGTTGGCTTTTTTGGCAGCTGCAGCACACTGCTGGCTCATATTTAAGTGATTGTCCACTAGGACTCCGAGATCCCTCTCACAGTTAACTACTATTGAGCAAGGTACCCCTATACTATACCTGTACATTGGTTTTTCTTGCCTAAATGTAGAACCTTACTTTTTTCACCATTGAATTTCATTTTGTTAGATAGTGCCCAATGTTTTCAAGTCTGTCCAGGTCCTCCTGTATCTTAAGCCTGTCTTCTGGAGTGTTGGCTATTCCTGCCAGCTTGGTGTCATCCGCAAATTTGATGAGTTCCCCATCTATCCCCTCGTCCAAATCGTTGATGAAGATGTTGAAGAGCACTGGCCCCAGAACAGAGCCCTGGGCACCCCACTGCACAACTTCCCTCCATGTAGATGCGGTTCCATTGAGGACCGGTCAGCCAGCTACGAATCCATCTGGTGGTGATGCTGTCTAACCCACATTTTTCTATCTTATCAAGTAGTAGGTTGTGATCTACTTTATCAAATGCCTTACTGAAGTCCAAGTAAATTATATCCACAGCATTCCTCTGATCCACTAATTTTGTCACTTGGTCAAAGAATGCAATAAGATTTGTCTGGCATGATCTGTTTTTGACAAACCCATGTTGGCTTTTAGTAATGATTTGTTTGCCTCTAGGTGTTCGCTGATTCGTTGTTTGATTATCTTTTCCAGAATCTTCCCAGGTATTGAGGTCAGGCTGATAGGTCTGTAATTTCCTGGGTCCATTTTTTTCCCTTTTTGAAGATGGGAACTACATCAGCTCTTTTCCAGTCCTCCGGTAATTCCCCAGTGCTCCAGGATCTTTGAAAAATATAGTTCAATGGTTCTGAGATCACATCTGCCAGTTCCTTGAGAACCCTGGGGTGTAATCCATCTGGTCCTGGTGATTTGAACTCGTCTAGGCTGGACAGGTGCTCACTTACCGTTTTCTTGCCTATCTTAACTTGCATTTCTATTCTGTTTTTTATGGCACTATTTTTGGTAGGTTGGTCTGTTTTTTCCCTTTGTGTAAAGACAGATGCAAAAAATGAGTTAAATAGTTCTGCTTTCTCCCTGTTGCTTGTCACCTTTTTGCCACTTTCACCCACTAGTGGACCAATCATTTCCTTCACTTTTTTCTTGTTTTTTACATGTTGAAAGAAGCTTTTTTTGTTATTTTTGACTTTGGTCGCAAGCCTTAGTTCATCTTGAGCCTTAGCTTTCCTCACTTCATCTTTGCAGGCTTGGGCTATTTGCTGATATTCTGTCTTAGTTATGTGCCCCTCTTTCCACTTCAAGTGTCCTCAAAAAAAACCTTCAAGTGTCCTCAAAAAACAAAGTCCAGTTGCCTCTTGAAAAAGCACCTTTGGGACAACCATGACCTGGATGACTGACAATCTTCATAAACATATTAAAATTTGGGGAATTAATCAGAGACCTATGAGCTTAATGCTATGTGTAAAAGACAAAACAATGATAACTAACTTCTTGGAGATAGGATCTTTCCTGAGGTGGAAAACTGTTTTTCAGAAATTGTTGATTTCCTAGCTGGAAATCTTTACCTTATTAATCCCTGCAAAAAACGGGATTGATTAAATTCAGTAATACCTGAACTGAACTGTTCCTCGTTCCAGGCTACATTATCCTAAGTTCTGCTGCTTTTATTCCACATTGCACTCAGAAGAGCATGGATTTGAGGCTGGGGCAATGTTGTCTCCTCCTTCTGATAATTTAAATGAGAATGTTACTTCTTTGAAATTGTCCTCCCTCTTTCCTTATAGTTCTCCTACAAAGAATAACTGAATTGAACTAGTGGCCTAGTGGTTAGAATGCAGTACTGTGGGCTACTTCTGCTGCCTGCTGGCTGGCTGCAATTTGGCAGTTTGTATCTCACCAGGCTCAAAATTGACTCAGCCTTCCATCCTTCCGAGGTTGGTAAAATGAGGACCCAGATTGCTGACTCTGTAAACCGCTTAGAGAGGGCTGTAAAGCACTGCGAAGCGGTATATAAGTCTAAGTGCTATTGTTATTGCTATTATTGGAACCTAGGTTTAAATTCCCACCTGTCTATAATGTTGTTGGTGTGATCTTAAAACTCACCAGCTTATTATGAGGAGAATGGAAGACAAACTTTTATATGTATTCCCAATATTGATTCCCAATATTGGGAATAACAATAAATGAAAATAATTAAAGCACAGTGATGAAGAAACAACATGTTTACAATGTAATTTATTTTTTCTCACATATCTTGAAACAAAAAGATTGATCAGGTCATTCTATAAATCCTGAATAAAGTGGCTGGACAATTTTGGGAAATATGAGAGCAACTAGTAAGATCTGACTCTGTTAATGGCTCATTGGGTTATATGTGTATAAAACCAGTAAAATTAATAAAATCCCAATCTAATTAAGCTACAGATTCATAGGTAATCCCAGAAAACAGAAGACCAAAAAGCCTTATTCAAATGCTATGCATATCAGGCATTGGTAAAGATAAGAAGTAGAAGATGCAAGAAGATTTGAAGACCTGCGGCACAAGGGATCTATTTCTTAGTTCATGCAACATACTAGACCTGGTGAAAATGAATTTGGATAGTTTCTAGTTTAGTACAATCTGGAAATCTAGCCTTTTAAAAAGGTTTTTGGGTGGATCATATGACATTAAGCTAAAATATGTTTG
Organism: Azemiops feae; assembly: GCA_023970755.1. Lineage (NCBI taxonomy): Eukaryota > Metazoa > Chordata > Lepidosauria > Squamata > Viperidae > Azemiops > Azemiops feae. The sequence goes on along the minus strand of JALGBA010004281.1, from coordinate 1,889,181 downwards.
TTTGAGCACAGCATATTAAATAAACACAGCTATGTTATTCATTAAACTTACTTTAGACTTAGTAAATGTGGACGTCAGCCAATAGGTAGAAAAGGGTGAGAACAATAAATCAGCAGAAGAGAAGAGGTTGGACCTTCTCTGTCTCAGGCCATTTCTAGCAGTGCTACCCTCTTCTTTATTCATATATATATATATGCAGGTCTTGGCGTATTCGGGTCTTTTCCCGTGTAAGATTGAGAGTGTCTTGGTGACGTTTCGACGAGGTCCCACTCGCCATCTTCAGGCTGGTGTCTTCAGCTTCGTGCTTGTGCGAGCAAAGCGTGATCGGAGCTGCCGTCCTTCTATAAATACTGGAGGGGGTGTGTGGTGTGTTGGCTTTGTAGCTGTAAGCGGGTTGGTTGGCTGTGTTGTTGCATCTTGATTGGAAGATGGAATTGATGTAAGCAAATTAGCTGATGTAGCTGTAAGCGGGTTGGTTGGCTGTGTTGTTACATCCAACCAACCCGCTTACAGCTACATCAACTAATTTGCTTACATCAATTCCATCTTCCAATCAAGTTATATAGTTATATATATATAGTTATATATATATAGTTATATATATATATAGTTATATATATATATATAGTAATTTATATAATTAACATTTGAAGATGTGTTATCTGCAGAATGTGCTAAAAATCATAATGGCAACCATGACAATGAGATTAAAACATCTGTTTTAATGGACTTTGTGGCCATCTTGAATTTTTTGATCATAGCCTCCAGACCTCCTTGGCCCCTAGTTCCGAAACATTGTGAATTCTGAGTTTACATACAAGATGAACAGTAGAACATATTAAAAAGCACAACTCCAAACAATTCCAAAGGGAAAGAAAATGACAGCAGAAGAAGCCAATGTGATTATACAGACTTGGGGAAGACCTGAAAATGAAAGAAGACTTGTAAGGGAAATGGAAGAAGGGACCGGTGACAAAATAAGAGTACAGAAAGATATTCTGCAACTACAGAGCTAGTATTAAGAAAGTGAAATTTCAGAATAAGAATCCCCCCCAAAAATAAAATTTTCTCTTGCCCACCAATGGTATAGGTAGTCCTCGACTTACGACAACAATTGAGCCCCAAATTTCTGTTGCTAAGTGAGACATTTGTTAAGTGAATTTTGCCCCATTTTTTACGACCTTTCTTGCCATAATTGTTAAGTGAATCACTGAAGTTGTTAAGTTAGTAACACAGTTGTTAAATGAATATGTCTTCCCCATTGACTTTGCTTGTCTGAAGGTTGCAAAAAGTGATCACACGATCTTGGGACACTGCAATTGTCATAAATGTGGGTCAGTTGCCAAGTATCTGAATTTTGATCACATGGCCATTGGGATGCCGCAATAGCCATAAGTGTGAAAAATGGTCATAAATCACTTTTTTCAGTGCTGTTGTAACTTAAAACGGTCACTAAATGAATTGTTGTAAGTCGAGGATTACCTGTATTGCAGTGTCTCATTTTGCCACAATCTAGCTGTCACAATTAAAATAAATTGAATTAAAAACCTCCTTTCAGTCACAATAAACAGGGAGCCAAGGAAATTTTGGGCACCACACATTTTGGGGACTGCAGATTTATGACTTCGGTTGAGGCATTTACCTATTCATCTGGGAGTAATTCCTTATAGACATGTAGAGGATTGCAACAGATTAGCATTTCAGCAAAAGGTATTTCTGGGAAATGCACAAGTCAAATATAACTGGAATCCCCCAGAAATTGGTACACTATCTCCAAATACGAATATTTCATTTGGCTATCATTGAATGTAGCTGCCAACAATCAAATATAATTTGCTATTCCTTTTCATAAGAATATAACAAGGTGATAATTAATCATGCCAATGACCTTTTCCGGCATTCTCCTTCCACAAAGGCCAACCCGAAGCCTTTGGAAAATCAAAAACAAGGACGGATGCTTTGCATTTGACAACCAAAAGTATTGTCAATAATTGTGCAGATGACTCATTGCCAAAGTAGGTAACATCATCAGTGCTAGTAGGGAACGGGGTTTGCTCTCATTTTATATTCTACAGGCTTGGCCTCTCAGTATTGGTAGGAGTGGTCTTAGTGACCACTGACAGGGCAAGCCACTGGAATATAAAATGAGAGCAAACACCACTCTCTAAGAGCACTGATGATATTACCTACTTTGATAATGAAATGTCTGCAAGAAAACAACCAAGCTCAGAGATCACCAAGGACCTCATAGTTAAACCCTGATCTACAAATATTTTCTTCTGTTGGCTATCCTCTATTAATTAATCTAGCCTTCCTTCGAAGGTCTTTAAGTTTGTCCCTTTGTCCAGTCATGAGAAGGAAAATTCATATTATTTTTCAGGCCTCTCCCAGCATTCATTTTGACAAATGGATAATCTCTCGTTGTTCCCTGTCTTCTATCCCCAACTCTTTTTATAGAAAATGTGACTCTTCAGTGCAATGGAGCAGAATATCTACTTCATGATTCCATCCCTTCAGCTTCAAATCAAATCCATTGTCAATGTAGGGGAGAGACACAAAATTTCAAAGATTTGTGTAGAAAACGTCTTGGTTCATGAAAGTTTTCAGCTGGACTTTTTTTAAAAGGAGGTTTTGTAATGTTCAAGGTAATTGTATTATCAACTGAAGAGACAAAATGAGTAGAAAGTTTAACATTATTTTGCTTTCTGTTTACTAGAAGTGGCTCAGATAGATACTCAAACTTCATACTAGAGTTTCAGTTTATATTATGCTGTACTTGCTAGGTATGAAAACTGTCCAATGAATGGAGTTAGCATGCTTTGCTTTAGAACTCGGCATCTCTAAAAAATTCTGCATTACCCAGAAATCAGAATATTCAGGATATCGGCTATATCATTCTGCCCCCTCCCTAAATATTTTTGTTTCTCCTTCTTCCTCTCTTCATCAAAAGCAGCTAGCTCAGCTCCTTGCTCAGTCTTTATTAGCTTTTGGTCTCACATAGTATCTTTTATGTCTTTATTGCTTATCTACAAGAATTTTTAAAGACATTCTCATGTTATGTGTAATATTAGGATCCATCGCCAGCAAGCGTGGAACCCCAACCTGGCCTAATTATTGAAGCTTTGCTGTGATGACCAAACATATTATTTCAGGCTTTGAATAGAGTCATTGCTCAGCTCAAAGGGAAGTCTTTCTTTTAAAATTTGCATTTCACCAGTTTTAACATAAGAAATGAACATGCTGAATATTGTGTCCACATGTCATGAATACAGTATATAACAGCTGGAAGGACTTATAGACACATAATTTCAGTGATGGAGGAAGTTTTATGCCAATCACTTATGCAGTGAAGAGGAAGAGTAATCAAAGTCATTTCGCTTTTTCCTTTGCCTAAATTGTTCATCCCAGTATTTCCTTACCAGAAATAATTATGAATGCACAACCCCTGCAGCTCAGGTCTGCCACCTTTATTTCCACATTCATACACATACATATCTGTATGTGTAGTTTCATAGAGCTTGACTCTAGCACTTGTAATCTTATATCCACCTATTGGCACAGTGATTGCAGACAGTCTTCTTGTCATTCATCTATTTAAAAAATTCTCCAAGTCAGGGTAAATTTAGAAATCAATATCTCTGCTTTCCTTTTCATTAGTTCTTAAAGTTGCTGGCTACCATTTAGCTCCTGCTGAGCATACTACGTAGGTCCTATCAACCTTAAGCATATATCTAGACTGACTCTTCATTATTAACTGTTTTCAGTTCAAGGTGCAATTCAGTGTTAAAAAAGTATAATGAATAATAATATTCCATTCCTCCTCAATACTGTCTGACTTTCTTTCATCGTGTTCTCCCTTCTTAGGGTGTTTAATGGTTAACCTACTTGGAAGCATTGGCAGCAAATGAATACGTTTGAGTACTTATGAGTGTATGTACTGTATAATAAGATGTGTACAAAGACATTTGAAGAGAGGGTAAAGGACATGATGCATGTAAAAAGAGTCAGGACTTTATATATATGGTCATGGCCACTACCCTGACTTTTGTTTAATCACCCTTTCCCCAGAAGCAAAAATGCAGCATTATACTATGGAAGCATTGAGCCAGAAATACGTCCATGAGCCCTTCCATGCATAGGATGAATCAACTAGCTACAGGCAGTGTTATAGGAGAGGAAGAAAAAAAAAATGCAGCGATGCTTTTGAAAAAAATAACTTAGTTGGATGGTTGAAGGAGAATAGCTTATAGGATTTGTTTCATCCAGCAAAATGTCAGGTTGCCCCCTTGTCAATCTTTCTCTGTGTTTGTGGGCATGTGTAAAACAATGAGGAAAATCATTTTCTCCTCCTAGAATAGTTTTTGGTAAGTGTGAAATGAGAACAAGGAGCCAGTTATTGAATGAAAACATAATGTGTGTGTGTGTGTGTGTGTGTGTGTGTGTGTGTGTGTAGACAAAGCTATGGATTTGAGCCACCCTGGGAATAACAAGCATTTGTGTCTTTACATTGGCAGCAGGAGGATAACTGCTTAGTTTGCCTTTATGGCAATAAAGATTCTTAAAGAACTGGGTTGGTGAGGTGTGTCTTGAGTCCGGCCAGGAAAGAGGTTCTGCTGTGTAAAATCGGGAGGTCTGTGCTTTATGGCTGACTCCTACTGACAACTTGAGAAATGTTCTTGAAGTATTGAAGTCCAACAGCAACCCTGAAAAGTAGCTCAGGAAAGCAAAATAGTGGTTTGCAAACGACAAACCTTGTGAAAAGCCTTAAAAAAGTGAGTTTCCCAATTCATTACTGTTTTTCTGTTCACGGTTGGCAGTCTGCCACAGAAACTAAGCTAACAACCACAAAAAGCTGAGTCAAAGGTAGCTTCATTCAAGCCATTTTAGCTACTGAAACAGGCAACAAATCATTTGGGATCTGTGTAAATGGAGATACTACTGAGGGTTCTGAGGTATCTTTCCAGTGGCCGCTCCTCCATTGCTTTTCACTATTCTCCAAGATCTGGGTCTGTGTTCCCAAACCTAGTGGACAAAGTTAAACTAAACTGTTGATTTAAAACTTAGAGTAAAAATATATTCATGGCTCAAAGGAATGGGATTTGTTGAGAGGATAGCTTAACAGGATTCAGTAGCAATAGTTAGGTTTAGAACATCTACTTATTAATAGCAACATTACACAATACTTTATCCGGTATCTCTATATCTCTATATCCTGCCCGGTTGTTCTGGAAAGTACTGCATCCAAGGCAGCTAAAAAAATATAACGTCTCCTTCAAGCCAACCTTAACTCTTGGTGACTTCAGTAACCACATTCTTGGCAACAATATGGAAATGGTATCCGCTGTCTTCTTTGTTTTCTTGTTAACTTCCTGTCCTGTTATTTCCCAATTTTCTCTCATCCAAGGATTAACCAGTTCCAACTTGCCTAACAAAAATTAAAAACAAAAAAAGGGAATTGAAAATTTTAATACAGATTAAATTTAACCCTAAAGTAGGCACCAAAATCATTTTAAAATTAAAATATTAACTGATAATGTATTTTACCCACCCACCCCCAGGACGTCAGAATTTTCCAATCTCCCTACATTCGTGGTATATGATAATGATGAAGGACTTGCCTCCAAAGTTGTGGGTGCTCAAACAATGGAGGTTTTTAAGAAGAGGTTGGACAACTATTTGTCTGACATGGTAGAGGGTTTTCTGCTTGAGCAGGAGGTAGGGCTAGAAGACCTCCAACCCTGTTATTTTGTTATTCAATATTGTATTATTATTGTATTATTTATTGATCTAAGTTGGTTGTCATTACTATGTCACAAAAGTTCCAAAGTTAGGTGTGCACTTGTATTTCCTTTTCTGGACCTCTGAATATGATAAAGGCCAATTATTAAATTAAATATAATTGAAATAATATAATTGATTGATAATATTTCTAATTAATTAATGGCCCAAATTGAATATTCAGATTTGATGGCATGATGGAAATATACATGCTGACACAACAGATGGAAAAACTAAGTTTTGATCCAACGTTGTGATGCTATTATTTCCAAAACCTATTAGCCATTTCAGAATTTTACAATGCAGTCATTTATTTGCTTATAAACTACCGTATGATCATGTGAAGATATACGTGCGGATGTGAATGTTTTACATCTCTCTCTCTCTGTGTATATGTGCTATTCTAAACATTTACTTAATTATGCAAAATGCTCTTAATTCTTTAAGTGTCATTCATAAACATTCTTCATAAAAAATTTAAAATAAAAGTTTACTCTTGGTAGGATTAATATTTTAGTATTGTTTTTGTTACTACTGTTACCCCTAAAACCACTGGGTGCTGACAATCTGACAGAACTGCAATGAAATATCCAATATGAAAACAAGTAGTGGAACTTTTCTTAAATGTAAAATTGACATGTTGCTAGAGCTTTCTGAATATTCAGATTAGGCAACTGGGTTTCTCCAGAAAGTTACTAATTACAGTCAAGAAACCATCACAGATAGAATTTTCCCCAATGACTTGGAATTCTGCTTCAAGTTCTCCCATCATTAATAAGCCTGAGTATTGCAAAATAGAATTTCGAAATAAAATTTTATTGTTTAATTTTTCAGTAAATACTCTCTGCACACGCACGCACGCACGCACACACACGCACGCACACACACACACACACACACACATCAATGAGTACTATTCAGCACTAAATATCTCCAAATAGAACTTTTTTTACCTGTAATTTTCATTTAGTAATAGCTGAACTATGGGCCATAAACATACTTAATAATAATAATAATAATAATAATAATAAAGTTGGAAGGGACCTTGGAGGTCATCGAGTCCAACCCCCTGCTCAGGCAGGAAACCCTATACCATTTCGGACATGTGGCTGTCCAGTCTCTTCTTAAAAACTTCCAGTGTTGGAGCATTCACCGCTTCTGGAGGCAGGTTGTTCCACTGGTTAATTGTTCTAACTGTCAGGAAGTTTCTCCTCAGTTCCAGGTTGCTTCTCTCCTTGACTAGTTTCCATCCATTACTTCTTGTCCTGCCCTCAGGCGCCTTGGAGAATAGCTTGACTCCCTCTTCTTTGTGGCAACCCCTGAGATATTGGAATACTGCTATCATGTCACCCCTAGTCCTTCTTTTCATTAAACTAGACATACCCAATTCCAGCAACCGTTCCTGATATATGCTTTAGCCTCCAGTCCCCTAATCATCTTTGTTGCCCTTCTCTGCACTCTTTCTAGAGTCTCAACATCTTTTTTACATCGTGGTGACCAAAACTGGATGCAGTATTCCAAGTGTGGCCTTACCAAGGCATTGTAAAGTGGTATTAATACTTCACGTGATCTTGATTCTATCCCTCTGTTAATGCAGCCCAGCACTGTGTTGGCTTTTTTGGCAGCTGCAGCACACTGCTGGCTCATATTTAAGTGATTGTCCACTAGGACTCCAAGATCCCTCTCACAGTTACTACTATTGAGCAAGGTACCCCCTATACTATACCTGTACATTTGGTTTTTCTTGCCTAAATGTAGAACCTTACTTTTTTCACCATTGAATTTCATTTTGTTAGATAGCGCCCAATGAAGAATAGAATACTTAAGAATAGTGGTAAATGTGCAACCACAAATTTCCTTAGTATACCACAATACAGATAAAAATGATAATTTGGACTTCTTAGAATTATATTTCAGTGGCTGTTTCTCTGAGACGATGAAGGAAGTTCATTTCCAGGTAAGTATTCATTGTCCTCTGCATGCACCTTGAGAAACTGAAATAGAAACGTTCTCAGATATTTTGTGAAATGTATTTCTAGCTACATAAACTTCTAGAACAAAAATGGGCAAAAGGAAAATTGGAATCTCCTGAAAGATCCCTGAGAGAGTAGATCAGCAATAGTTTCTGACACTCACATTCTATACAGGAATGCACATTTTGCATTTATATTTGTGCAGCTGCTGGGGAGCAGGAGAAAGCCAGGTGGTCATACTGGGGAGAGCTTGGTCCTGGAACTGATTACAAGTTCTGAGATATGCACATGCTCAGAGCATCCAAAATTTTCAGTGGGTCTGTTAACCTTATTCAGCTTTCTGGGCCATGCCTCAGTAAGTACTGGTGTTTAAGTAAAGCAAAACAACAACAACCAAACAAAGCAAACAAGGGAAAGTGCAAAAGTCTTAAATGTTAATAGTCTCAAATCTAAATCTTTAGTGACAGAATACCCTCAAATATGTGTCTGATCTTTTGAGGAAAGTGTAAGCACTTTCAGAATGAAATCAAAATTACCTAAGCATTCATATATAGTTGGAACTCTCTGTATATTAGTTCCAACTCCTTGATTACTAAGCTAGCTTTTTAGGAGCTCCAAGGATTATTATGTTTGCTGCCTTCAGTTATTTATAAAAATAATAAAAGGAGAGATAAAAAAAAATAAAAAATACGGCAGGAGTCCATATTTACCTACCTATTTTCTCTGTAGACACATAACTGTGTCTGGCTTTTTGGACCATGCTTCATAAAACTTGCCCTATCTTTACGGCTTATGTGAAGTTATTCTCAGGTCAGCTGTCTACAGCAGCAACTGCTTATTGCCTTGCCAAAAAGGAGGCAATACTTCATTAAAGCAGAAGTCAAATGAAGAGGTAATGTGGTGAGCTTGATTTCCTTCACAGAGTCTTGCTGGCTTTTTGTACATCCATGCAGATACTGAAACAATACAGTTCGCACTCACTTAGCTGATCAGAAGGTAAGAGTAGGGAATAATTTAGATTTTTATGGGAACTTTTGTGAGATTTTTATAGGAGAAGAAGGAGGTTCAGAGGGATTTCTATCTGTGTCAGACTAGAAGTCAAAATGTCATCAGAGAAGATTGTGGGAAGTAGAAGCTGTGTAATAAAGAAATCTGGGTAGTAAGCTAAGATGCTGTAATAACTAACATAGATTAGGCAGTACCAATGGCTATTGGGCTATTGTCTGTTGATTTGTAAGTAATTTCTAGGTTAGATGGTAAATCTGAAATCCAGTGAGCAATTTACGCTAATAAGGATTTATGGGATGCTGGGTGACAGCATTTGAAGGCATGAACTAGTAGAAGAAATATGTTGTAGAGAAAAAGTGCTATAAGAGAATCTTCTACCATAGTCAAAGATAAGTAGGTCTATCTATCTGGCAGGCAACCCATGGCTTCTTGTCAGCTCTGCAGAGTTAAATGAATGGTAAATTTCTAATTCATGTTGTGACACAGATGATTAAACAGGATTAGTTCCAGTAATTACTGGCATAGATTTTTTTAAAAGTGTATATTAGGTTGATATTGTAATTGATAAAGAACAAGTTGCTTTGTTACTCTATGGTTAATTAGAGAAGATGAGCAAACTGGACACATAAAAAATGCACAATAATTAGCAAAGCTGAAGTTGTAAAAGTGAAAGTGAAAATGCCTGTCATAATAAAACTTCTTTCTGTTTCTGCAAACTGAATAAAAAGGGGAAAAATAGAACCTTTGTGGTCCTGCCTATTTTAATCAGATCCTTGAATTCATCTAATGTCTCTCATCACATGCAAATGGTTAGACTAATTCATATTGGCAGGCTGGAGATACCAGATAACACATCTGTCAGCAGATGTTACAAGGGGAGAAAGGCAACAGCACTAACTGGCTGGATTTCCTTAAATTAGGCTATTATCATTCTCTCTCTTAAATATGAAGGAAAAAATTATCTTGCTGAAGTAAGCCTATAGCCTGGAATTTTCTAGTGGTCTCCCACCAAAGTATTAACAGTTCCCTAACTGCTCAATTTCCATGTCCAGACAAGTTCTGACACACATCGAATGAGGCCTTAAACCATATGACCCCCCCAGGGACATTCTAGAACAGACATGTCAAACACAAGGCCCAGGGGCCAGATGCGGCCCGCGAAGTGATTTCATGTGGCCCGCGAAGCCATCCTGGAAACAGTGAGGGAACGGCCCCCGCTGCCTTGGCCCTGGCCCAGGCCAGCCGGGAGCCAATGTACAATTTTGTGGTGGCCATCTATGCTGAAACGCATTCAGTCTTAGCTCCACAAGGCCATCTGGAAACAGTGAGGAACCAGCCCCTGCTGTGTCGGCCCCGCCCCCTGGGTGCATGCTGGGGAGGTTCCTCCAGTGGGCCATGCCTTGGCACTTGCCCTGATCCCACCCCCTTCTGCCAGATACCCTCAGATCTGTCCCACTCCTGCCCAGGCCCTCACAGGCACCCTTGACACGAACGATGTAGAGCTGGCCATGCCCACCCAGTAGGTAACACCCACTCCATCCACGCCCACCCAGTAGGCCACACCCACCCTGGCCACACACACCCGCCCCCCCCGAGGGCAACCGCAATGCTGATGCGGCCCTCAATGAAATTGAGTTTGACACCCCTGTTCTAGAAGCTTAGGCAGCGATCTTTTTACACATTTTGATGAAAATTAGTCTCTCTGACCTCAGTGAACAGTCTGAATAGACAAGTACTGGATTTGTCTATGGCAGGGGTCTTCAAACTTGGCCCTTTTATGACTTCAACTTCAGGCACGCTGGCTGAGGAATTCTGGGAGTTGAAGTCCACAAATCATAAAAGGGCCAAGTTTGAAGACCCCTGGTCTATGGAGGTTCTCAATCATCCAGGTCATGGTTGTCCCAAAGGTGCTTAAGAAGCTTTTTGGATGAGAAGCGAAAAGTCTTCAAAGAAAAACCAGAAAGTCCAGTTGCCTCTTGAAAAAGCACCTCCGGGACAAGTACTGGATTTCATTATAAAAGACGGTTTATGATATAACCAATGTCATAATGTTGTAAAATGTTAACTTTCAGTTACACTGTATATAACAATATTTTTACTTTAACGTAGTTAAGCAAGATAAGTGGTTTGAGAAAATACTGAATTCAGATAAGATTATTTTTTTCACTGGGAAACCAAATGCTCAGTTTAACATAATGCATTCCAGGGACGGTCAAGTATCTTTCATCCAGGGTAAACATGTATGGCCAAAAAAAAAAAAAATGAAAGACTTTATTTTCCATCATTCATAGTTCCAGACATCAATTGTAACGTTCAGTTTATAGATAAACTTAATAATTCTATTCATTCTTACTGTAAACATGATGCGTATTATTACCATTCATTGTCATTGCAAATGTCATGCATATCATAATGTCATGTGGTTTCCTCAACCATGAGTTGGCATTTCAGGACTTTTATAGGTTTCTCCCGTAAATGAAAATGCTATCATAACCAGATGTAAGTCTGGATTTTTCAAGATTGCTTAAAAGAGAATAGATCCAGGATGTTCAAATAATCTTCAGTATTGTTTAAACATGTAGATATCATATAAGCCATTTGGACAGACTTTAGGCTAAGCATTGTAGGATATGTGTAATGGAAATAAATGGCATTAAGTTTCCCTATTGATTTACCAGTCAAAATGTAGATGAGCCTTCCTCAACCAGCCCAGAGCTCTCTACATGGGTTATAATACAATTCCCAGAATTTCCATTACACTTGAGAATTCTGGGAGTTGTACACAAATATATTTGGGAGGTTCAAGATTGGGGAAGGTTAATGTAGAATATATATTTTTCCAAGGCTGGGAATTTATTTGTCTTGCTTATATAGTAAGCATTATGTGACATGATGGCAACACAAACCAACCAATCCAATAGTCAAATCAAGAAATGGTATCTCTAAATACTATAATTACAGGTAGTCCTCAGCTTGCGACCACAATTGAGCCCAACATTTCTGTTGTTAAGTAAGACATTTGTTAAGTGAATTTTGCCCCATTTTACAACCTTTCTTGCCAAAGTTGTTAAGTGAGTCACTACAGTTGTTAATTAGTGACACTGTTGTTAAGTGAATCTGGCTTCCCCTTGACTTTGCTTGACAGAACATCACAAAAGGGGATCACGTGACTCTGCAACTCTCATAAATATGAATCAGTTGCCAATCATCTGAATTTTGATCACATGATCATGGGGATGCTGCAATGGTCGTAGGTGTGAAAAATGGTTGTAAATCACATTTTCAGTGCCATTGTAACTTTGAACAGTGACTAAATGAACTGTTGTAAGTCAAGGACTACCTGTATATAGTTGTCTTTTTTGTGGCTATGCTCCTTGAATGATGCAAACATAATGACATGAAAAGATTTCAGGTAGTGCAGCACAAGGGAACATATTTTGATTCATACTGTCCTCTAGTGGTTATCTATTAATGAATGTGCTATGCAAATAGATGTTTCAGGTTTTATAACAGAAACTCAATTTGCACTGTACCCTTACGCTGCTGGTGTGCTCATGTCAGTTTCACTGCAAACCAGTTTAAGAAATGTTTTTGGGACAGAGATACTTTGGCAACAGTTTGCAAGGGTATTTGGTTCGTACTGCAAACTATCAGCCTCCCCCACTAGACAATTATTGTCTGCTATGCCTACTGCACATATATACCTTCATAAGCACACACACACACACACACAGAGAGAGAGAGAGAGAGAGAGAGAGAGAGAGAGAGAGAGAGAGAGAGAGAGAGCGCATTAAAATACACATACCTGTCTGTGCAGGTACAACAACTTTTAAGTAAACATTTGTTTCTTGTCTCTGTTGGTCTCAATATCTTCCATAACAACCTTTAAGAAAATTGTGATTATAATATCTGCTTAACATTTAGAATATTATAGATCTGAAACCTGACAGGTTTTTTAAATTACAATTTTTCTTTCTAGGAGTTAACTATTTCTCTAGTGTATGATGTGTGTGTTTAATAAATCCACTGGTGCAAAAATTCGCCATTTATCCAGTCACTAATAAAATGATGCACAACTAAACTTTTTTAAAAAAAATAATGGTGGAAATTATACCTCAAGCAATTAGAGATCTCTCACTCCTGGAAATTATCAACTTGACATCAGTTAAGAGCTATATTTTTACAAGACTTTGTGACAAGGAACATCCTCTGATTCTCTGCTCACAACCTTAAGCATGTCATGGCTTTGACAGAAATCTTCAGAGCTAAGTAATGGGCAGCGTAATGGTGAATAGAATGTGAAGGATGTGTGTATATAATGTATGTTTTTACTTGTGGTTTTTACTTGTGTGTGGACAGCACTTAATTTTGTTGTGAGAATACACAATGACAATAAAGATATTCTATTCTAAGTTAGTGAGCTACCTACTCTACGACACACAGTTCTGTAACTATCACTATCTGGCCCCATAGAAGCTGCCCGATCAACATTTCTAAGGCTCCTACTTTATATGCCCAATTCTTTATGAAAACTAAAAACAGCCCTGATTTTATTAAAGGTGACAATCAGAATAATAATTAAAAATGGACTTTCTCCTTCCAATAAGAAAGTATACAAAATGAAAATAATGTTTGGCATATATAGCAGAATCCAATAGGCTAGTATGATCAGAAAGCAACGCTCAAGACTGAGTGGATACCAATTTCCACTACCACCAATTTCCTCCTTCCAACGCCACATTTATAACTCCACTGGAGCTTGCAGTGAGGTGTGATTGATAATAAAAGCTTTGACATTTATTGCAGTATCCATCTTTTTAACAATGGAAAAAATAAGCATGCTATCTACAACACCAACTAGTCAAGAGCATCTACAGGGGAGGAGAAGTTACAGGAGAAAGAAGTTAAGATGATAGTTGTAAATACACAATTAAAGCCATCTAAAGCCATCCTTTTTACATGTCACTTACATTTCTTCCTAGAGATGTCCCAGCCACCAGCCTTTCCAAACCTGGAGGAAAACCTCTGTAGAGATTTAGATGCTCTTAAAATTTAAGCTCCTTGGACCAGAAGCCATAAATGGGGCCTGAGAGACTTTCTGTCTCAGCAAAGGGCATGGGTCTCTCCTTTTACATTTTTAGCTCTCATTCTAATTTCAGAGAAGAGGTTTAAAGTACTGTATAGCTTTGGGGGGTGCTTTGCAAAGATTTTACCAGATCTAGAAATCACCCTGAAGCCATTCTGAAAACAATTGGCATCCATCACTAGGGGCTTTTGTTTCCCTTTGAATGTTTAAACTTCTTGAGTGAATACGTCATGCAGGTTTAACAGCTCTACCTATTAAAACCTTCATGATTTGCAGTTTAATGTCTCAGACAATAATTCTTCTTGGATTACAAAGAATGACTTGTCTTTGGGGAATTACGAACAAAAATATAGCACTATTTTATCTTAATTTATAGATATTGAACTTTCAGTTATACTGACATCCATCAAATCACATGCTGGGGAGCAGCTCATACTATTTATAAATCTGGATTTTTAATACCATGAGTCAGAGAAATAAAATTGTGTCACTGCTGCCATCCCCCAAATAAACTGAGAATAATTTATCTTATATAGGAAGCTGCTATGGGTAGCTTTGTTAACATTATTGAGTGATTTAGTAACCCAAACTGAGCCCTCTAGAGGCAGAAATGTCTTTCAAGAGAGGATTGATTTTTGTACCTAGACCATGGGTCGGCCACCCGAAACATCGAACGAGCCGCACGGACCCGTTTGGCCTAAAAAAAAAAAACCCTGGGAGCCGCGCCCGTTCGCGCATGTGCGCGCACCCGCGCACCCGTTCGCGCATGCGCACTCGCACCCGTTCGCGCACGCGCCCGCCCGCGCACCCGCCCGCGCATGCACGCATGCGCTCCCCAAAATGGCGGAGGAGGCTCCGGAGCCACAGGTAATGCCTCAAAGAGCCGCATGCGGCTCCGGAGCCGCGGGTTGCCGACCCGTGACCTAGACATACTCCTATGAATTAGAGGATACCTGCTCTATTTTGCAACATACCTGCTGTAATTGGCAGAAGATATATTTGGATCTACTGAAAGTTCAGTAGATGTGTGGAGACTAGAGAAAGTGAAAGAAAGGGAAGATCTACATTTTCTGCTTGCCCTATTGCCAGCATGGTCCACCCATCATTTCTTGAGAGCAGGAACATACCAGTATGATGTCATCTTGTACCCTCTCCCAGTCCATTTCAAATGCACCCCCACCTGTCCCCTTCAAGGTAGACCAGACTAGGAAACCAATGTCATGAAATCAATACTACTTTATTATAAAGCTATACGGTAGCAACAGAATCTTGCGAGTCTGAATGTGCTTCTCCCTTTATCTTCATGAGAACTAGGGAGGGGCTGTCTGAGATGTATCTGCATGTTATATTCTTGCTTTGGTCTCTTACCTCTTTTATCTGACTACTGCCTTGGGCAGCAGCTCTTTCTCCTGTCCCTCAAGGTCATTTCCTCTGCCATTTACATCACCCAAGTTTTGAAGCTCTGTTTCATGATTGCTGGTTTTGGTCTCCTGACATCTTAATCCTTCTGAGTGAATGATCTGCAATATTTCCTTCTAAACTAGTATCACCTCTGATCCAACTGATGAGAGTGGCTCTACATAATTCCTTCCTCATCACTGCCCTGTGGAATTATTTCCATCCTGGAATAATGCAGTCCTATGTTCTCCTTGGTCAGCGACTATCATTTCTTATTGTGTAGTTGATTTAAATACCAAGTCAATTAACTCCTTGTTCTTGTGGCTCCCCCATCCCCAAGAGAAGCTCCTTAGATCTTGCACCAGACATCCTTTCAGTTTCTGTCTACACTGCAAGAAGCATGCTTCCTTGCTTTCCCATCCCTTTCCCTCACGAATACAAAGATGCCCTTTCCTTGTTTTCCCCTAAATCAGGGGTGTCAAACTGCCAGCCCGCGGGCTGGATGCATCATAGCAAAACCGCACCCACCCCCATTGCCGGCAATGGCAAAAAAGTCGTGATAGGTCGCGACACGTCATGTGACGCTGCGAGTTTGACACCCCTGCCCTAAATCACGGGTGTCAAAATCGTGTCATGTGATGTATCGTGACATTTTTTGCCTTTGTGGAGCCAGGGTGGGCGTGGCCTGCACGTGATGCATCCGGCCCATGGGCCGCCAGTTTGATACCCCTGCCCCAAATCTTTAAGACTAGTGAGAACAATCCCTAAAAGAAAAAGATGGGCATCGGAAGACATCCTTGGACAGGAGCCAGCCTGTGAGATTTGCCTTCCCTGCATGGGTGAGAAGGGAAAGAATCAGAAGAAGACTCAGTCACAGTCTGTGATAGTCATAGTTCAGAGTGAGCACCAACCCAGCTCTGTGGCCCCATCACTGCAACTCAGACTGGAGTCTTTGAAGTTGTCTTCAGGAACAGCCAAGAGCAATACACGGGAGAGAAACTACCTAGGCTACCTCTGAACTTCTCTGCAATTGCAAAAAGAAAAAAGGAAAAATCCAAATCAACTAGACTAGAAGATAGCTCAGAGAAAGGAAGGATGATAAAGCAAGAGAGAAAGTGACAGAAAAAGAAAAAAATATGGATGCAATCAGTTTTGGATCTGGACCTCTTACCATTGTCTTGTGTTATCCAATAGATTACTCCGAAAGGATTAAAATGCAGTAGAAATGAACAAAGGAATCTAAAATTCAAAGAGGCAATTAAGTCAACAGAAGGTTTGCAATATATTTGCAAATTTTTAAGTGTCCAAAATTCACTTTCAGATAAGATGGTGAGAAACCACTGAAAAAGCAGAACTGGAGATGTGGAAGTGAGAATATGCTCTTAAATGGAGTAAGTCATATACATTTGATTTTTTAATTGGAAATAGAGTACTACTGTATTAAGTTACATTTGGGGCTTTCAAATTTAATGAGAAAAAGCAAGGAAAATTATTTAAATCCCCATCATTGGCAATATGAAGGTCAGTTTGAGAAGGAAGCATTCTCTCTCTCTCTCTCTCTCTCCCTCATCTATCTATCTATCTATCTATCTATCTATCTATCTATCTATCTATCTATCTATCTATCTATCTATCTATCTATCTATCTATCTATCTATCTATCTATCTATCTATCTATCTATCTATCTATCTATCTATCTATCTATCTATCTATCTATCTATCTATCTATCTATCTGTTTATATCAGGGCTTTTCAACCGGTGGTACGCGTACCATTTGTGGTACATTAATGAGTGTGGGGGAGGGAAAGAGCCACCACAGGCAAGGACTTACAGTGAGAGAGTCCTCTGGAGCTGCAGATTGGCTGGGGCAGGCAAAGGCCCCAGGCTCACTTCTGGCTCACCCTCCCCCATGAGAAAGGAGGAGGAGGGGGCGGAGACAGGAGAGGAAAGGAGGCAGTTTGGGCGGGAGAGGGAGAGAGAAAAAGCAGCAGCCTTGGGAGGAGGTGGAGTCGTGGAGTCAGCTGCACAGAAGGGAAAGAAGAAGGAGGAGGAGGAGGAGGGTGGGGGGAGAGGAGAGGAGATCAAGCAGCCACCTGTGCTGGCAGCAGCAAACAGGCAAGAAATGCAGTGGGGGAGGGGTCGCCCTCCAAGAGGAATGAAAAAGGCAGCAATGGCTGGAGGTGAGGCACGAGGGAGGGAGATGGAGAGTGGAAGGATTCTTATGTGTTTTTGTGACTTTGAAGTTCTGGGATTTGTGCAATGTGGGCTTTGTGTTCTTAAGGAGTGTTTGGCAATTTCTATTTGGCTGATGTGATGTTAGCTTCTATTGCTCTCCTATTGTTAGCTGTAAGTTTTGCTGCAAGGGATTTTGAAGTAGCCAGTAGCTAATTTTTAAAGGGGAATGTGCCTTTTTAAGCTAGTTCACTCAGCAGTTTGTCTTTTCTGTCTCTGGAGGCTTTTCCTTGTTTGATGAATATATGGAAGAGAGAAAATATGGGGGGTGGTTTCAAATTCTTCCTTCAGAAGGAGGTGGGCATGAGAAAGAGGGAGGCAGGGAAGGAGGGAGGGAGGGAACTTAGCACTTGGCCACCAGCAGCCCTGCCATTGACTTTGCTTGTCAAAAGGTTGCAAAAGGGGATCACATGACCCTGGAACACTGTGACCATCATAAATATGAATCAGTTGCCAAGCATCCAAATATAAATCACATGACCCTGGGCATGCTGCAATGGTCATAAGTGAAAAATGGTCATAAGTCATTTCAGTTGCAATTGCAAGTTTGAACAGGTTTTTCTTTTTTGGTCATCAAGTTTTTGACACCTTCCTAGGTGGTACTCGAATATTGTCATATCCTAAAAGTGGTACAATCGGTGAAAAGGTTGAAAAGCCCTGGTTTATATCAACAGTATCTATCTATCCATCACCTAAGTACCTACATAGTATCTCAGTGTGACTGCTAATTAATTTATGATCTGAATTAGATTCTCAAAGGATTGCCTTTATTCTCATTAATTGTTTGAGCATAGATAGAAGAGATATTTGTTCATAGCTTGGTATGTATGAGAAATCATGTGACTCCCTAGGAATTATTTAAACCCAAGGAGCCTGATATTTGGGCTGATACCAGTTCAATGCCAAAAATGTAACGATGTAGAAATCTTCCCTGAACTGAGGTTTATCACATATTTTGAACTTCTATTAATTCAATTCTATTGAATTATTCAATTCTACAAATCTTATCAGCTGACTAGTCTGGGCATTATACTCCTAGTACATTTGGATAACACTAGATCGAAGATGATACTTCTTAATACCAATCATGGAGATCCTATTCATCACATAATGGAAGAACCATGACCATTAGTACTGTATCAGTTACAGAACTTGTATATACAAAATCTTTAAAGAATACTCAGGCTAATTGGACCGATGACTAATTGGACAGTTTATTCCAGGTGCAGAGCATACCCTACAATAGCATTATGAGTGAAGGCAATGGAAATCCAGGTAAACAATGATGACAATAGCAGAGCGTGGGAAGTGAAGTATGATGTTGGCTTAATATGGGCACTAGCTAAGGGTTATGAAGTGAATAGGACACACTGAAAAGAGAACTATCTAGACGTTCTACATGAATATTGGTCTTTCAAATAAGACAAATTAAGTCAAATAGGAGAAAACACACATTAGTCTTTATTATTATTAAAGTATCAAAACATAAACTTAATAAAAAAAACAAACCATCTTTATTGTATTATTAAATGTTCAAATAAAAATAGATCATACATTCATGCACTTCTCCCATTCAAATATCTCCTAACCACCCTGAAGACCAGTATCTGATCTTGTAGGGTTTTGCATATGCTTTAGATAATGAGGGAAAATTCCACCATGATCACATCTACAGTCATTACAAACAGGCAAAGTTACATCAGGTGGATTTTCTCTGACATAGAGCTATCAGAGTACAGTCCTGAAAATAAAATAGGATTAGAGATTATTTTACATCCAGTCTTTCTGTCCACTATTCTCTCAAGTGATGAAAAAAATATACTGTTGTACCATCTTGAGACACATGCTCTCTCTCCAAACTCAAATGAACTAACGTGCAGAAGCAGCCACGGCTAAAATAGTAATATCTTTGACAAAGTTAGCAGCACCTTAGTAAACATTCGGCATGCTAGTTAACAACATTTGTGTAACTTGAAGCAACAGCAGCAGCAGCAACAGCATGACGCCTGCGTCATTTTAAATAGGATATCAAACACGCATAGAAAAATATTTAAGGGAGAAATCTTAATTCTCTCTATATAATATCATACATAAACGGCATCAGAAATTACCTTTTTATTGTTTTGGGATGGTTTTTGGAAAGAGTTGAAATGTATGGACAGGGGGTCTGTAAATGCTTTTGGAAGTGTTATATTGTGCTAGCACTGAAGGTAATTTTTATTACCTGAGAGGGACCTTGAACTCAGGGAGTCTTTGTATAAGTGGAAACTATCTTCTACTTACAAAAATTCTACTACATATGTCTATGAGATTCTAGATCATTAATTAAACAAAATGAAAGCAAATCCTGAGATGTTCTTCCAAAGTAGAAAAAATGTAATTGTGAAAACTGGAATAGATAGGATGACCACAAGATTCATCAAAACAAATATATCAACTCCCCCCTTGCTCAAACAAACAAGAAAAAGAGCAAAGGAGCTTACAAGATTGGCTAGCATATATGCAAATGTATATGCAGAAGTACACATTTGGAAACCATTTTTAGCATGTAAGTAATAATACAGTGCATCTCACTGGAATGGAGAGGATTTGAACTAATTCCTTCATGCAGTACCTTGGTCTGCTGCTTGAGGAGTAATTGGGCGTGGATAATTCCCAGATTTTTCCTCTCTTTTTTTTTTGGGTGACCCTCTCTCTCTGCTCTGGCCATGTTTCTCAACTTTCACTAAAGCAAGGAAATGTTACTCTAATGACGGAGCCTATTGGGATATTCTTCTGTGCTATTTGAAGTATAGGCTATATATTTCCTTCCACTTTTCATTTTTGGATCCAGTGCACAGCATTTATTTTGAGTGAATACTTTCAGAGACAGCAACAGTTACAGAAGGTCATATGCTGTATAATCATATATAACTACACAGGTGCACAGAATCATCGTTAAATAAACCCAATTTATTTGACTGCTAGAAGTTAGCAGTTATATAATAGCCCTCCATATAAAGTATAGTCAATGAATTGATATACAAAGGCCACTGGATATATTGTCAAAAACTTCAGAAAAAGTAATACCTTTTGGATGCTGGAAGAAAAAATATTTCTCTAAAGAGATAGAGTTTGGCCCATTTCCTTGTATCTTGGTTACATGAAATATATATGTATTTGGAACACAGCAATGTAATAGACATAACAATATATCCAGATCATTGAAAGCATATTAAATACTTCTGTTGCAGAATGTAAAAATTGATGTGAGATAGAGAAGTAAGCTAGTCCAGACTAAGAATCTATATTTTGATGCTGCTGTTTGAGGATTGTACATGCATATGAAGTAATGCTTGGACAAAGTATTCTTTTTGCAAACTATTTAGTCTACTGTTTCAATTCTGTCATTAAAGAAAATAGATCTCAAAGACTAAAACATGCAAATAAAAAAAGTTGCCTCATGAAAAGAATAGCATTGCTTTTGTGATGTGAAGCATTCCATCAAAGCAAATCCAAACCACAAAGCCCACCTTTACTGTACTTTTTCATCTCTATTCCTAATGATAATCTCTATTTCATCTCTAGTCCCACGGATAGTTTTCATCGGTGGACAATTTTTCACTTAATTAATGTCTACATATAAATTAATATTTGTAAATTGCCAGCAATTACATTCTCTGGTTCTGAAAAAGATGTGCCAAGGAAACATTTGTAAGATGAGGATCAAGGACAAGATGAATCACAAGTCAGGAAGACATACAATTTTACATCTCTAGTGATTATACCATGGTTGTATAACATTCTTTGGAATACTGCATGTGACTCATTAATTGAGTTTTGAAAGGGACATTCCCCCTTCCTAAAGTAAGCCAAGAGTGGTAATGCTCCAGTTTGATATATTGAGTCTTAATTCAGTGAACAATTCTGCAAGACACTGAAGCTTGTCACATTTTCCCACAATCACCTCTAACTTGAGTCATCAAAAACCCACAGAAGGGCTTTTATGAAAACATGTTTTTAACAAAGTGCAGTGCCGAAGTTAAATGTTGCGTCTCGAAGTTGCTAACCTCTTTTTCTTTGAAAGTATAAAACAAAACAAACAAAACATAACCCAGTCCACCTACATTCCTTATCTAGTGAGTGGAATCCTTTTAGCTTGGTAGTTCATCAGATGTGCATCATAGAGAACCCTTGTGCCCTACCAGAAACATTGCAAGTGCATACTAGAAGGAGTTTTACAAGTCTAGAGCCATATTTCTTCTAGGATAGCAAGTGTGGCAGCTGGTTAGACCTGGAGCAAAGGCTGTGGCTCTCTTCCACCCAACTGAGTCTTTGCTAGGGAAAGCTGAAGCTAAACTACCATAGTCCTTTCTTCTCAGCAAAGTCATGTCAGATCCACCTTCCCTTGACTAAATGCTGAAATTTCTTCTCTGTGGCTTCTGACTTGGGATGGCAAGTTGTTATTGTTGTTTTTCATGATAAGAAGCATGGCTAAAGAATATTGAGCACTGCCTCATTATTGTCTAGCCATGCAAGGTCCCCTCTTTGATCTGCTGAATGAAAAGGTTCCTTTCGTCCTCTGGGGTCCTGCCATTCTGGGCCCGGACAATACAGGTGGGTCTATGTAGGTTGAGCATGTAGACCAAGTGCTGCTTCTCATTTTTCAACTCTTCAATCTGAGCTTTCAGTTCTGCATTGATTGTTTCCAGTTTTTCTGATTCCTGGTAACAAAAGAAATGTATAAACATAGAAATGGAAGTTTTAAAAATACAAGTGAAAAATAAAAAAATATGTAGCTCAGGGCTCATGACTATATGTACTGGGAAATATACTATGGAAACCCATTTTCTGTCAAGATTACATAGATGATTATGATGGTTTCCTCTTTGTATCCCTTTGCCTTTGTATATTAGCTTTAATCTTTTGATCTCTTGCAGAATTCTGCAGCTAAAATTATTCACTTCCTCATGTTCAGACTATCCAGTACATTTTTCATATAGTTTAAATGCTTTCTCATTTCTTTCCATGTCCCTTTTACAAGCTATTATCTTCCTATCTTCTTACCATTTTCCACAACATATATTTTTACTCTTCCAATTCTAAATTTCCCTCAAGAACCTTCTGTTTCTTGAAGTTGCAGCTCCAACACAACCAAACAAATTCCTGTCTTGTGGTACAATGGTTCAAATATTAGAGAGTGGAGTGGAAGTCATAATAATTATTATACAGAACATAGAATAATAGGGTTGGAAGGGACTTTGGTGGTCTTTTAGTCCAAACCCCTGTTCATTTATAATTCAGTCACTGTATCTCAACCCATATGGTAGGTGAGCCAGAAAAACAACTAAAGGACGCAATCTAAAGGAGAAGCAAGTTATAAAATTAATGAATAGATAAATTATCTATTATTATCACTTGCTACCTTTATTTTCTGCAATCTGGTGCCTGGAGAGTATAAGAGATGCAGTCCAACATGGCAGAAGGAAGGAAGGAAGGAAGGAAGGAAGGAAGGAAGGAAGGAAGGAAGGAAGGAAGGAAGGAAGGAAGGAAGGAAGGAAGGAAATCTGCCTCCCATTTTAAAGATCAGTTACTTGGGAGAAAAAAATGTAGCCTTCATTTCAGATAACCTCAGTATTTAAAGCATGAAATCTCTGAGGTAGTGGCTTGTCTTTGGGAAGTTTTTTTCCTGTAAAATTTTCTGCTACTACAAGTACAGTGAGCATTTCTTGATCATTTTGAATATGTCTTGAAAAAAGTTTAAATTTTAAGGGAAATATGTCCCATTATTATTAAGTATAAAAACCTTAATTAGTTAAGGACTTCTAAAGCACTTCTAAAGCTTCAGTCTAAGATTTTACTTTTTCCTTCCACATTGATGAGCCAGAATAATTTCACCTTTAACAGGTTAACGAATGTTATAATTAATCAGCAACGCAGAGTGAAAACTTTCAGAGTCATTTTATCCACATTTTAAGGACCTTTTGACCTTATATAGATGTGTTTATATTTTACAGATATTAATTAGAAAGTGTTCGTTAACTTACTTTCTGCAGGCATTCCGTTTTTTCCTTCTTTTTGTTTCGACATTTTGCTGCTGCAACCTTATTTCTTTCTCTCCGACGTTTTTTCCTTTCATCTTCTTCGGGGGCACACTAATAGAATCCAAAAATCCAAAGAGATTAGGGTTGGATGAGGTATCAGCCCAAAAGGAGGTGGAGGGATGGTGCAAGAGAGAAACTCTTTATGTTCCCTATAGATATTATAATAGCAATAAGCCTGATTTGTTCTCGGTCAACAAAATGACTAACTGGTTAGTTTGGCCATTTTACTTTGTATGAAACAGAATAGAAATTGGCTGACATGTTTAGGAGATCACTGAAACGCAGGAAGTTGATGTATGGTAAATCAGAAAACCTCCGATATGTAAGCACAACCTTGAAGAAGCTTCCCTATAGTTTCCAAATAATGTCGAATGTATTTAGATTTATCTGATCTACTAAAGAGGGTAGGTGCATTCTGAATTTTCTTCACTAAGCAGGTTTAAGTCCTAATAAGGCTTATCTTCTAAAACCATTCTCTGCCAGAGCACAACCTGGAATACTAAAAATGATGTCTCTGAGCATGATGGAATGTCTTTTCATATCATAGAGCAAAAGAGTTTTCCTTCTCCTCTTGCTTTCCTTTATAATTGGAATTATGGAAAAAGAACATAGGAACTCAAGTATTATCTACTCTCCATTGAAGTCTCATGCTGAGAAAGTTCTCACTGCCTTTTAAAAAAAAAGATGCCAGGAAATGAAGAATTTCTATGTGCAAAATGTGTGAATTACATTGCAATATAGTCCTTTCTGAAAAGCACGTGACCCAGGAATGTATGAAGTGTATTACACTGCATAATTATAAAACCTGTAAGTTACAGGAGCTTCATATTTCCCTGATGCCTTCCAGATACAGATCATATTTTCAACATTGCTTGTCTTTCATTAAGGCATTCCCATTCAAGCACATGAAGATCATTAATGCAAATGCCAAAGGGACTAACCAGGTGGCAGCACCTACCCAACTTTGTCTGATCTTGAAAGCTAAACAGGCATAGGTGTCCAGGAAGGCAGCAAGTGTCAAAATTCATTATGAAACAAACTTTGCACTTTATGTTCTAGTATGTGGCTTTACTACTTTATCATTCTGATGTCATCATAGTTTGATAGGATATCTACATAAGCAGGTTGAGATCTCATTAGTGATTGTATGGGAAATCATCAGAGAATCCCAAAGCTGTATATTAAACTGGGAAATTAAAGTTCAATATCTACCAATCTACTTACCTACTTATCATCCGTCTGTCTGTCTGTCTGTCTGTCTGTCTGTCTGTCTGTCAGAAGGCAGTAGCACACTACTTTCATCTAATCAAGTGGAATCAATTTTGATTCAAGAGAAAGTCACTGTGGCTAATAACTTTATAATAATAAACATTCTGATTTATCAGTAATGATAATGAATGAAAGGATGGAAAAAGTCATAGAACTGGCAGAGATGGCTAAATTAAATGCTCTAATCAGAGAAAACACATCCAATTTTGTTTCTTCTTGGAAACTGCTTCTGGATTTTGTGCTTGAGATAGAAAAAAATGAAATTTTGATTTTTGCTGATTAGATAAGTTTGTTGTTATAGAAATGGCTAGTACATATTAAATATGTAAAAGTAAAAAAGTTGAGGCTGTAATATTTTATTCCACTACTCTAAAAAGAGTCAAAAGTCAATGCTTTTCTTTTTTCCCCTTTTCCCTTCCCCATTTTCCAACTATTTTCATTTCTATTTTATACTTTGATACATTGAATTAAATTATTATAAAAATGATGATAATATTAATGCAGACGGAAGACATTCTCTGTTTTTGAAAGCATATTAGAAAGTGGTAGTTGAACATAGCTTAAAAAATAAAAATACCTGTCTTTTTAAATGAGATGTTTCACCAAATCTATCAGCAACCATGACTGTATCCAAGGTAGAGGGCATCCTTTGAGACAGGCACTTATTCTGGATTGCAAATTTTAATTCTTCTTTCACCAATGGGGTCAGATTTGTGAAATCTTCAAAGCTCAAGGATACCGGAGGAGATAAGCATGGGATAATTGCAGAAGCACTGACTTCTGAAGCAGACACCTGGCCCAGGTGTTGGAGCATCATTTTGCTGCATAGGAACAAGGGAGAGAAGAATGAATTTTTCCAAAGTTTTAATGAAGCAAAAAAATATTGGCTACAACAATAATTAATTCAGTTAATGCAGAATTCAGAAAATCAATCACTGAATAATGAGATTCTGGCTCATAACTGGATATTGATAGAACGATTATATATTCACATGCAGAACTGCATTTATTTATTGTATTTATATAGCTACCCATCTCAGTCTTGTGATTCTGAGCAGCTTACAATGCAAAACCTAAAAACAAAAAACTAGTAAAACTGTATTACAATAAAGCTGAGACTCATTCATTCATGGTGGGCTCACCTAATAGCCTAGCCCCAGTGCTGAGTGAAAAACCAGCTCTTCAAGGCTTTCTAGAGAGCTAACACGGTTGGGGTTGCCTAGATCTCAGAGAGATGCTATACCACAAGGCAGCCACTCCCCACCCCCTCATCATTATCACTTCCATACAGGTAGTCCTCGACTTACAACAGTTCATTTAGTGACCATTTGACATCGGCACTGAAAAAAGTGACTTTATGATAGTTTTTCACACTTACGACCATTGCAGCCACCCTACGATCACGTGATCAAATTTTAGATGCTTGGCAATTGGTTCATATTTATGACCGTTGCAGTGTCCTGGGGTCATGTGATCATCTTTTGAGAAGCAGAATCAATGAGGAAGCCAGATTCATTTAACAACCATGTTACTAATTTAACAACTGCTGTGATTCACTTAACAGCTGTGCCAAGAAAGTTTGTAAAATGGGGGGGGGGAATTCACTTAACTCTCTCGCTTAGCAATAGAAATTTTGGGCTCAATTGTGGTTGTAAGTTGAGGACTACCTGTATTTAATTCAACTAGAAATTGAGAGCATATTTCACAAAACTGTCAGGTAGCAATCATACTATATGATAATACTGAATATAAATAACTTTTAATAATAGTACTGGTCAAGGAATACTGTGCATTGAAAAATGTAAGGCTGAATGAGTACTTGTGCAATAAGACCACTTGAATTTAAACAACTGATTTCTAATTAATATTCCTGTCTCCTGTTTAGATACTTAGGATCTGCACATGAAATTATTTTACACCTATGTTGTCTATGAATTTTAAATACACCAAATCACTGCAGCGAATAGTCAAATAGTTTGGACTGAGGTGTTGTTTTTTTTTAAAAAAATAATGTATGTCTTTCACACATATAAATTGTTCACATCTAGTTTGCCATTCTAATTATTTTCAGAAGCAGTTCTTTTCAGTGAAGCTGTACTGTGGAGACAGTGTATTGGTTTTTTTGTTCAATAAAATCAACCATCTTCCTTACTCTTTATTGGAAATATATATTTGGCACATATAAGAGCAGAATTATTTGATTCCTTAAGTAGGTAAGGAAATCTACTTTGCATGGTAACTATAATCTAATCACAGCAATATTACAATTCACAATAGATAAACCAATTATTGCCTTTAGGGTTTATATACACAAGCAAATCCAATAAACTATTAAATAGAATTTAGCTTATGCATTATCTTTTACAATTTCAGGTAATGGTTAGAGTTTAACAAGTCCAATTATAAACAAACACACAGTATTGATTGTTTTATTTAAAATGGTATGTTAAAGATCAAATTCAATTCAAGTCCAAATTTAATTATTGAAATAAAATAGACTTGCTGTCTTTATTTACTTCTTTAATGTTTGTATTATATCCACACAATTTCTAGGTCTTCAAAATACACACAACCAATAGTTAACACAGAAAGCACCTCCACATACAATTAAATATGTACTCCATCTCAACATGGACATGGACACATGCTTTGCTACTTGAAAAAGACATATATGCACTGGAAACCCATAGCCAGCTGTTACAGCAACATGTAAGCATTTGACTATATATAGAGAGTGTCTATATTAATCTTTGCACCCTTGTATTTTCTGTGTAACAATATCTTGGTGTATAGACCTAACCTCAAACAAGAAAGTAGAAAGCCAAAAGGTTTCATATCTCTTGATCATCAGAGGGATGATTTCCTGGAATTGTAATTTACATAGATCTTGAGAAAACTATGTAATTTTGCTAAAAAAATCCCCTAAACCATGAGTCACAGCTCAAAATCCTGATACTCCTAAATCTTTTCAAGAGACAGAAAATACCAAGCCAACAAAGGTTTACAATGTTCAGGTTTATCATTTAAACTTTCAACCCAGATGGTAATAATAAATTGCTCCTAGCGTTAGTCACAGTTGTTTAAAAAAAGAGTTGATGCATGTGTATCTTTCATTTATCATAAAGAGCATATAATTCTGGATGGGATATGTAGAAAAAGCATATCTGTTTTAGTTTTGTAGGGATAGGAACCTGCCTTACAAAGTTCAAAAAACTGATGCTGACAACAATATTTATTTATTTATTTTGCGGTAAAGAATGGGTAACTTTATGGATGAATGTGCACACACACACACACACTAGTCTCATAAGTAACTGTAGTTTATAGGTGTCTCATAAGAATGTCATTTCCTGATGTTCCATTCCTTACATTGCCATTACTGTACTGTACTGTACTGTTGGCTTCATCACTACTTCTTGAGAATTTGGGGACTAGCCAGGGTCTCATTACATCAGTCTTCTGGCAGAGAAACAGTTGAGAATGCTGGTAATACAACAGCACTTTTGAGAGAATTACTACAACTTCAAGGCTATAGTAATGCCATCCCAACAACCACATTGCCTTTGACCACATTCTCAGCTGGGTTTCAGATGGCAGATTGAATTCACTGATCTTTCCTCACTATTAGGTAACCCAAACTAGGTTCTTGCATCTGAAATTTGGTAAAGCACCTCCTGAATCAGGGAAGAGGTTTCCAAGATGTATTGAGTCCTGCACATTGACAATGACCTTTTTGTATGTCTACTACAACCCCAAGCTTTCTCATGGAAGGCGGAAAGAAAGGTGTTTGATGTACATTACACCCTAGAGATGGCATTAGGGGTGACATGATACAGTGTTCCAATATCTAAGGGGCTGCCACAGAGATGAGAGGGTCAACCTATTCTCCAAAGCAACTGAAGGCAGGTCAATCAATCAGAATAGAGCTGGAAGGGACCTTGGAGGTCTTCTAGTCCAACCCCTTGCTCAAGCAGGAGACGCTATATCATTTCAAACAAATGACTGTCCAGTCTCTTCTTCAATGATGAAGCACCCACTCAATGATGATGTACCCACAACTTCTAAAGGCAAGCTGTTCCACTCATTAATGCCCTTACTGTTAGGAAGTTTCTCCTTAATTCCAGGTTGCTTCTCTCTTTGATTAGTTTCCATCCATTGCTTCTTGTCCTGCCCTCTGATGCTTTGGAAAATAATTTGTCCCCCTTCTCTTTGTGGCAACCTCTCAAATGCTGGAAGATCAAGAAGCAATGGGTGGAAACTAATCAAGGAGAGAACCAACCTAGAACTAAAATTTCCTGACAGCGTGAACAATTAATCAGTGGAATGACTTGCCTTCAGATGTTGTGGGTGCTCCATCACTGGAGGTTTTCAAGAAGAGACTGGACAGCCATTTGTTCAGAATGGTTTATGGTCTCCTGCTTGAGCAGGGGGTTGACTAAAAGACCTCCAAGATCTCTCCCAACTCTATTATTTGGACAGCAGAGCAGGACAGTCTCAATCTGAGTGTGAAGTAAGGATACATTCTGCTTCAGAAGGGGGGAATGGCATGCCTCTGCAATCAACCTGGTGAGAACATTGTGATAAGGAATCAAAGTGACTGGACAATCATTTGTCTGAAACAGTATAGGATTTCCTGCTTGAGCAGGGGTTAGACTAGAAAACCGCAAGATCTCCCTTCCAATTCTCTTATTCTGAGATCATTATACTATTCAATAATGTTTATACTGAATAAATAAACAAGAACTATAGTTTCTTAATTCCATTTCCAACTTTCATTTTGAACCATCTCCCAGGCTTTCTTTGGTTTAGATTTCTTCATTGGTACTATCTTTATTTAAATAACTGTCACATAGACTCACTCTATAGAACTATCCAAACTAGAAACAACCTGTACCCTTTATTACACCAGGAATCTGAATATCACCTATGGTGGTTGGTGCAAGGTGGTTGCAATCACACAAATACATTAAATAATTATTTACAGCCATGCCATACTTTTACTTCCAAATTATTGTTAGTATATCTGATATGCCAAACCTATGTTTTGAAATGTTAAAAGGCTGTAACATCTTTGCCAAATGCCCCTACCCTTTAAACAAGGTTATGGGAGAAAAGCACTTAACAATGAGCATTTAAAGTAAAATTTTAATGGATGAGTTTTTGGGGAATTTAGCCCACCTTCCTATATTGGTCAGGGTTGATGGAATCTGTAGATCAACATATAGAATAATAACTTTGTCACTTTGAATGTACACTAATCGGCATACATTAAAATGAAATTTTGTTGCACACAGCTCTCAAAGGATCACCACCTCCAATATACACTACATAAATATGACAAAAATAAATAAATAAATACAGAATTATGCATGTATCCATATATATTATATGACACAGAGAAACAACACAGTCTAGTTTGGATTATGTATAAATATGCATGGCAAGAAAAACGAATCTTGCGAGTTTATCAGACGGATGGCATAGAGAACAAAGCTATTACAGAATCGGATAGTCCTGCTAGAAATACTTCGAAACCACCTCCCAGAGGGGAGCAACAGGAATAGACCATAAAGTGGATGTGTGGGGTCTCTAACAATGCTTTGAACTCTAAGCACATAGCGCTTATAAGCAGCATCCTGAATACCAAGAAGCAAGCTTCCTATGATCTTCCTGGCTGTCCTTACCACTCTCTGTATGGACTTTGTATCTGAGGCACTGCTGCCACCAAACCAGACAGTGATGCAGTTTGTTAATCATGCCTCTGTAAAAAGTGGTCAGAAGGAGAAAGATGTGCTCTCCTCATCTGACGCAGGAAATGCAGATGCTGGTTTTCATGCTTCACTAAGGATGATGTGTGGAGAGACCAATTCGGATTGTTAGTTATCTGCACCCCCAGATACATATGAAGGAGTTCAGATTGAGGAAGCCTAAATGATTCAAGGATTGTTAATTCTGTACATCAAAATGTCTTCACTTTATCTTCATTACCTTATGTCTTCTAATAAAAGAAATGAAATCAGTTTTGGGAATTAGGCATATCAAAGGGCCTGTTCTATTATATCAGTGCCTTAGAATCAACCACATCACAATTTATTTCCATACTTTATTTATTTGTTTATTTTATTTATTTACAGTGTCATTAAACTATTATTTAACAATTTATTCCATTTATAGGCTGCCTGATCCACTGTGACTCTAGGAAGCACACAATATATGAAATTTAAAGCAATGCAGCCTACACCAATAGGGAAACGTCCAGAAAAACCAATACAATCCTACCAATAAAACAAACAACAATGGGGAGGGTTGGGGAGGATGTCATTCCAGGGGTTAGGTGCTATGGGGAGGGGGAGAATAGGGAATGTTTGTTTTTGCTGTTTTCTCTCCTATAGCAATAGAAAATCCTTTCTCATTTCTTTCAATCTGAGTCAATTAATTCACACGTTTAACAGTGTTAAACAAAGACACTCTTGAGTTTTCTCAAAGACCAATCAACTAAGCCTAGCACATAGGCATTCTGATGCAAAAGTTATTACATTTCTGAAACTGAGTTACAGTTAAGTAAATTTTATATATATGAAAACAACTTCACTTTCCAAACGTGTACAATAGAGCCAACATGATGTAACTCATGTGCAAGAAGGAGGCAGCACAAGTCTGGGTAAAGTGCAGGGTTTACAGAAGGACAAAAATCTTAAGGAAAAGGGGAAAGGGGAATTCCCAACAGCCCAGTGAGAAAGGGACTGGCTCCATGGGGAGGGAAGGAGGCCAAGAGGTGAAAAACTGGGTGGAGAGATGGAATGGAATATTTTTTAAAAGGTGTAGCTGGTAGTTGGAAAATCGACAGTCCACACTATAATATAATGTTTGTTAACTTTGGAAACTTTAAGCAGTGTGCATGTGGCTGGGGAATTCTGGGAGTTGAAGCCCACATTGCTTAAATTTGCTAAAAGAGAGAAACACTGCTACAATAGTTATTTGTATCAGGTCCCATTTTTGTTCCATTTTAATATTAAATAGAATATCAATATTAATATAATTTAAATCTCATTTTTAATATAACCCACAAAACTGTTTATTCTTTTGCATTCTCAGAAGCTTCAGAAACTGGATCACTTTTAGCTAGTTTGGCTGGCATTCAGACCTTTAAGATAGCCACCTGATCTGATTCTTTATGCCCAGTTTTTATCAAAACCTAATTGTTGTTCTTAATTAAAAAATTCTCTTTGGCTTTTTCCCTGAATATCTTCCTTCTCTTTCCTGATACAGTAAGACTTGTGAAGCAAAAGTTAAACTTTCACAGTTATAAGAGTAATTAAAGTTCATAATCATCCTGAATTTATTTTGACCTTTAAAGACATTTACAATGCAATCTGGTCACATTTAACTGGTGTTTACCAGTTAAATTATCACTTCTTGAGATGATGAAATGCAGTTGATAAGATACCAGAAATTGGTCACTGTGATGACTTTTCACTAGTGTCCTTATTTAGTCCTGCCTAAGTTGGAAAGTTAGACAAAAGTATAGCATTTTCTTCAATAAAGAAGAAAATAACATTTTTTTCAATGAATTTGGCAGAAATAATAATCCCTATTGAATTGAATTAGAATTTTGAATAAATGTGTTCTGATATTTCATTTATTATTTTACTTATATATTTTTATTTATTGCCTTTTTAAAGTATATATTTATGCATATACATACTTTGAAAAGACAGAAGATAAACCTAGGTGCTGTCAACTCATTGACAATGAACACATTGGTTCTTACTTCTGAATAAATAATACAGATTTTGCTGTAAGATTATACTCTTATAAATACTTTCTTGTTAATTAAGAAGCTTCTTATGAAGTTCATGGGCTTGGTTCCAAGAAAGCTCACCACACTGGCTTTCTGGGCAGCCATGCTACACAGACTTAACTATAGGAGTAAATCCCATTTAATTCAGTGAGACTTACTTCCAAGCTTAGGTTGGAATAAATCCTAGATTTACTAATGACTCATCTTCATATAAATAAAATTGACAGATGTAGATATTTTCCTTCTATCCTTTTACAAGATCACTTCAGTAAAAGCAAGCAATCTGCTGTTAATATTCATCTGTGTCATCTTTTCAAACTTTAGGTCCCTTGCTTATCTTGGACTTTATCATTCTTAATTTCTGGTCAATATGTCCAATATCAGATCTATTAATGCCTCGCCCCCCAACATAGGTGTGGAAGACACAAAAATCTAACTCTCAAAGGTCCTGGACATCATCTCTACATTGAAATCCTGAAATCAACCTATAGCTGCTGTCAGAAAGCCTGCTCTGAAGTAAATATACTAGGCTGAATTACAGGTAGTCCTAGACCAGGGGTCTGCAACCTTGACAACTTTAAGACTTGTGGACTTCAGCTCCCAGAATTCCTCAGCCAGCATAGCTTGACAACTTTAAGCATAGCTGGCTGAGGAATTCTGGGAGCTGAAGTCCACAAGTCTTAAAGTTGTCAAGGTTGCAGACCCCTGTCCTAGACTTACAACAGTTCATTTGGTGACCATTTGAAGTTACAACAGAACTGAAAAAAGTGACTTATGACCGTTTTTCACACTGAAGACCGTTGCAGCATCCCTGTGGTCATGTAATCAAAATTCAGATGCTTGACAACTGACTCACGTTTATGACGGTTGCAGTGTCCCCAGGTCATGCAATCCCCTTTTGCCACCTTCTGATCAGCAAAGTCAATGGGGAAGCCAGATTCACTTAACAATCGGGTTACTCCCTTAACAACTGCAGTGATTCACTTAACAACTGTGGCAAGAAAGGTCATAAAATGGGGCAAAATTCACATAACAACTGCCTCACTTAGCAACAGAAATGTTGGGTTCAATTGTGGTCATAAGTTGAGGACTACCTGTACTTTACAGCAGGGGTCCCCAACCCCCGGTCCGTGGACTAGTACCAGGCCGCAGCATGTCAGCAACTGGTCCGCACAAACAAGGAAAGCCCCCTCCGCAGGATGCAGGCAGCACACAAGACCACGCCCCCTCCGGTCCACAGGAAAACCTCTCTCCATGTAACCGGTCCCTGGTGCCCAAAAGATTGGGGACCTCTGCTTTACAGTGTTATAATTCCAAACTGAGCTGCTTAAATACCTGGAATGATGAGAACAGTAGATAGCTCTTTTGAGAGCGTTGTAGTAAGCCACAAATATTCTGAATGAATTGAACAATTAATCGATAATGGAAAAGGAGATGTCTGCCCACCCAGATCAAAAAATGAAGAAATCAGATTAATTTCTGATGTGAAAAAGTTAACTTTCTTTTTTATCTGAATATTTAAAATATAAATATATTTCATATAAATATAAATATAAAATATAGGAATATTTTATTATGGACTATGAATTTTGCATTTGCCTTTGGATGGTAGGTCACAAGTTTCCAGGAAAGAAATAGGCAGGTAATTTCACACACCTAAAAAGCACCTTCCCTCGCATTATAATATTGTGTACGAAATCAAAACTGACAGTTCAAACCGGAGCATCCTGCTCAGAGCAGAGGCGGTGCTCGCCACCACTCAGCTCGCCACCTACCGATGACCGAAGGTATCACCAGCTAACAAAGTTAAACTTTGAATTTTGCCGTCCCGCTTCCCGCAGTTTCCCGTAACTGAGTGAATGATACAGTCACCTGATTATTATTTGGTCTCTAGAGAGACTATCGGAAAACATGTTGGAAATGACAAGCTGGGGAATGACCTTAAACAACTAGCCGCAATAACTTTTTCTACGCATTGTTATTACACAGATAATCTCGGCATGTCAAACTGGACCTGTAGCTTCTGGAGCGCGTGGTAAGGAGAAAGGTGGTTTCTTTCATCCTAACCCCCCCCCCCCCGGAAGAACCCCCTGACGACCGACAGAACTGTAAAAACAGCAACTAGCAAAGCACCAGAACGAGGAAACGAAATGGGAGTTTTTCTTTCTTAGGCGTGCCTATTAAAGAGCGCTCCAAGTTTCACTCGGATGAATGAACTTTTACTTTCAGTTGGTCTGATTTCAACGGGAAAGAGAAATTGCCTGATATTTTTTGTTTGTTTTGATTTCAGTTCATCAGTTTTGCAAAAAGTGAAATCTCTTTAATTTCTCTGATCAGAACTTTTCTCCCGTCTTCGTCCTCTCTAAAGCACCCAAAATAACCCGCCGCATCACTAGAACGAAAGAGATGGAAGGACGCGAGTTTCTAAGCACCTTTTTCCCCTTTTACATATCCAATCACAATAGCTGGATAAAGAGCAAAGACCTTTTTTTTTTCCCCTGGACTTTATCCTTTCGTTTACCCCACTCTTCCCCGGTATCTCGCTCGCTCCCTACCTGCTTACTCCAGTTCTTCTACGCGCCTTCCTCCTTCTCGGCAGAGAACTACACAGAAAGTGAAACAGCAAACACAAGGGAGTGCGAACTCGCAATCGTGAGAGTGGGCTTTACGAAATGTGTGTTGTCGGGACTCCAGGCAAAGCAGAATAGGTGCCGCCGCCGCTGCCCGATCCTGGCTGGCAGCGATCGCCGCCGCGACTCCCTGGCTCTGAGCGCCTCCTCGAACCTCTGGCTCCCCGCGCGGTTGCATCACCCCCTTTATATAGCCAGCGGGCAGCGCTGTTATTTACCCTGGCCGCGAGTCGAAGGTGATGTCATGCCAAGACTCCTTAGCGGGAGAGCGGGACAGAAGGGGTGGAGCCAGGGCTGCGGGGGCGGGGCCTCCGAGTGACGCAAGGCCTTCCCCGCTCCCCGGGAGAGGGAGGCTCCTCTGCCAAAGAAGCCGCCGGCCAGAAGAGAACACCCTTCGCGGCCGAGGGGTCGCTCGCGAGGCAACGGCTCCAGATCGCCGGCATCTCTCCGCAAAGCGGGACCGCGGAGGATTTGGGGAGGCGGGCGGCGGTGACCCCGGAGGGGCGGGGGTCGTCGCGGTCTTCCTCAATTAGGTGACCGAAAGGAAGTCCCGGAGAGGATGCTTTGCCATTTTGCTCCTTAAAAGGGCTGGGGGTGACCGTCGCTTCTTCCTCTGAGGTCTCCGGCGCCAGGCTGGGTATTTGCGCGCGAGAGAAAGATTTAAGATGAGTTTGCTGGTCATCTCCACCGCCTTATCCATTAATAAGGCATCTACGTTCTTCTGATTCGCCGGCTTTCGTATTGGGTTGTGTAATAAGATCGTACACCTGAATCATTCAAAGCCACACTTTTCAGGCATAACTATCACGAGTCTCACACACGCATACACCCATCCCTGCCCTAAGAAAATGGCTTGTGGAAGCAGCAGAGATCAGAAATTGAAATCAGAGGGACAACTGAGTGGAAAGGAGTGCGCGGTGTAATATCCACTCTAAAGCTACGATCGGCCAAATTGTTAAAATAATGCAATTTTAAAGTCCCCGCATCTCTCTTTTTATCCAGATCCGACTGTCCGCCCCCACCACCAAAATCAAATTTCCATTGATTTTCCCATTTGACTTTCCTACCATATGAAAATGCTCTTCCCCATGTACCTCCTTTTTAATGCAGTCTCTCAGTATTGCCTGGTTTTATTATGAACAACAACAAAAAAAAACCCCGGTTAAACCTGCTTTGAAAAAGAGAAGACTGCTGCCGGATCCTTTCAACGTATGTTCATAAAGTCCCACAATTATAACGGGACTCTCAGCCTCGCATTGCCGCAAAAACCTCGCACGCCATTCTTAAAAGAAAAGCCATTATCTCCATTTGGATGAATATCTATCCCTAGCTAGCCCCTCCAGCCCCGACTAATTCCGAAAACAAAATTCTCGTCTGAGAATATCTGAGCGACCCATTTTGAATACCACGCGGACATGACACCCACCCCCTCCCACACTCATACACTTTCAAAGAAGTTTCCACCCAACTACCGGAGGTTGGGGGAGCGACAAGGAAGATAATTTCGATTCTTTTCCTTCCCATTTTCTTGCACCACCACGAGAATAAACGAGAATGTAAGTTAGCTGGAAGCGATGAGCTGACGTATTTCCGTGGGAGTGGAGGAAAGGGCGCGTGCAGGTCAACACGTACCTCGTGGAAACTCTTGCAAAAAATGCTGGACAAGTTTTGGGGTTTCCTTTCTTCTTTTTCCTCGTTAGTTGGCTGCCCTCACTTGAATGCAGTTATTTCTGGGTAACTCTGCTTCAAAAACGAGAAGAGCATTTTCCCAGGACCCCATATTTTATTTACAAAGTGGATACCATTAGTCTTCCACTGAGTTAAATGAAGCCTCGGACTTGCCATCCACCTTTCCAAGAGGATAAATTCGGAGAGGCCTCAGCTGAAGCTCTCTAAACTAAGGCATGAGGGCTGGCTCCAAATATTAATCATACATAGAGGAGACCCTTTCAAATGAAAGAAATGTAAGTTGGTTTTGACTCATTGGTTTCAATGGGAGGTTCTGTAGATTGCATCAAATTTTATGCTTAATTCCCATGAGGACCTCTCTTAAGTCCTGATAGAATTACATCCAAAAGCTGATTTTTCACTGAGGTCATTTTCACACTAATCACTTATTTATAACATTTGTAAGTGTAGAAGACATTATCAATTAATAGGGAAGGCCTCTATATCACCTTTGGCATTCTGTGCCTTTGACACAGGAATATAAAATCAACATTGCTTTGTCTGTACCTTGTATTTTAAAATGGCTGCCATGCTTCTTGCTCTTTGGTAATGTGCATTTATAGGCAAAAATGTGAAAAATCATGATAGCATTGGAACTGGTGTACAATATTTAGCTTGTTAGTCAATGTATATGGCTGCCCTTTTTAAAACTGACTCTTGATGGCTAACAAAAAGGTTAGTTAAAAAAAAACTCATCAACAATAACAAAAACCAGTGTATCCACAGAATGTAGCTGAGGGCAAACTGACAATACAGTGACATCTATCTTGTATGTTCACCGAGCTGAGTTACTGTAAACATGCTGGTCTTGTGAATGAGCTAGTTTTGAAATATTTGGCCAGTTTTACAAATGACACTTAAAGGAGTTTTGTATTTTCCATTAACAAAAGATATAAAATAGACAATAGATATAATTATTGTGATACATAATTCAGATAGATTATTACCTTGAACTGAAGGTTACATGTAGTGATGACAGTTGGAGAAACACCATGGTTTCCATTTATTTTCTGCTGGAGTCAGCTCTTGTTCCATGACTGTATTTTTCTTATTCTAATAAAAAGAGGTACATATGTTTTGTCTGGTTTATTTATTTAGGTTTGAACACATTAAGAATTCTTTCACTTAAGGAAAATGTAGCTTAAAAATGTGGTATACTGAATTGTTATATTGACCCAGAAATATATATAATAGTTAATAATGCCTCTCATTTACTGTATTTAGTATTGATGTATGACGCCTTATTTGTCAAGAATGGAAAGAAAGATAACTATTTAAGTTGCATATCTAATTATATGTTTTTATAATAAATTTCCATTCTGTATCATTAAGGGTTCTCCCAGAATTAGATGGTCTGCAAACTTGTGCTAGTTAGTTAATAAAAGGTATAACTTTTTCTCAGTTTATAACTCTTGATATGTATTTAACTTATTCCATTTCATCCACCTAAACTTGATCCTAAACTTAATTTATTTACAAATGAATCCTACTAATTTTCACTGAATTCTCCTGTAAATAAATCTGCTGCCTAAGGCAGCAATCCTAAATTTTCTTTATAAAGCATTATTTAACATTTAATTAAAGTTAATTTTGATTAAGTGTATTTGGTACATAAAGTACATAAGTACATAAAGTATAATCTCGTCTTCCAAAGCATCCACTCTTTCTGTGAATTGTTACAGAATAAATAAATAATAAATAAATAATTTCCACATTTTATAGCGTTTTGCTTGATAAAATAAATCAAAGAACCATGAATATAGTTGAGATATAGTTCTCAAATCCTAATCTTCCTTCTTGACTGAAAAAGCTCTTTTTAGTTTATCACCTTAATAGGTTCTTTATCTATTAAGAACCTAGGGTATAACCAACTCAGACTATTGTTCTAACTCAGTATTGTCTAAGATAACTGGAAGCAGCTCTCCAAGTTTTCAGAAGAAAATTTTCCCAGCCTTTCCTGGGATAATGAAGTAATTGAACATGGGACCTTCTGAAAACAAAATATGATTGGACCACTGAACCATGGTTGCAGGTTCCCCACAACAAACAATATTGAGGACTCTACTACCACTTCCACAACACTCTAGATTTTCCAAAGAGCAGAAACTAATTTTCTTCAAAAGGAAATTATTCAAAAAGCATGTTTGATTATTTATGTATTTTATTTATCAAAATGTATATGCGTCCTATTCTGATTCTAGGCAGTTTACAACATATGAACAAGCATTCATAAAATTATAAAATTCAACCATAAACCCAATAAATAATCAAAATATTTAAAATTATAAATATTGTAAACCCCGTAGCTGCTACCTAGTAAAGAACTGTTTTTCTCATTTTCCAAAACAGGGTAAAGGCAAACCCAATTTTGGAGAGCAGTCTGTTCCAGAGGAAGGTGGCCACTACTGAGAAAGTCAATCTCTGGATCCCAGATCACCTTAAATCTTTCAGGTTGGTTAGCCGGATCATCTTCTGATATCTTTCAATAAACAATATAGTCATGCATCCAGACCTATACAACTCTTGGTGCTGATCTTATGGTAGACTTTGACCATCCATGGGATGATCAATTACTCCGGGTTTGGATGGATTTAGAAAAACAGATTCTTGCCCCCACCAAAAATTACAGAAAGTTGTCTTCTAGCTGCATAGTAAGAAAAAGAACAATCATTTTGAGGGAAAACAAGCCAAATATGAAAATATACAACTTCAAAGATGCATATCAAAATGTAAGACAATAATAACATGATATACTGTTGCATTGTATTTGTTCCTGGAGCAAACTGTGAAGAAATAGCTTTGGCTCAATTCCTAAATATTAGAAATTACTAGCTGTATATAACAAAACACAAAATAGAAAAAAACACAAAAGGGAAAGGGAACTAAGGGAGGACAAAAAAAAAACATGTTTAGGGATTAATTCATAGCTACAAAATTCTTACACCAACCCTAGAGCCAATGGACTCCAACCTCTAGTGCAGACTGTTCAAAACTGAAAATAGATGAATCTTGTGTATATGTGGTTCTAAGGCATGGGAGCTGGAGAATTTATATTCTAAATAGGGCTGTGCTGTCTTGGATAGAACAGTTAAATGGGTTGAGAATGCTCCTAGACTCATCATTGTTAATGGCAGTTCAAGTGACTTCTATAGGTTTTATAATAGATGGCTTCAAAATTTCAATTGGTACTGACTTGGGCAAACTAGCTGTGTTTTATGTCCTATCGATAACTTCCCATTTAGATTACCGTAAAGCATTTTATCCAGAGTTATTCTAGAGCCTAGTCTAGAAGCTACAATTGATAGGGCTACTATATCTAGTCTGCAAAAATACAGACAACCAGTATGGCAAAATGTTAAAAATGAGTGGTCATCCAGATTTTTGCAACTCTGACATAGTATTCCTAGAGTTGGTACAGAATAGAGCAATCAAGTGGCTGAGTGTCACAAGGCAATGTGCATGTCTGAATGTTGCTATAGCAACCACACTGGCTATCAATTAGCTACAAAGACAGGTCCAAGAGCTACTTTTCATATATACAACTCTGAACAACTTGACACCAGAATCTTTGACAGACCATCTTCACTAGTACAGACAAAGTTAATAACTAAACTCATCAGAGGAGATCCTACTTTGTTTTTTGCATATTTATATTTTAATCACTGTATTGTAAACTGTTTTGATATGTGGGAAATGGTATCATATACCTCTTCCAATATAATATTTGGATTCATAATAATGAAATAATATTTGGATTCATTTCCTAAACTTGTTTAGTATTACCATTGTGTAGTAATTACTGCTTTTATAGATTATTTTTACTGTTTGAAAACCATTTTGAAATCTCTTTTAAAAGTAAAATAATATAACACTAAAAATATCAGGGCAGGATATCCAAGCACTAAACCCTGGTGTTTCACAGTAAAAGATTCTAGCTTTAGATTATGAAACAAAACTCTTCTTCAGGCCACAGCGGTACTCTGCCAGCCGGAAGAGAGATTGAATGCTAGTTTAAATAGACATATGCAGAGGTATCTGAAGGCTGTGTAGGAGATGACCAGGCTGAGCCTGAGGGAGGGGTCAAATGCATCATCAGTGATAAGTCCCTGCATGCCCACATGAGATCTAAGTCCAGCCCACCATGAATGCCTTCTTAATTCCCACTCATTTCCATTGACCACTCAGATTCTTGTAGAGAGCTTAAGCTTGCAATAAATCTTTATACTCATTTGAACTGCCTGAATCTCCTGATTTCCCCAGTGCTTGACAAGTTGCAGTAAAATAAGTCAAGATGGAAACCATGATGGTACAAGTTTTGCCTGTTTTTTATGTATGATTGCACCCTAATGGCCACCGTCTTAAATTTTTTTACTATACCCTGAAGTCATCTCTAGTCCTATCATCAAGGCTGCTTCAAAGGGTCCCCTTATCGATTGTACAATGCAAAAGGTACTGTCTTTGAAACCTCTGCTTAAAAGATCAAAAGCTGAGAAAGTTTTTTTCCCTGAAGCTGCTATTACTAGTAGTCTTCAACTTATGACCATTCAAGTTATAATGGCACTGAACAACTGACTTATGGCCATCTATAAAGTTGCAGCCATTACAGAGTCTCCACAGCCACATGATTGCAATTTCCAACATTCCCTGCTTCCACAAGCAAAGACAGTGGGGGAAGCCAGTAGGAAGTCTGAAATCATTCTGACTCTTATTGCTTTTTTACCTGCACATGCTCCATAAAGCTCCCCCCCAACTGCCATATGTACGCAGCTATCCACAATCTAGAGCAGGGCTTTTCAACCGGTGGTACGCGTACCACTTGTGGTACTTTGCCACATGGCAGGTGGTACGCGATTGCTAGCCAAGTGTAGCAGGGGAGGGGAATGAGCCGAAGCGAGCCAAACCTGAGGGAGAGGCAGCTGCAGCTGCATGACTGTCTGGGCTCGGCAGGAGCCGGCAGGGCTCCAGCTGATTGGCGCTTCCAGAAGCAGCTGGAGCTGGAGGTGAACTGAAGAAAAAAAGGGGGGGGAAGAGAGGAGAGGCTATAAGAGAACGTGGTTTGGGTGGGGGAAGGGGAAAAAAGACAACAGGAAAGGTTTAATCCCTTTAAACAAATGTAATTAGTTTTACCCCCTTAAATTGAGTCTGTCTGTGGCTTTTAGAAAGTTTTCTTTGAAGGTAAACAGGCTTAATTTAAAGCTAAAGCTTTTTGCAATTGCCGGAGCCTTTCAGTCTATAATTGCAACATTGTGACAGGTGACACGCCTGAGGCAGCTTAAAGAGAGAGAAAAAACGGAGTTTGTGTTTCTTTATTTTCTTGCTTTGCACTTGATTCCTGTGTCTTTAAGGGTACAGGGAAGGGATTGGGGGGTGCATTCTTACTACACTGTGGAAGAGCTCAGAAGGGCCAACCAGCTAGCTCAGGAGTCTACAAACTTAGCAACTTTAAGACCTGTAGACTTCAACTCCCAGAATTCCTCAACTAGCCATGAGGGCTGAGGAATTCTGTGAGTTGAAGTCCACAAGTCTTAAAAGTGCCAAGTTTGAAGACCCCTGAACTAGCTGGTAGTGGTGCATATTAATAAACATGGATAAATTCATCATACATTTGTCAGTGCAAAGGGAAAGTGATTCAGCAAAGGAACAGCCACCGAAGAAATTAAAACTGGTACTTTTTTTTTTCTACAGTTTGTAATATTTTATTAGATTATAGAATAAAATACAAAAATACAAAAGCAAATAGTAGGACACAGTGGGGAGGAAAAAGGGGGGGAAAGTGAGGGGGGGAAAGGGAAAAAGAACATACTTCCTCTGTTGCAGTAGAAGGAAGCATTAACATTAAACCTCAACTTTTTACTTTTCCATAATATTGTAAACTAGCCATTTCTATAACAACAAATGAATCTAATCAGTAAAACCCAAAATCCCCCCCCCTTTTTTTTTTAGTCATCAAGTTTTTGACACCTTGCTAAGCACTGGTGGTACTCAAATATTGTCATGTCCTAAAAGTGGTACAATCTGTGAAAAGATTGAAAAGCCCTGATCTAGAGCACCCCACAGCACCCCCACACTCACAGGACTTGCCCATGGCACCCCTGCAGCAGCTGAACATCCACTAGTAACTACATGGTCCTGGGTTTATGATGGCAGCTTGAACTGAGGGTTTGCCATCCCTAAGTGATATAGTCACACAACATCATGCTTTACAACCACATCACTTAGTAATGGAAATTCCAGCTCCAATTGCTGTCATAACCCAAGGACTACCTGTAATGTGGCT
The DNA here is from genome assembly GCA_023970755.1 of Azemiops feae. NCBI lineage: Eukaryota > Metazoa > Chordata > Lepidosauria > Squamata > Viperidae > Azemiops > Azemiops feae. The sequence goes on along the minus strand of JALGBA010004281.1, from coordinate 1,845,916 downwards.
CAAGTGTGTTTATCTAGCTGAATCAAGATTCTGCACAATACAAGTTATATCAAAATTCATATGCAGTTTCAGAATAGTAGATAATGTGCTAGCTATGACAAGCATCACATTTCCTTATGTAAAAGAGTACTGATATTCAGTATTTAGAAGAAATTTAACTAATCCTGAAATAATAGATGTCTAAGTCACTGAGATTTAAGTGTGATTGCTTTTATTTATTTACTTGCTTACTTATTGACATATTTGGACAAAGTTACAAAATTTCTTTCTCCTATGGTCATGCTGTGAATTAACAGAAGCAAATCCTGTGCATCTTTTTGCTAGGAAGACAGCTAGTTAATCAGAATGAACATGGAGTTAACCAAGATACAAATATTATAAAACGAGATGGAATGCATTGACCTATTATGCTATATATATATAGTATATTGTTTATACTTGAACTAGGGGAAGAGATTTCCTGAGTTTCAAGAGAAAGCAACAAATTAAATAGCCTATTTCTAGTCTCAAAAGTTTCAAGAAACCTATTATCTAGTAGATTTTGATCATATTCTAATCAGCATGCTCATTGTAATAGAATGTGAGATGACTTCAGTATTGTAGTGAGGTTATCAGCAAATAGTAAAACCTTTTAGTGCAGTCCTCAGAACTTTTATGATATAAGATGAATATATTAAGAATATTAGGCCTGTAATCCTATATCCATTTGCCAAGAAATAAATCCATTTTAGACAGGCATAAGATTGTGTTTTCAGGGAAAACCAAAACTAAGGGGAATTTTTTTCTCTGTCTTTTTTGCAGAATTAATTTTCAAAAATGATTACCCGAATGCACATTCCAAAATAAGTTTTCATAGAAGTAAGAACTGGATGGCACAGGTTTAAACTTTCATGGGAAAAAGGAAATTCTGGTATACAATTTCCTGTGTAAGGTTCAGCACAGAGAGATTTACATATAAGGGTTTACATATAGGCGAAAGGGATCTTTGAACTGCTATGGTAATACAGTATAATATTGCACAATTTGGAATATGTAATAATGATTGATAGGTTTTTGTTTATGAAATGATAAATGATGGATGGCTGCTATGCTTCAAAAAGATATTGTTCTTTCTCATTTTAGCAGATTTGTTGGAGTTTTTTAAGGAGAGAGAAAAAAAGGAGGAAAGTACTAGGAAAACAAAGGAGCATCAAAACAGAATCTGAAGCAAAATAATTACACCATGACAGAAAATCTACATCAAAAGCATCCTTTCTATCTTATTCTTAATACTGTAAAGAACTATAGCAAACATACCAACACCAGTCAGCCTCCCATTTTATGCAGTGAACATTTTTAATAATTTTTATTAAATAATTTAAAAAAGAATATAAAAATTAATACCAACTAATATAAAGTAAGAACAAGAAATAACAAGAAATAACAAAAGCAGCACAGAGAGTAAAAGAAAAATGATACAAAATAGCTTCCAGTCTTCTTTATAGCAGTTATATAGTACAATTATACTTTTTTCTATATGGTTACAACTTAACTCTATTCTTTCTATAATCTATCCTGCCTAATCATCAAAACCATAGATCATTAAAAAAAAAAATCTGTTTCACACAAAGTCTATAAAGAGTTTCCAGTTGGCAATAAATGTAGCTAATTGTCTTTTCTCTGATCAAAGAGGTTCATTTAACCATCTCAGCAAGTTCCATCTACTTCACCAACCATTCCTCCATTGTGGGTACAGTAATGCCGAAACTTTCTATCTTTGTGCATACAATAATCTTGCTTCAGTTATTGTGTACAAAAATACAATTCCATGATTTGTATCCAACTTTTTATATGTTCACCACACATCATAAAATGTCCCTTCTTGTTATTCACTTTTCCAATATAAATCTGAATATAATGTATCTGGTGGTGTATACTAATGTTACTTCATTTTATAAACAATTTCTTTTATGTCTATAATGTAGTGTGAATTTCAATCCTTTCCACATATTTTTCCATTGTTCCATCTGTATATTATAACCAAAAATTGTAGCCTACTGTGTCATATATTCTTTCACTTATTATTCTTCTGTTTCAAATTTCAATAAAAGTTTATACGTTTTAACAATTACATGTTCATCATTTGTATACAATTCTTTTTCAAACTTAGTCTTACAATGTTCACAACCATATAGTCTTTCGTCTATTTTAAATTAAATTTATTATTTAATTATAAATAAGAGAATCATTGATAACTATATCAGAAGAACTGCCACTAGTTCTCTTGATTTTATTTTACACTCGCCTTAAAATTCTAATGCCTCTCGGTAAATTAACCATTTTTGTTTGCCTGTTTCTCATCTATAAAAAGCTTCTTGTGCTGAGATCCACAGAGTTGTTTTGGGGCACAACTTGAGTTTGTATCCATTCCGTATTCTTCTCTAACAACAGTTTTTAAAATGCACTTTGATTTTGAATTTATCATGCCACCAATATCCATGCCGTCCAAAACTCAGGTCATAGTATTCTAACTCCAAAAGCCTTCTATTTCTCAATAACAACACCCAAACTATCATTCAAACCAACTAGTAAGTTGCCAAATACAAATTCAAATCTGGTAAACCCAATCCACTTCTTTTCTTTGCCTCTTGTTATATTTTAATTGTGAGATTTTTTTCTCCCTGCCACTCAACAGTGAATATCTCACTAGATTATCTGATGCAGAATTTAAAGAACAATATGGAACAGAAAGTCAAGGCAGTCCTCCCCCACAATTAGTAACTGAGAGGGTGGCATGAACAAGAATGGATCCTTCATTTTTGTTGCAGTATCTCACTGATGTTTTGCATCACTTTGAAATTTGATTCAGGACTCATTGGTTTCACACTATGGCCTATCTTCAGAGCTGTTATTTGAAATTATTGAAAGCTGGTATTTTCCTAGAATCGTGGGTATCCTCTTTTCCCATTAGCAACACTTGTAAATCCCCTACGCTACACCAAATGTAGTCTGCCATTCCTGGAATTTGTCACTTCTTTGTACGGATTGTTTGGAATATATCTGCCCTTTCCCCTCAATGCAAGTGCGGCTCTTATTCCTTATTTGCTCACCACTACTGATAAAATCTCATGCTCAAAATGTTTATGGAGATTTTCAGTCATCCAGGTCATGGTTGTCCCAAAGGTGCTTTTTCAGGAGGCAACTGGACTTTCTTGTTTTTCTTTGAAGACGGTTTGCTTCTCATCCAAGAAATTTCTTCAGCTCTGACTAGATATCCCCAATAGCCTGTGCCTGTCTTCAACAGTGAAGGGACACAGGGCAGAAAACATCCTGCAACCAAGAACGCTCTACACACATTTGCACTACTCAGGTGACCCTGAGGACACAGGTAAACTTCCAAATGGCTTCAACCACTCTCTAAAAGAATGCAATTGACCAGCTGTCTGCAAAGAATATAAATCCTTCCATTCCCCACTATCTAGTCAGGGCTGAAGAAGCTTCTTGGATGAGAAGCGAAATGACTTCAGAGAAAAACAAGAAAGTCCAGTTGCCTCCTAAAAAAGCACCTTTGGGACACTCATGCTCAAAATGTTTTTTTTTTTACAATGGCAGGTACATTTAATAATAATAATAATAATTTATAAAACTTGTATGCTGACAGACTCACAACTCTTGGAACAGATTTACACAGGCAAATCTCTGCAAATGTATTAATCAGCAATTCAGTTACATGAATATTAATCAATAACTCAGTTCCATAAATTTTGCACATGCATTCAAAAATATCCTTGTTTTCATTGAGAGAGCCAAAATAAGCAACCAAAACTCACTGACAGGCAAAAAAGAAAGAAGAGTCCCAGTTGCTGAAGCAACATGTAATCTCAGCCATGGCAATTGTGGAAAACACCTAGTTGCAAAATTGCTGGTCATTCATTTTCATAGCTTTGAAACGCAATAGAGGATAGTGGGAAGATAAGTAGGAAGCTATGGAGGTTTTAATGACTTTTGTTTACATTTCTTTAGATAGCTTCCAACTATTGTAATTTCTTATTTGATTTTTCAAACAAAATGCTTAGGCATATGTATATTACAATGGATGTGGGCATCTAACATTAAATGCTATTTCTTTTTGTGTGGAAGGGGTAAGGTAATTGTAGCGAGACAGAACACTTATTTCCATTCCTCTATGGGTCAGGCTTTTCTTACTTTTTTTTTCTTTTTTTAGTGTCAGTTTGGTATAGTGGTTAAGATACCAGGATAGATACCAGGAGGCCCTAAATTTCAGTCCTATCTTAGGCACAAAGCCAGCTGGGTAAACTTTTGCCAAACACTCTCCCTCAGCCCTCAGAAAAAGACAATGGCAAACCACCTCTGAAAATTAATACTGATTCAAAGCCACAAAAAATAGGTAAATAAAAATTTGTCAGCGTTAAGGAAAGATATGAGCGCTGATTGGCTCAAAGTATTTCTTGCATTTCAAGGACAAATGAACCGAAAATAATTTAAGAACTTACTCAAATTCCCTGACAGATATATAATTTAAACACCATGTTTGGAGAATGAAATTAAGGGTCTTCCTATTTTTCTTCTAAAAAATGAAAGTAATATATTGTGGATATGTAAAAAAAACCCTAGAAATTCTTCTCTTACTGTCATCTTAACCCACCCTGACAATGGATCTCAATGATGCTCACGATGATGCTCATGATGATCATAAAGATCAAAACTCTGGATCTCTGCTGACATGTAGTATCAATCAGAGAGTTCTGACAAAAAAGAGAATTTTAGCAGGTAAAATTTCTCTCATTCTCTCACCTTGGGCCGGTGATAAGGTGAACTTTTAATACTGACAAGCAGGCCAACTATACAGGTGTGCACTCCTTGACATTGTGATCTGGCCACTTAAACTGAGAACATTTCCATTACATCAAGAATTTGATGGAAATAATCTCATTTAAAAAATTACATGCAAATGTTGAAAAGAAATTCTCTCCCCCCCTCCTTTAATATGTTTAGCCTAGACTCTAGAGTCAAATAACAATCCAGCTTGCTTTTGAAACGGAAGGGACTTAAACTGCAGTAAGCCTGCAGTTCCTCAAACTGGAATCCTCCATATTTGCTAGAACTATGCTTCCAGAATTCCCAGATGAAGGAAGATATCAATGGCATATCTGAAGCATACTAAAATGGTATTATGGGTTTATTAACCGAAAAACAGTTTAGAATTTCATCTTGCTATACCCAGTCCTTTTGACTTTTTCATTCATTCATCATCCATTTCAACAAGTCACTTTAGCAATATAATCCTATCCAAGTTTACAGTGCTTGGAAATAAATCCCTTCTCAGTTAATAGATTATATTCCTCCCCAGAAATATTTGGCATTGCTACATTAATCACATTTTTTTAAAAAAGTTGATCATCATAGTATTTACTGTCTACTGTTATACATATATTTGACAGCTACTGTTATGCTGATACTATGATCAATCGTTTATCTGGCATATCACTTGTTATTTAGAGTTCTTTTCAATCCTTTTTATATTCTGCTTGATTTAATTACATTCGTATAGTTTTTATATTATAGTTTACTCCACCTTTAAACAGTTAAGTGCAAATAAGAGAAAGGATAAGTTGTATTCCAACATTTTCCATGTTAAGTAAGTTGTATGCATATTTAAATTTATCCTACAATAATAAGTAGAATGGTGATCAAATATTGTTACATATTTGAAAAATGATGCCACATTTTTTTTTCTTTAGCTTCAGCATGAAGATAAAACTAAAAATAATCAAATTGTACGCACTACAATATTTGGTCCACTGTTTTAATATATCTACTCTACGTAGAAACTGGTAGGTTTGATAAAAAATGTAAAATAAGAAAAAAAGAAAAGACTTTAGTCAAACGTGAACATTAGTTCTATGCAATTTATATTATCCAAGTCTTGTGACATTTGTGAGAAATGAATCAATGGCTTCTTATTAAAAAGAGCTCAATTATTTATATATAAATTACAGATATCAATTTCTAAAGATATAGGTTTATCCATTCCAAAGCAATGAAAATAAAATGGATTATGGACCTTAAAATCTAGCCAAATTATTATAGCATGACACACATAATACATGAACCTGAACCAATTTTATATGAAGAGATATTGTGTCACCTTCAGTTGGCAGGTATCCATAAATTCACTAAAAATTACAGAAAAATATGAAATGTTACATTTTGAAACAAATCAAAAGTCAGATATTTTTTCTTTGTTAGAAAAAATATCCAAATCATGAAGAATTATTTATTGAGTCTATTAAAATATCATTAAAATATAGCAAGCTTTTAAATTCTCTGAAACCCTTACTTTAATTGATATATTTGGTGGAAAATGTTTTTTTTAACTTAAAATTTAATTGCCCTGGAGATCTTTTTGGAGGAATTATTTTTGAAGAAAAGAAAAAAAATGGTAAAAAATTCAAAGTCTAAAGTTGGGAACTGATAACAAGGATCCAACTTATACTCAATTAAAATATAATGAAAACTTAATGGAACAGAGAAGCAAAACAAAAATCAAATGCTATGTCAATGAAACATTATAATAAAAATGAATATGATGATTATAACTGAAGAGTGATAAAATTTTAATGTAGAATTAAAATCACACTGATCATAAAAGTATAAAAGTTAATGTAAGAAGATTTTAAATTTAAAAAGAATTCTTCTTTGACAATTTTCCTAAATGAAAATTCTGTTAGTGCAAAATGCCAAATTAAGATCTAATATGTTAACAACCATAATAAAGACAGTAGAAAGGAACTGAAAAACAGCAGTTTCTTTTTTCAAAATAACTTCCACAAATTTTAAATAAGATATTATCTGAAATTATAGATAAGAGCATACCATTTCTTCAAATGTGGTCCGTTAGATACAATTTAATTATTGTGACATTGTCGGTTTTATTTGTAGAGTATTATATTAGAATAAATATTGATAAAATATTAGGATGCAGGTCCAGGCCATATTGTAAAGATTAAGAGTATGAGGTTTTGGGGTTGTGAGGAATCAAAACAAAGAACTATTATACAAACTGTGTTTTCTTTAACTTTATTAGTATAGTACATATTATGCTTGACATAAAATCAGGAGGAATTTTAAGGAATTGGGTGGAGCAAAGTGAGTTTTATTTTACAAGCTCTAAGGAAAAATAGCTGTTTTAGCAGTGCCGAGTAACTGAAGTTTTTTTAAAACTTTATTTCATTTTATTATTTCCAGGGAAATTTGAAGTTTTAGAAAATCTACAATTCAGTTTAGTTAGAATTGGAAATGGTAACTAACTCTGAGATCTTGGAAAAAGAAAGTACAAAAAAAGCAGTAAACAAATGAACTCTCGACTCACAAGTTGTCATTATCATTAGGAGAAAATAAAATGGCCTTGGATGTCCCCTGATTCCTAGGGACTGCCTGCACTCTAAGTTTCAGTTCTTTATATAAGTTTCAGACATGGATAGTTTTACATCAGGACTTCCATTCCTCAGCTGCTATCAGCAGCTGGTGATTACTTCAGCCAGCTGATATGCCCACTCTCCTATATACACATTCTCTCATTTTTGCATTACTCATAGTTTGAAAATCACTTTGACTGCTATAACATAATTATGTTAATGTCAAATGAGTCACTGAGAAACAGAATGCTCTTGTGTATCAGACTTCAGTTCTAGGTCAGTTTCTGAATGCAGTGTATACTTCTGCACCACAGAAGGATGGGGCCAATCAGAGGTAAGCAAAAGAATTACTGGGTAGTGAGAGTCGTTAAATTACAAGCCTGAGTTAGAAGAAAAGTTGATTTTAATGTAATTCAGGCTCATTGGTTTATTATTTCACAGGCAAGCCAGCAGGCAGCTATTTCTAGTAAACAAATTAAAACTATATGGAGGGACAGTATGGATACTTTTTTGTGTGTGTGCACTCTAAGCACAAGGACGGAGTAAGAAGGAGGGGATTAAGTATGTTTAAATCCACTGAAATCACTGAGGATGTGTCTAACCTTGGTCTGGATAATAGTCAACTATTTATCTAGATGTCAGCAATAATTGTCACATATACAGTGCTTTCCTTTGTAAGTTGACTCAGAATAAATCCTTACTTGGCACAATAGATTTCTGGATTAGAAATTTTACACAATGCATTCAAGTTTAAGTACTTTTCTTGTGGTGGGTCAAGTACGCTATTTCCTCTCTTTTTCTAGGTTTATAACTGGTAAAACTGTTTTGTAACAAACAACAATGGTCTATGAGGAAATATCTATAGCCCTAGTAATCACTACAGCAAGGCTCTCTTCATTATTGCTCAAAAATGAGAAAGCAGCAAGAGTTTGAAAGCCAATTTTTAAAAAATGGCTAAGGATATCTACTTGCATACATACTGTATCCAACTTTTTTTCCTACTTCCTTAATTTTCATATATATGGATGTTGTCTTAGTGTTATGTTTTGAAGCTAGATTGTATATTGTTACATGATTGTTATATTTTATGATAGCAGGATTGGGGTGTGATTACTGTCACCATGGGTTTTTTTTTTTACTGAGGATGTTTTATTATTTAGTTATTGTACATATTCCATACATGTCTTAATTGGAGTAAGTTATTACAAGTTATAATGAAATTCGTGGCATGCACAATGGATAAGGAAATTCCTGTCTCTAAAGAAACTTCCCCATTTCTCACAAGGAAATATATTCATTTAAAAGTGACCTGTTTGATAAGCAAAGCACCTTTTTGTTTAAAGTACTCTATACTTTGAGTAAGATGGACTACTACATAGACCTTATTTTGAGCCAATTTATCTTGTACAATCTTAATGTTGTCATGCTAAGGAGCTTTGCAGGCTACTCAAGTGTTCTTTCCAGGCTTTAGGTTTATTGGATGGCTATTTATTTCTACAAGTAGTATGTATTTTATACTTTTCAACAAGTATGCTGATGTAAGTAACTTGTTCTTTTACTTCTTTGTGCATGAAAATATTAGTGCCAGCGATTTTGATTAACATGTGAGCCAATGTATGTAGCATTGCTAAAGAAATGGTTAAGAAAGTTTTGCTCAAATGAACAAAATACATATTTTTCTCTAAATGCAAATACTTGCTGTCAGGGACTCCAGTCAGAAGTGGGACTGCTCAAGTAGGAAGAAATTATGTATTATTTTATTCAAATAGTTTTGTTTCAACCAATATTCTCTGAGCAGATTACAAAGAATAAAATGACGATATAATCCAAGGAAAAGAAGAAAAAAATCAACATCCCAGTTTAGTATGATCAGTTACAAATTATAAAATTAATACCTACCCCATAACTTGTTCACTGGCCTCAATGGGCTTTAGCAAATTTAGTGGGATTTTACAAAAGGTTTGTTGTGGGGAAGAGACAAAATACTCCAATTCAGGAGAGTCAAACTCGCAACATCACGTGATGTGTCGTGACGTATCACGACTTTTTTACCATTGCCGGCAATGGAGTGGGCGCGGTTTCACTATGATGCATCCGGCCCGCAGGCCAGCAGTTTGACACCCCTGCTCCAATTGATCAAAACAACTTCCAGGATTGTGGTCTCATATCTGAGCTGTACTTTTCTTTGTACCTATAAACCTTTTCTTTGTACCTATAAAATTTGATGCAAATTCTATGAGGGGGATTTTTCTTGAACGAGGAAAGTTTAGAAGTGTAACCATGTTTATCTGTTTAAATAAGAACAGCAATTACATTCTATAAAACATTACCAAAAGGTGTGATTCCTGCTAAAATTCATATTTTTAAATCTGTTTTGTTGCAAGAAAATAATCAAATAAACCCTTACTCTTTTTCACTAAAATCAGGGACAGTTAAAGAGTTTCGCTTTTTACAACATACTTAGCCATATATTGAACAGTATCCTCTCACCCCTTATCGTGTACCTAAAACAATAAAAAGCTCCTAGCTAGACTCCGAATTAATTCAACTTATCCTCAGAAACACAATTTCAAGCAAAACATTTTGTACGCTGATGCAAAGGAATATCACACTTGCAAAAAAAAAAAAGCAACTGTACAGGTTTCTTTGGTGACTATCATTACAAATAATTTGCTGCTGTCAACATAGCTGGGGCAAAATTTCTGAATGGTGTAAACTTTCAGGAAAGAAAACAACATTGTCACATAAATATAATCGTTTACATTTGTTTGTACAGTTCTGAAAAAAGGGGGACACTCTTTACAGGCATCCTCAAAAATAATACTGCAGGTCTAAGTAGGGTTTACATTTACCTGAGAGAATGGAAAGGTGAGCCATTCAGCTGAACTCAGAATGTGAGGCAATCATCCATCTCTTTGAAAGCTCCATGTCTGTTATCCTGACTTTTCATCTCTCTTGGTGTGCTCTCCTTCTGCTCCTTTATCTGGGACTTCTGTTAAGAAGCTCAATCTCCTTTGCCCTCTGTAGCTCCCAATGAACCAACTGTTGTTACTAAACTGAGTGGACATGCTAAGTCACATAATAGGTGACTAATAGGCACCCTATAATTCTGCACTAGCCATGATCTAAATATGAAGCAACAGCATCATCTCGACCTTAAAGTGAGTGAGGGGCTAGATTTCAGAAGGTGCCCCTTGTTCCAAAGATAGTCTATTAAAGGCAAGATCTGTAGCTTGAAACCCACTAGAGTTATAAATATTTCTCTGTGATCCTTTACTGCTCTATTGTTAAGTCATGTTTGTTTTTCGGTATTTACTGCCATTAGTTTATTCTTTGAAAAATGGACTCTTTTCAAAAGAGCATTTAAAAATCTTACTGTATTTTAAAAATAAAAATGATGGAATACAGAGTGAAATATTATATTGTAATGGAATGATAAAAAAAAATGGTTCAAAAGAGTTGTTTATGAAGTACCGGTAGTCCTCAACTTACAACCCTGTCTAGTGATCTTTAGAAGTTACAGTGACATTGAAAAAAATGACTTATGACCATTTTTCACACTTACAACCTTTGCAGCATCCCCATGGTCATGTGATCAAAATTCAGCTGCTTGGCAACTGACTCATATTTATGAGGGTTGCAATGTCCAGGGGTCATGTGATCACCTTTTGTGACCTTCGAGCGAGCAAAGTCAATGGAGGAGTCAGATTGACTTAACAACCATGTTACTAACTTAACAATTGCAGTGATTCACTTAACAACTGTAGCAAGAAAAGTTGTGAAATGGGGCAAAAATCACTTAACAACTATCTCACTTAGGAACAGAAATTTTGGGCTCAAATTGTGGTCAAAGACTACCTGTAAGCTGTATGAGAGTGTGTGAAAAACTGAATAACATTGGTTTAGAAAAATAAACCTAAGTTCAAATTTTTGAAATTCATGATGCTTAGCTAAACCTGACCTGTCTCATAGTACTACTGTACTGAGATAAACATGAGATGGAAAAAGAAGAAAAACATGTTTGTCTCAATTCTTTCAAAATATGGTGAATAAAAATGGCATAAATAAACTATGCATTCTTTAAAATATTATATACACTGATAGGAAAAGAAGATAGGGAATGTCACAGTTATGAAAATACTCATATACAATGATAAAAACAATATATACAGCATTGCAGTGTAAATGTCTACATAGGGCTGGGGGAGTGATATCACTTGCATAATAACATTTTTGTGCAAGTTGATTTACATAATTCATGTCAGTCATGTGGTGTGACTGACAGAATAGGTCACAATTCAGCATATAAAAGGGAACTTTACGAAATTAATAATTTCATTAGATGAAAAGGGGCAATCTATCAGCCACCTATTATTAAATAATGTTAAACTTAGCTCAAAGGAGGTAAGTAGGAAGAGGAAAACATTTTCCTAGGCCTACCATCTATTTTCCATCAGACCAGCTAAATGTCCTTGATAATTCAGAATAAATCTTAAGAAAACAACTTTTTACCTTGAGGTCTGCACGATTGGTAGACATTGATGGACTTCCTTCACTAAGTATTTTTCAACACTTTTTGAAGCCTATTCTGTGTCTTCCTAGTCCTACTCCATTACCTGTGATGACCCAGGGCATGGCACAGAGGCAATGCAGTCAGATGGCAATTCAAACCGCCCTTTAATTGCTCCAAAGTTTCCCCAAATGCTCCCACGTTTCTGGCAAGCCCCAGAACAAAGTAAGACACTCCTTCAGCAGCCTCTGGCTGCAAGTAGTTTCACATACAGTTAGATTAGAAGAGTAATTTACTCAAGGCCACGTAGATAACAAGGAATGAAACATACATCCAAAATCTAACGAGTCTGTGGAAATAGAAGCTTGCCTGAGCAGTTTCAAAAGAGAAGCCAAAATACAATCCGAGGTCTTTGAACACAAATCAAGTTTGTCAGCCAGTCCAATGGTCAGAGTTTCAGGGTTTCCAAGCAGAAATCACAACACCGAACAAGAGATCAAAGAGTTGTTTCCAAGATCAGCAACAATACACAAAACTCCAAGAAATCAGCGTTTGTTCCCAACAAATGCCCCTCCCCACAGCATCTCCTTAAGTCTCAGTCTCCAGGTGTGCCTTGTGGAGAGAGGCGGGGCGCTCTCCTCCCAAGTAGTTGAGCCTGCCTGCATTGTTCCCTCCTTCTCTCCACTCTCCGTACTCTAGGATCAGGAGGAGATGGCCCTTGCTCATCGCCTGAGCTCTGTCTCTCATGTTCATCTTGTCCCAATCCTGAAAGGCCCTGGCCTGCCTCGGCTGCTCTTCCCCGCATTCCTCTGAAGCCACAGACACCTCTCCCTCAACCTCCATTGGGTCCCATTCCAGCTCATTTTCCTCAGCAGATTCAGGCTCCGATGGAGGCATGACATTACCCTAATGGTCAAACCACTACCAAGAGCTCCAATAGTAGGACTGGCAGAACAAAGTTCAAAAAATCTGAACAACCATCTCTGCCACCTCACTTATGCTTTTTGAAACCCACATTTGTTAGCCTTAGGCAGTGCTTTTTTTGTCATAGAACGCACCGGAACAGAGTTCCGGCATCTTTTTTTGACAGATTTTCCAAGTTTTAAAAGTAACTTTTGAAAATTTGATGTTTGGTCCATGTGGACTTGAATTGCCCTGTCGAGCGCAGCAGGTCGGCTGCAAAATCATTAAAATGGTGCATGCGGGCTGCTTGTGTGTCGAGTCCGATGCATGCGTACTTCGTCCACACTGGTTGTGATGGCGCTGCTCAGCTTGTGGCACTGCTCGGCTTGTGATTAACAAGATGTGAGTTCCGGCACCTTTTTTCTTACAAAAAAACCACTGGCCTTAGGCAATGACTCAAGTGATCCTTGATTTTTTCATTACAGAAACTCTGGCATATCTGACTTCAAACCATAGTAGAGGTATGTCAATGCTGCTAACATCAGATGTTTTTGCTTTGACAACAGATGAAAATGCAGCCATTTTCTCTTTTCCCTTTTTCTTACTTTTAGAATTAGTTGGTGCAGGGAGGGGGGATTGGGATGCGAGCTCAGTTAGTCATAATAATAACTCTGCCGTGGGAACCCAAAGACAAACTGGGTCCAGAGCTGATAACGTTTTGGCGGGCTGGAGAGCTGGGGAGAAAGCCTGCGCTTTAAGCTAATTGGGGAATGTGCTTTATGACTGTTTATTGGGGGTGGGAATTGTATTTTGTTACTTTGTATCCAGGGGAGGGGAATTTAGTTTTTGGGTTTAACTATGTAGTGCCAATACTTTGTAACCCGAATAAAAGATTCTTTAAGGAAAACAATGCCTCGAAGTTCTTTTGAAGGGTTTCATCTATCGGAACCATGACACCTGACTTCAAACCATAGTAGAGGTATGAGTTATAAACTAGAGTGTTTACAATGCATGACCCAATATAACAAGTACATATTTGGAACAAAAACATGGAATGTGGGTGTTATTATAGGTGATGTATTTCATCAATGTTGGACTGCATTTTTTTTCCTTTCAAATGCATCTGTTTCTACTGTTTGTACAAGCAATACTTCAATTGACAACTTCCTCAAAATGCATTACAATTTAAAACATCTTTAAAATAATGAAATAAATGTCTCAAAATTGATATTAGGACAGGCCAATCAAAATTCGCATTCTCCAGAACTCTTCATGAGGCTAGATGAGAGGCAAATAGGATAAGAAAATAACACCGGCTACTATTTTATTTAGTGTAAAAATATAAATTCTACCTTACTTGTATTCCACACTATTTATGGTGGCTTACATTAACACAGTAACATACAATTTAATTGTAGTAAGATAATAACATAATTACATGAAAAAGATTTAGATAACAATCAAACTTCAGCACTCTACTGCTATTAAAGAGGGTATCAACTTAGCTTCCCAGGGGAAGATTCCATAGTTATAATGTAATCACAAGAGGATCCTTCTTCTCATTCATATTATCTGGATCTCTACCATAGGTAGAGCTGGGAAGCTGATTCGGGAGAGAGGTGACCCTAAGATATCTTGGACTTCAGGCTTTGAGAAATTTGAAAGTCATTAATACTATACTGAATTGTGCCTGAAAACAAATCTGTAACTAGTGTGTTCTTGTCGGTTGGGTAACGCCTATCTGCATTTTTATCTGGCCTTTGCGTCATTAATTTCTAAGACTTTACGAGCGTCATAACACGGGTAATGTAGTTCAGATGTAATTACAAGCTTTGTGTCACCAAAGCCAGGTCTGACTTCATCAAGAATAGACACAATTGATGTATCTATTTAAACTAGACAAAGTTACTTATAATCTCAGATATATAGATATCAACCTGAAACCTCATTCTTCAAGGAAAGTATTCTCTCATCCAAAACAGATTGCATTTGTATTTGAGTTCATCTGTTTTCTGACTAGGGGCTTCTCCCTTTATTCTAGGTTACCTTTGTTACACTTCTTCCTGGACATTATTACCTTCAAACACTATTTCAAAACATCAGCAGCTTTCTTGATGATAAGACTTATTATTTTCTGTCATCTTCATATTGGTAACAAATTTCCAAATCTCTTGGTAACTTTTTCTACTGGTTTCATGCAGACATTAAAAATATATTATTTTTAATGTCTGGAAAACAGGATCAAACCTTGAGGGTCACCATAGATAAAGAATTCTAGGACTGAACACAAGTCACCAAAAGTTCTCCAAAGTTCTCTTCCATCAAGCAGAAATCCTGTAAGGATAGCAATACAACTGAGAAGTTCAGCAGAACCAGCAGATATGAATTCTCTTTATCTAATTGGTAGTGTAAATGATCTGCTAGAGCAACTAGAGTTGTTCTTATCCAAAAACCTGCCTTAAGCCAGATTAAACTGGGCTATATAATTCATTTCATGCATAAACCTCTAAAACTAAACTACAGCAAGTTCAAGTATTTTGCCAAAGATAACAAATTGGAAACACAAAGCAGTCCAAGAGGCTTCACCAACACATAGTTCACAATGGCATTTTTAAAATCCAATTGTGTAATTCAGCTGTTTCTCAATCTCAGCAACTTCAACATGTGTGGACTTCAGTTCCCAGAATTTCCCAGCTAGCCGTTTCTTCAGGTTGACAAATACCAGTGTAATTTCTTTGTTCTTGCAAAGGTGTGTTTGCCATCTCTATATGTACTTGAACATACTTCCTTGTTGTCTAAATCATCCGGAAAAGACAAGGACTAATTAGGTATATCATTGATTACATTATTTCAGAAAAAAAAGTATGCATATTCAGACTGCATAAAGTGAAATATGACCATTCTAGCCCAACAGTAAAGGAGTATCATTACAATTATGGACTTTAAGTCAGAGGAAGATAAACACAAAGTCTGGCAAATATAACCCAGTGAGCCACTGAGATTTCTTCTTGAGTTTCCAGTTACTGATATAACATTTTTTCCTACTCGTAACAGCCCAGGTGGCAGCAATGTTAAATTACTTCACTACCCTCAAAATTCGCAAATCTGCCTATATTGGCGCTTTTCAACCTTGGCAACTTTAAGATATGTAGACTTCAATTGCTAAAATTTTTGGCTGGGGAATTCTGGACTTGAAGTCCACTTATCTGAAAGTTGCCAAGATTGAAAAACACTGGCCTACCTCACCACTTCAAAATATCGTAGTAAACAGTTGTATTCCAATACATCTTCCAATACATTTTCCCAGATTGGAGAGCGCTAGTTTATCTTTCAGATTACAATCCTATGCTTGCTATGTAGAAGTCTAACTGAAGGAAATAGGACTTGCTTGTATAAGTAAACAGGTGTAGACTTTTTTCATGGCCAGACCACTTACCCTAGAAGTGTTAAGGCCAGTGTAGATAGTGAAGGACTATAGGACTAACTATACAACAGAAGCCCTGCTTCTGTCATTTTATCTCTTAGAATGTACTTTCACCAATAACTGATCAATGGGAGTAACAATGGTTTGTAAACAATTACAAGTGTTTTTCTTCTTTTCCGATTGCAAAGAATACAAGCATTTGGGTAAATAAATAGGGTATCTCAGGGTTTGTGAAACGTTTTTGGATCGAGATTTTTTTGCTTAGCTACCATTTATTTAAAAATTAAAAAACTTTGCAGCCACCATCTATTAAGAAGTTCCAACGTTCATGTCTTTTTCCACTGGGGGTCTCATCTGCTGCCTCTTTAAGACTTCGGCTACTCCAATCAACATCCCAGGCTTCCTCCGGCCCCATAGACACGTCACTGGCAAACCGGGAAGTCGATGATATCGTCCCTTTCAGCCTGGATGGCGAGCAGGGTACCGACGTGAAACAAAGGATAACGTCGTGGAACAAGAGCATTTGAGAAGGTCGGTCGGGCCGAGCGGCTTCAATGCAGGCAGCAAGGAAAGTAACACACCTCTTTCACTTATCGGCTTTTTCCATCTTCGGTTCACAGCGAGCAGATCGCTGGAAAGTGATGATTCATAAGGGGCGGGGCCACGATCCGTTTCTCCTTCTTGAGGAGTGACTCATCAGTGACCGCGGAAGCCTACTCGAAAAGCGCATTATCTCTGACTATTTATAGCCCCCGAAAAGACTGAAGAATGACGTCAGGCAAACGGTAGGCGGGCGGCGACCGGGTTTCGGCCTCGCCCCACGGTTGGCCTGGCTGGCCCCCTTGGGATGTCTTTTGAGCGTGGAGCCATCAAAATGTGCGGTGCAAGAAGCCGGATAACCGTTAGGTGGCAGCAAATGGATCCCGAATGGGCGGAGTCTAGTGGTCGTCCGGATTTTTGGTGCTCTGAACGAAGAGGTTGGGTCGGAAGTGACTTAACAACAGCTGTGCCGTTTTCCAGCATAGGCTGCTCACCTAAGGGTAGCTGTGGGTCATGTTTCTCAAACTTGGCAACTCAGCAGAACTGAGTGGAGGATTCTGGGAGTTTGAAGTCCACACATCTTAAAGTTGCCAAGTTTGAGAAACAGTGTTTTAGGGTCCCATGATATACCCAAGGATCCATGCAGAGACTTACTGTTGTTTCCTTTTCAGTGTAAATTATAATGTTTGGTAATACAGGTAGTCCTCGACTTACAACAGTTCATTTAGTGACCATTGAAAGTTACAGTGGCACTGAAAAAAGTGACTTACGACCGTTTTTTACAGTTACGACCTTTCCAGCATCCCCATGATCATGTGATCGAGATTCAGATGCTTGGCAACTGGTTCATATGGTGAATGGTTATGATCGTTGCTGTGTCCCGAGATCATGTGATCACCTTTTGCAACCTTTTGACAAGCAAAGTCAATGGGGAAGCCAGATTCACTTAACAACCAAGTTACTAATTTATTAACTGCAGTGATTCACTTAACAATTGTGGCAAGAAAGATAGTAAAATGGAGCAAAACTCACTTAACAAATGTCTCATTTAACAACAGAAATTTTGGGCACAACTGTGGTTGTAAGTTGAGGTCTACCTGTAAAAGCTTTGCCCTCCTGCTGATCATAGATGGAGTGGTTAAGAGAGGAGCAGCTATTCAAAGGTCCTCTACAGTTCTGAGTGTAGTAGTCCTTGAGTGCTGCAGTTTTATTTTTGTAACAGTTCTGAAGTAATGAAGCTACTGTGAAGGGTCATGGTGCAATGGAATTACCTGGCAATCTAACAAACTATTTAAATTTCTAGAAGCCTTGTGAAATGAAGCTACTGTTTACCTTAGTGTGCGGTTATACAATGAATTTGGCTACTGCAATTTTTTTATCAAGGCGGTGGTTGTAAATTGTAACCTTTAATTTTATGAATAGATTTTAGAATGAATTGATACTTTTAATTGGTGATAGTAGAGTCACAAGCATCATCTGATTCCCTTTTGTTCAATCTCAAAGGGAAAGCTTGTCTTTGTATTATGAAAAGGTGGTTCGATCCCAAAGGGAAAGTATGTTGTTGGTATTATGAAAAGGAGTAATAAATACCAGCCCAAAAATAATAACAGCATAGAATAAGAAGAAAAGGAAAATTAATCAATAATGAACTTTCAGGCTGAATAGCCATGGTTTTTGATGTCCTGGTGGCATCTTCAGGGCAGAGTGAGCTGCTTTGCAGTGTACTTCACTGGCAACTGACTGGGTTCTTGTCTTTATATCTGGCAAGATGCTCTGGTTGGCCCATATAACGGGATTCCAAGAAAGCTGGTTTCTCATCTATATAGATTTCTGATGTGTTCTACTCTGAAGAACTTTCAAAAAAATTGGTTCCTGATTTGCCTCTCCTTGTATGAGGCTGCTGATTGGTTCTTTGTGTAAATGGAGTATTTACATAAATAACTTGAATTTTGCTGTTGGAGAAGACTTCTGAGAATACCATGGACTGATAAAAAAAACCCAAACAAATGGATCACCAAACAGATCAACCCAGAAGTCTTACTGGGCACAAATGACCAGACTCTACTTATCCTACTTTAGACCCATTATGCAGAGACCTAGCTCTCTGGAAAAGCTCTAATGCTGGGAAGGAAAGAAAAGAGGATGACCACTAGGAAGATGGATAGATACAGTTACAATAGTGATGAGTGCGCTGTTGGAAATGCTGAAGGACCAAAAGAGGGACAGATTCACATACAGAAAGTCTATCTGTGCTGGTGCTAAAAACTGACAATAACTTGGTGGCATGTAATCAATCAATCCAGACTTATGACAGATCTATTTTGGAGCAATCCAAGAGAACCTGTTCCTCCTTAGACAGTTTTTGAGCCAAATTACTACTCATTCTTTGCGTTGTGATTAGCTGAAGGCTGTTTAGTCTTGATGTGGCATAAGGCTAGGATCCATGTTTAATTGATTTCCAAACTCTCCTCCTTCCTATTGAAGCTATTGGAATGTTTATGGATCTTGATAATATCTCAGTGTAGTGGTGCTTAATAGTTTTGTGGTTCCAGTACATACCTCTACATAACTGCAGAGGATGTGGTAAACCCCTGATGATCTGCCATCCTTGAGTGATCAGATGATATGTTAAATCTTTGTTGGCTTGTAGAATGCTTTTAAGTTATATCTGCCTTATTTCTGTAATAATTTTCCAATGTGATGTATAACTTTCTCAATATAGGAGAGAAAAACTTTTCCTATTTGGAAAATAGGATGTACAGTGTATTTATTGCTGTTATATTTATTGCTCACCTGATCTTACTAGCATTAGCTTATAGAGCATTATCAAGGTGTCTGAAGTCATCTGATAATCTTGTAGTGTCATAGATGCATCTGGAACAGTCACTCGGAGTTTTCATAATGCTTCACTTCTGGGAGGATGATGGAACTTTTATATAGATAATGACTCATGTGTGTTGACTTTCAGTATACTGTATGTCTTAGTTACAGGTCGTCTTTGACTTACAATCACACAATTGAGACTGGAATTTCTGTTGCTAAGTGATGCAGTTGTTAGGTGAGTTGTGCCCAATTTTACAACTTTTTCCTGACCTAGAATCAGTTTTCTTGGACTCCTGTGACATTATTCAATCAGAGAGCAGTTTGCCAAGTTCAAATAGAAGGGCCCAGAAGTACACTACAAAGTAGCTCACTCTGCCTCTGAAGATGCTACAATTGTCAGTGAAACATCAGGACACCAGAAAACTAGACCATGGTTATTTAGCATGAAAATTTCATCACTGCTTGTTTGACACCAGCTGTAAAAGCCTACACAAGTATAAAAGGAAAATTACTTTATGCTGTTGTCATTCAAAATGTTTCTTCATGCTGTTCTGTTTTTTCAAATTGTCTTTGTTTTCACATGTCCATATAGCTGTTAAAACATTAGCTTTTGGTTTTTAAAACTTTTCCCTTCTGTCTTTTAAAGTTCATGTTCATTAGCTCCATTCAACCACAGTTGTCTTAGTCTTATCTTTGTATCAGTTTATTCTGTTTATGATAAGAAGATGTTGAAATCACAGGAACCTTGGGGGGGAGTGACCATGCAATAGTGGAATTCAACGTTATGTAAGCACAAGCAATAGAACACAGTCAAACTAGAGTCTTGGACTTGAGAGCTAAGTTCAATAAACTTAGAGAGAGCTTGGGAAGGATTCAATGGATGAGAATCCTCACGGGGAAAACAACTCAAGAAGCTTGGGAAATTTTGAAAAGTGAGATTATAAAAGCCCAGTCTAGCACAATACCAATGAAGAAGAAAAATAACAGCTCTCAAAAGAAACCAGCATGGCTGCATAAAGAACTCTCTGATAAATTGAAAGACAAAAAGTGGAAGGAGGGGCAAATAACTAAGGCAGAATATCAGCAAATAGCCCGAGCCTGCAAAGATGAAGTGAGGAAAGCTAAGGCTCAAAATGAAGTAAGGCTTGCAACAAAAGTAAAAAATAACAAAAAAAAGCTTCTTTCAACATGTAAAAAACAAGAAAAAAGTTAAGGAAATGATTGGTCCACTAGTGGGAGAAAGTGGCAAGAAGGTGACAAGCAACAGGGAGAAAGCAGAACTACTGAACTCATTTTTTGCATCCGTATTTACACAAAGGGAAAAAACAGTCCAACCTATCAAAACAGTACTGTAAAAAACAGATTAGAAACACAAGTTAAGATAGGCAAGAAAATGGTAAGTGAGCACCTGTCCAGCCTAGATGAGTTCAAATCACCAGGACCAGATGGACTACACCCCAAGATTCTGAAGGAACTGGCAGATGTGATCTCAGAACCACTGAACTATATCTTTCAAAGATCCTGGAGCACTGGGGAACTACCGGAGAACTGGAAAAGAGCTGAAGTAGTTCCCATCTTCAAAAAAGGGGAAAAAATAGATCCAGGAAACCTATCAGCCTGACCTCAATACCTGGGAAGATTCTGGAAAAGATAATCAAACAACGAATCAGCGAACACCTAGAGGCAAACAAAATCACTACTAAAAGCCAACATGGGTTTGTCAAAAACAGATCATGCCAGACAAATCTTATTGCATTCTTTGACCAGGTGACAAAATTAGTGGACCAGAGGAATGTATGGATATAATTTACTTGGACTTCAGTAAGGCATTTGATAAAGTAGACCACAACCTACTACTTGATAAGATAGAAAAATGTGGGTTAGACAGCATCACCACCAGATGGATTCGTAGCTGGCTGACCGGCCATACTCAGTGTGTGGTCCTCAATGGAACTGCATCTACATGGAGGGAAGTGTGTAGTGGGGTGCCTCAGGGCTCTGTTCTGGGCCCAGTGTTCTTCAACTTCTTCATCAACGATTTGGATGAGGGGATAGATGGGGAACTCATTAAATTTGCAGACGACACTAAGCTGGCAGGAATAGCCAACACTCCAGAAGATAGGCTTAAGATACAGAAGGATCTTGACAGACTTGAACACTGGGCACTATCTAATAAAATAAAATTCAATGGTGAAAAAAGTAAGGTTGTACATTTAGGCAAGAAAAACCAAATGCACAGGTATAGTATAGGTGGTACCTTGCTCAATAGTAGCAACTGTGAGAAGGATCTTGGAGTCCTAGTGGACAATCACTTAAATATGAGCCAGCAGTGTGCTGCAGTTGCCAAAAAAGCCAACACAGTGCTAGGCTGCATTAACAGAGGGATAGAATCAAGATCACATGAAATGTTAATACCACTTTAGAATGCCTTGGTAAGGCCACACTTGGAATACTACATCCAGTTTTGGTCATCACGATGCAAAAAAGATGTTGAGACTCTAGAAAGAGTACAGAGAAGAGCAACAAAGATGATTAGGGGACTGGAGGCTAAAACATATAAGGAACGGTTGCTGGAATTTGGAATGTCTAATCTAATGAAGAGAAGGATGAGGGGTGACATGACAGCAGTGTTCCAATATCTCAGGGGCTTCCACAAAGAAGAGGGAGTCAAGCTATTCTCCAAAGCACCTGAAGTCAAGACAAGAAGCAACAGATGGAAACTAATCAAAGAGAGAAGCAACCTAGAACTAAGAAGAAATTTCCTGACAATTAGAACAATTAATCAGTGGAACAACCTACCTCCAGATGCTGTGAATGCTCCAACACTGGAAGTTTTTAAAAAGAGACTGGACAGCCATTTGTCTGAAATGGTATAGGGTTTCCTGCCTGAGCAGGGGGTTGGACTAGATGACCTCCAAGGTCTCTTCCAACATCATCATCATCATCATCATCATCATTATTATTATTATTCAGTCTTCCTTTGCATATGTGTTTTGCAAATTGATTCTCATTTGTTGTGTCTATATGACCAGTCAGTCTTCTTTCATACTGATCACTCATTTTTGTATTTAATTGATATTTATTCAGCATCCATTCATTCTAGATCTCATCTATTTTTGTTTTACTACATGCATTTCTTAAATTCTGCATTGAATATATTTTTATATTTCCCTGACATATCAAACTCTCACTTTAGTATAATTAAGTAGAGTAGAAACAACCATCAACTGCATATTCACAGAAAACATTCCAGAATTCAAGCCTATTTACTTTTTCATAAATTTAAACTATTAAGAACACAATAAACTTTATTTTCTTGCAATCATACATACAATCATACTTTCTGAAGAGTAAAATCTTTTTGAGGCACATCCTTTGCCTGAGAAAAACTACAGTGAACATCTCAAATATTGTTTATTGTCATTTCTCATATTCTTTTGATTAGAATTTTGCCAAATAGTTTGTAGGTATTTTTTATAAATTGTACCCCCACCACACTCACTTTTGCTATGTTTTTCTTTTTGTAGAGAAATAATTATGGCATGCTTCCAATCATCAAGCATAGATGTAGTCCCAACATACATGTTAAAAAAGTCACATAGCCACTCAGTAAGCAATCCCATCTATATTTTAATATTTCTCTAACCATTGTCTACATCTGCAGCCTGCCTATTTTTTAACATAGCAATTTCTTACATAACTTTAATTTGTAGCATTTGTTTCAACTCAAATGCTACTTCAACTCAGTTCAACTTAAGGTACCATTGTATTGATAAAGCTCTCTAAAATATTCCTTCTTACTTTAGAATTGTCTCAATTAATTTCATTACTTTTATTTTTAATTCCATTCACTGTGATGGAAACTTGTAATGTAGACCTCTTTACCCACTTCCAAAGATTTAATTTTCATCAAAATCACTACTTTTTTTTTTTACTTCTAGTTATCTATTCCTTCAACTTTCTAGCCACACTAATTGCTACTCTGTCTTTTTCTATCCATTATACTTTATTTCATCCTCATTTTTTCATATAGTTCTTGATTTTGCTATTATACAAAGCATCCTTTCTCATCCTTTTCAAAAGTTCAATCCATTAATATAATTGTTGTAGCTTCCACACTATATTTATGCCTATTTACTACTTATTCCTCTCGAATTTTAACTGGTCTACATGCAGGATTTTTTCTTCTTCTGCAGCCATCCTATTATCATTCTAGTTTATTTTACCTTTTCTCACCTGTTCATTCCCCCCCCACAAAATTCACTCTTGAAATAACCAAAATGCTTTGTTCCACATTCAAAACCTCTAATTCTCTCAATTTTTCATATTAACAGTCAATTCACTAGTTCTTTGAGTTAATTCCTTTGCCATGTATACATGTGAATAGATGTATCTGAAGTATATAGACTCACAATTTCATTATATATATATATCCACCATGGTTTATGGTTTGTAATATTGTGCTAGCGTAGCCATTCGTATTCATTCAATCATTGTTTTCATTGCTGGGGTGTTTTAATCTTTGTACACTCTACAGAGTCACTGCTTTGATATGGGTAGCTCTATAAATTGCTGAAATAAATCAATACTTTAAATCAATAAGTCATCATTAATCATATCATAGCTTAGCATGTTGTGTGACTATAACCACTATTTCATTATATCATCATGGAATAAGCTTTTTTCCACATTTCTAAGACTGGATAACTTCTTTTTAATATAATTGTCCTCTTCCTGTTCCTGGTTATATAAATAGAATGAACAGTTGGAGTACCCGTGATTTTTCTAAATTTAGTTTTATTTCTCAATTTGATAGCAAAAACAGAACTGAGCAAAAGCAGTCTCTGGGTCTTTTCACGTGACCTACTCATTTCTTAATTTCCAAAATCTGGAGGCTGGATTTCTACATGCTCAGCTATCAGAAGTTAAAGTTGAATATTAATTTAGAATTTGCAAATGAGTTCTTTTCCACTCCAGATAATCTGTGAGTGTACAGAAACCACCTTAGCTCCATAGGTAGGAAAAGATGTACTTCAGCCCAAGAATCATTGCTGAAAGGAAGCTGGTAGTGTAATATTAGAAAGAGTAATATGGGACATTAGGAGAGTCTGCATGGCTTGTGGGGCCACAAATAATCAATTCCCAGCAACTGTATCGTATCAGAATTTGGGACTGAGTATGTTATATCCGACATAACAATGGAAGATAATTGGAACTTGGAGAGGGGGGTCAAAGGTTGGATAATGTCTTCATAATTTTTCAGGCATGTATTTTATTATGAAATACAGATTGATGTCATATATGAGGGCAAGAGAGAGAACCTAGCCAAATTATAACATTAGATGAATTATGGAATAGATGGCTTAACAATTTTTCAGAATCCTGTAGTAGTAAGTTTAAGCTAAAATTATTTCCATCAAGGTTGCAAAATCTCTCAGCCTGCTGGAGATGAAACTCAAAGCAGGAACACCCTATAGACCTTATGGAGAAGAATGTAGTATCACAATCAGAATTTGACACCAGTCTACGAGTGAGCCATTTTCTCTAGAATTCCTCAGTGAAGGAAGCTAAAACCACTAGAAATTGGTCAGTGGTATCATACTACATCTGTCACAAATTTTACTTACTACTTGTTCCCATGTACTGCAGGAGAAAATCAGCTGCTTTTAAAACTTGTCTGTTACAGTTTTTATAGTAACGGTAATAAAGCTGATGTGATAAATGCATTCCAGTTTCCTATATTTTTTGTGAGTGGGTAGGCTTTTTTACAAATGAAAAATTGTACCTATGTTTACTCTGAATAAAGAAAAACTTTTTCCTTGTCTTTTTTCAGAATTATAGGTATATGCACAGAGAGTCAATAGACTTCTTAATGCTATTACCGGTATAAATGTCAAAAGTGATTGGCATATACACTTACACGACTGACAAGATTTTTTTCCTTGACTACCAGCTTTGTTAGAGCTTAGATTGGAAAGATCTGTTTCCTTCATTCTCAAACCTGTCAGTAAGAAAAGGATAATAGTAAGGAACCCTATCATTTTGAGAATACAGAATGGAGTTTGCACTAGCTGAAAGAGAATGTAGCCTATTAAGAAGAAGGAGTAATTATACAGTGAAAGGTGACAATTAAAGCAAGGTAATATTACCTAATAATCAATAAAGTAGTTGAAATATATTGACTGAGATATGGCCTTTTTCATTCATGAGAACTTCACCTGAAGGCCAGACTTAAGGTAGTTATCATCTTGATTGGGAACCTAAGATTTAATTGAACTTTTTACTTTTGCAGAGAACCATTGCCATTCTATAGCTTCTGGTCACACAACATATCAAATCATGGTTTGTTGAATCATTTATTTATTCATTTGATTTGTATATCTGACCATCTCAAATATATGAAGGGTTAATATCACTTTACAATGCCTTGGTAAGGCCACACTTGGAATACTGCATCTAGTTTTGTTCACCACGATGTAAAAAAGATGTTGAGACGCTAGAAAGAGTGCAGAGAAGAGCAACAAAGATGATTAGAGGACTGGAGGCTAAAACATATGAAGAACAATTGCAGGAATTGGATATGTCTAGTTTAATGAAAAGAAGGACTAGGGGTAACATGATAGCAGTGTTCCAATAGCAAAGGGGTTGCCACAGAGAAGAGGGAATCAACCTATTCTTCAAAGCATCTGAAGGCAGGACAAGACGCAATGGATGGAAACTAATCAAGAGAGAAACAACCTAGAACTAAGGAGAAAATTCCTGATAGTTAGAACAATTAATCAGTGGAACAACTTGCCTCCAGAAGTTGTGAATGTTCCAACACTGGAAGTTTTTAAGAAGAGTTTGGACAACTATTTGTCTGAAATGGTATAAGGCTTTCTGCCTGAGCAGGGAGTTGGACTTCCAAGGTCCCTTCCAACTCTGTCATTCTGTCATTCTGTTATAAGACCAGGGCAGCTCACATATTTAGATAAAAATATCTAAATAACACAACCAATAAACAAGATATAGGAAACCAATAAAATGCAATAACTCCTAAAACAAAATGAAAAACCCAATTAAACTCAAAAAACATAAAAAGCAAGCAAGTACAAGTCACGGTTCAATCAGTAAAACTAGCAGACTCCAAACCATAATCAGATTCCCGTACCCATTGACACATCTATGTCTTTAGAGTCTTTCAAAAGGTCCAATCTAAGATTTGGGAGGATGATGTTCAGGTGGGCACTGTGGCAGAAAAGACCTTTCTCTTACCTATCAGATGACATTTCTTAATCAACGAGATCTATAACAGGCCCTTTCTGCCAGATCTCTATGCCTACCCTCTTGCCAGGTAGATGTTACCTGGCAAGAGAGAGTCCCTCAAATAACCCTGCCCCATTATAGATTATTACTAGAACCTTGGATTGAATCTGGAAGTAGACTGGCAACTAATGTAGCCTGTGGAGCAGAGGTGCATTGTCTGCTGAACATAACTGCTCGCACTGCTTCATTTTACATCAAGTGAAAATTCTGGATGCTCTTCAAAGGCAGCCTAATGCAGAAGACATTACATGTATATATCGAACAGGTTGAGATAATATAACACTTTAAATGCTTGTATCTTGCATTGGCTTCCAACCACGTAGAGCCACTAGCCGTGCTCAGTGTCATTTTGGGTATTACATGCTATAAGTTGCCCAGAGTCATTGAATACAAAATAGGCAAATAAATTTCATAAATAAATACATGGCTTCTTTGGGGAAGATGCAGCTGAGATGGGAGAAAACACTTTGGATTAGATGAGTAATCTTCTGTAGAGACTTTTAGGGGGTACTGATGGCGGCAGGAAGGGAGCAGAGCAGCAAGCTTTATTTTTGTGAATTTCCCTCTTGTAATAGTTATACAACTATTACAAAGATTATGTCTTAAAATTGAAGTGAATTTAATATTGTATTAATTGTGTTGCTTCAGTTAAACTGACAAATAAAAAACACAATTACTCATTTTTGCCATCATTACTCTTGTTTCCAACCAACTTTTAAAAAAAACACTCCAAAAAGCTTTAATGTTTGTACCCATTTCATAATGATGGTAGAAACAATGTTTTCTACACTTAGAACTTTCCCTCGAATCATGACCACAAATCCATGTGACCCATATGATAAGAGAGATGCTTAGATCATCTAATTGCCTGCCTGTTGAGCATGACTGTTGACTACTCAAGTTCCTGCTTTTTGTAGTTAGAGAAACACAAAGAACTCTATGTGACATAGTGAAAAAGAGCAGTGACTCAGCATTTGTCCAAAAGTGGCACTCAATTATTTCTGTGTTGCTTCCTTTTAATACTGTGATCAGCAATCAAAGCTATAATAAAGAACTTATGAACATCCAGATTGGATTATTTATAAGGACTTACTAAAAATAGTTAGCTACAAAAGCATTTTATTTATGGTAAAAAGACACATGTGAGTGTTTTTGCCTTTTTCTCTGCTTTGTCTCTTTGTAAATACGTAAGCTAAGTAAATATGAAGCAAATTCCTTAGAACTGTGATTTGCAAACTATGAAGAAGCTGCTTGAGGAGTTATTGGTAATTGCTACAGAAGGTGTTTTCCCCAAATTTTCCCCTAGAATAATTTTGTCTGCAGATTGATTAGAGAAGATGGGGAAGATTACCTGAGCCATGTGCTCTTCTGTGTATTGTTCTAGAGAAGCTAGAATCTAAGAAGATACTTCTTAAATTGATCACTAACTTGCCTCTTCAACAGTTCCTTTTGTTAACCAGTATTAGAAAAGGCTCTGGTAAATTAATTTTATTATGGCCTGGTTCACTCATTATTATAAACCATTATGCTTAACAGTGGCTGTTAAATATGTCATATTTACCTGAGCTTACAAACTCAGAGCTGAGTTTGCACAATATATTAAACCATACATACCATACCATACTCCAGGATTATGTGTGATCTCAGTATTTTAATCTCTGTGGGAAGCCTGGTTGAACCCTGGGTAGCTGGGATGCACAATAGGGTTGCTCTCAAGCAGTCTTTCCAAATGTATTTGTCCATGATGGTTACTTGCTTTACTGAGAAGCTTTGAGAGATGAAGTGCCTACAAGTAAACCTGGATAAATGCTGGAGGGAAACAAGGAGTGAAGATGATAGGAGATGAACCAACACAGGTGAAGGCCCAAATTCACAACTCTACCCTGATAGTGTACTTCTTTCTAATCATTTCTTCATATTATTGCCTCCTTGGAAAGCCAGTTGTGCAGTAAACTGCACAAAAGAGTGAGTCGGTCTTTTGGGCTCTTGCATCCTGGAAGATCATACTCTTGTGAGCAGTTTGCTAAGCAGTTTGAGAACAAAATTGCTCAATCCCAATCTTAAGCTAGATGCTATGTTTCATGCAATGGTAGCTAAAGACTTGATAAATCATTTGTATACCCTCTTTAAAAAAAACATTTCTTGACCCAGGCACCTTAGATAACTTTTGGCTAATTTCAAAGTACCATTTTTAGTAAAGATATTGATGAAGGGTGCCAGTCCCACTCGGACTAATCAATCTCCAAAGATATGACCTCTTTTGTAATTTCTATTGTAAGCAAATTCTCTTCCAATCAGGTTTGCTATAGCTTAACCTAATTCCCCCAATTTGTGCATGGGTCATGCAAGTGCATTGGATTTCAAATGTTATTTTGTTATATTGTTGATTTTGGTCTATCCTGTGTAACAATTTTATTGTTTACTTGTATTATGCTTAGACAGAAACTTATTCCAAATAAAAATAGTACTAGTAGTAATTACTCTACTACTCCCAGTCATAAGTGTTTTGTCTTTCCTAATGCAGTCTTCTCTAACTTTGCATCCTTCAGTTATGTTGATTTACCACTGCCATCATCTCCAGCCAAGAGTCATAAGAGCCACACAGTTAGGGTAACAGGATTTGTAGATTTCAATTCCTATCAGGCCCAAGCACCAAGATCCGTGGGTTAAAAATGCAAGAGTAATAGACAGTTTACAAATAACAGGTCAAAAATTCTCTTATCAATAAAAGTAGCTTGGTTTGAATAAATGTTTTTTTTCTATTTTTTCCAAGTGAACATGACTTTTGGTGACTTACATGGCTATATCCACATGTATGAAAGTAAATTATTCCTGCATTTTCACCTCTTAATTTACACTATACACTTGACCTTCCTAGCTAATCCTAATTTCAAATACTAGCAGGTCTTACCTTGCTTAATTTCCAAGACTAGCCAAGGTTGGGTAACTGCTACTACTAGCTGGGCTAATTATTCTAATTATAAATGTCCCCATTATAGTACTGAAGAAAACACAGGATCAACTCCACCATCATAATCATTGTTTTCTCCCTCTTGCAAATAGGGAGAAAACAATGAACCATTGAACCATCAGAACCATTGAACTATATTTTTAAAAGATCCTGGAGCACTGGGAACTACCGGAGGACTGGAAAAGAGCTGATGTAGTTCCCATCTTCAAAAAAGGAAAAAAAAGGACCCAGGAAACTACAGACCTATCAGCCTGACCTCAATACCTGGGAAGATTCTGGAAAAGATAATCAAACAACGAATCAGCGAACACCTAGAGGCAAACAAAGTCATTACTAAAAGCCAACATGGGTTTGTCAAAAACAGATCATGCCAGACAAATCTTATTGCATTCTTTGACCAAATGACAAAATTAGTGGATCAGAGGAATGCTGTGGATATATAATTTACTTGGACTTCAGTAAGGCATTTGATAAAGTAGATCACAACCTACTACTTGATAAGATAGAAAAATGTGAATTAGACAGCATCACCACCAGATGGACCCGTAGCTGGCTGACCGGCTGTACTCAGCGTGTGGTCCTCAATGGAACCACATCTACATGGAGGGAAGTGTGTAGTGGGGTGCCCCAGGGCTCTGTTCTGGGCCCAGTGCTCTTCAACATCTTCATCAACGATTTGGATGAGGGGATAGATGGGGAACTCATCAAATTTGCAGACGACACCAAGCTGGCAGGAATAGCCAACACTCCAGAAGACAGGCTTAAGATACAGGAGGATCTGGACAGACTTGAACACTGGGCACTATCTAACAAAATGAAATTCAAAGGTAAAAAAAGCAAGGTTCTACATTTAGGCAAGAAAAACCAAATGTACAGGTATAGTATAGGTGGTACCTTGCTCAATAGCAGTACTGTGAGAGGGACCTCGGAGTCCTAGTGGACAATCACTTAAATATGAGCCAGCAGTGTGCTGCAGCTGCCAAAAAGGCCAACACAGTGCTAGGCTGCATTAACAGAGGGATAGAATCAAGATCACGTGAAGTATTAATACCACTTTACAATGCCTTGGTAAGGGCCACACTTGAATACTGCATCCAGTTTTGGTCACCACGATGTAAAAAAGACGTTGAGACTCTAGAAAGAGTACAGAGAAGAGCAACAAAGATGATTAGGGGACTGGAGGCTAAAGCATATAAGGAACGGTTACTAGAATTGGGTATGTCTAGTTTAATGAAGAGAAGGACGAGGGGGGACATGATAGCAGTGTTCCAATATCTCAGGGGCTGCCACAAAGAAGAGGGAGTGAAGCTATTTTCCAAGGCGCCTGAAGGCAGGACAAGAAGCAACGGATGGAAACTAATCAAGGAGAGAAGCAACCTAGAACTAAGAAGAAATTCCTGACAATTAGAACAATTAACCAGTGGAACAACCTGCCTCCAGAAGCGGTGAATGCTCCAACACTGGAAGTTTTTAAGAAGAGACTGGACAGCCATTTGTCTGAAATGGTATAGGGTTTCCTGCCTGAGCAGGGGGTTGGACTAGATGACCTCCAAGGTTCCTTCCAACTTTTATTATTATTATTATTATTATTATTATTATTATTATTATTATTATTATTATTATTATTATTATTATTATTATTATTATTATTATTATTATTATTATTATTATTATTATTATTATTATAATATAGGGATAATTGGTTCAAAGTTGATCACAGCTATTTGAGCAAAATGAATAATGAAATCATAGAGATGGAAGGGACCATAGAGGATGTGGTCCATAGCCAACTATCTGCAAAGAAAATGTTTTATGTTCTAGTTATGGTTCTTTCCTGATTGAAAGGGTGGTTTTTCACTCAAACACCATCTTGTTTGATGGGACAAGAATGGTTGTGATGGGAATGAAATGGTTCAGAAAGCTAGGCTAATGATTTTATCTGACTGTTTGTCAGCACTAAGAAAATAAGAGTCAGTTGAGGGCCAGTTTTGTCTAGTGAATAAGGCACTAGCCTAGAAACCAGGAACCATGAGTTCTAGTCCTGCCTTAGCCAAAAAAGCTGACTGGGTGACTGTGCCAGTCAGTCACTTTCAGCCCAACTCACCTCACAGGGGTATTGTGGGGAAAATAAGAAGTGAAAGTATTGCATGTTTTGGCTGACTTGTGTTATTTATAAATATAATAAAGCAAGATAAAAACATCTTTTAAAAAGACAGCAAACAAACAAAAAGTAAATAAGATGAAAGGCGAACCCTTTAGTGTGGTGACAGTACAAATACTAACAAAGATTTAAAAAGCAGGCAAATAGCAAAGAGAAAGGACAACCAATGCTCTTCTGTGCAAGGCAGCATTGGGAAAGAGAAACGAGATGAATGGGTAGAAGCCAAGAAGAGTGATAAGGCAGAGAGAGCAGCAGAGTTCAGAGTGCAAGGAATGGGGAAAATGCAGGAAGTGGTTCTTTGGGGACTCTGTCTATGGAGATTCTCAATCATCCAGGTCATGGTTGTGCCAAAGGTGCTTTTTAAAAAGGCAACTGGATTTTGTTTTTCCTTGAAGACATTTTGCTTCTCATCCAAAAAGTTTATTCAGTTCTGACTCTGGTTCTTTTGGGGCTGTATCAAACCCTAGGCCAGTGGTGGCGAACCTATGGTGCCAGAGGCGGCACTCTGAGCCCTCTCTCTGGGCACGCGCGCCATTGCCCCAGTCCTAGGCCTTCAGCTGGGTTTTATAAAACCTTTTCACTTTAGGCCTCCGCCGCCGTGTGCAAAAAAAAAAAAAGGTTCAATCAATTAATTTCAACTTCTCGCGGGAAAAAAAAAGATCTTGCAAAGTTGGAATTGATTGATTGAACTTTTTAGTCCCACCCAGTCTGCCATTACCATCGCAGCCACGCCCACCCAATGGGCCACGCCCACCCAATTGGCCACACCCAGTCAATGGGCCACACCCACCCGGCACCCGACGATGCATAAGTGGGCTTTGGGTTGCAGTTTGGGCACTCGGTCTCTAAAAGGTTCGCTATCACTGCCCTAGGCCAACTGCAAGTTGTCCACTGAAGATTTAGAAAAAGGTTTCCTGATTCTGACGTTCTGATTTGTGCATTAGGTGCAAAGAGAACAAATTCCAGTATTCTCAATGGGGGATTGTGTTTCTAAGTAGAAATCACTGGGTATTAGGGAAGTCTACCTTTTAAGTGCTATCAGTCTGCTGCACAGAACTGGATTCAAAAGATGAAGTTATTCTGCTGTTGCATTTTGTTTTGGGGTCTTTTTTTTTTTTTTTACAGTACCATTAGAGGAAATTCTTGCACAAGCAGTTTAGCCACAAAATTATGCGTACACATACATTTTCTTAGAGGGCATTGCATACATCAATCCCACGCCCAAAGATAAAAGATGTGATGTCTGCAAAAGTGGCTGACCTCATTCTCCTTGGAATGCTGTGCAATGCTTTCATCACATGAAAAGTAAAATTTAGACCAAGGATATTTCACTAATAAGCACAAGGTATGCCTGATTACTTATGAAACACCTCTATTTCCTAATGACCTTGTGGTGCTGTTCCTACCTAGTGGCAAAATATCTGATGTTTCAGACAAGACAGAGAAATATTTCAGAAATGTAGATTGGTAAGGTGATCCTGTCTTCAGGACTCATTTATACACTAGCAGCCCAGAAACAGGATTTAACACCCTCCAAGAATTTGCTATAGAAAGAAGAGAAGGCACATCAGGCATAACATGCTGCATTTTATTGTGCTTATTGCTACAAGTGAAATCTTGCTTGTTTAGTCTGGGAGATAGAGATGTGGAAAGTGAAAATTGGCTTCACATTATTCTGTCCTCCTAATAGAACCAGTTCTTCTATCTCACACTACTTGCATGCAGAGTTACTGGTGTATTAATAAATGATGAAAATGAAATCATGAGTTTCAGTGATAGCCTTTTCAATGTCTTTCTGTTGTAGATCTCTACAAGATTCTTTAGCCACATGACATCAAGTATGAAATGATGACAATGAATGCTGAAGAGCATCAAAAAAATAATTTTATGAACTTGGATTCTGTAGGAGGCAGAAATTTTGCTTTTTTGCCATGGATAGGTAAAAAGCACTGCCTGTAGTTTTTTCATTTTTAAACTCCAAATGGTTTGGGTTAGATAATTTAAAAAGGTGTCTTAATAACTACCCAGAGCGGCTGGCAGCCGGGTGGCATATAAATAATTTCATTTAACTTAATAAACTGTTTTAGATGTTATGTTTATTTTAATTAATGCTATAATTTATGTATCATCATCATCATCATTATTATTATCATCATCATCATTATCATTATTATCATTATTATCATTATTATCATTATTCCAGTGCAGATCCTAAGATCATCTTCCAAAGTACTTTTCTGTGGGCCACCTAGAGACAAATGACATTTTTCAGTGGTGGTACCACATTTACAAAAACATTTCTTTTATATACTCATATACACACACACACATGCACACACATAAAAATTAAAACAATAGAAACTAATGCAAGCTTTAAAAAATAAACAGATAAAAAGAAAAATAGAAACTGCAAAAAAGAAACAATGAAATAGGAAAAAATAAGAATACAATAAAAACAAGAAATATATAAAGAAATGGCTTCCCCTTCCATCACAAATATAAACAATTTTAGTAAATTATCACCTTCTCTTAAAATACAATGGACTTTTCTTCCCATATCCCATCTCTTATTTCTAAACAAATTAATAAAACCTCATTATTTCAGTCCTGGTGTCAGCAAAATCCATTAAGAGTTAACAGAGTTAATAGCATCTCTATTTTAATCTTGCCCAAATAAATCAACTTTATATTCCTTCCTTTAATTTTTTAACAATCTTAATCTTTAGTCCTTCCAAATAATGTCCTAGAACTTAATTTCTTTTCATTTTTTCCTTATCCTTTCTCCCAAAATTCTTCAAAGCTTTAACAAGCCTCTTTTCTAAATCTGATATAGAAAAATTATTCAGGTCATTCTCTTGGTTTGTTATTTGGATATCCTTTTTAATTATTAACACATCAGTAGGTTTTTTTGGGGGGGGTATGTCCACTGTGACATTTTTTCCCATGTCATTCTTTTAGCCTGACATTTTAAAATCCACTTTCAAGGTCTCGATCTTATCAGGTAAAACTAGTTCCTCTTCCATAACTTCTTTTAAACATAGCCCATCTATAGAGGCAGACACACTTAAAATTAACTTCTGAGGCAATTGTTCAAAATATCCTTCAATATGTCCAGCATTTGGCTTCTTTTTACAGTTGTAAATTGAATTTAAGTTTTCTCCTTTAATTTTAATCTTTAATTTCTTCTAGCTCCCTCTAGTGTCCAATTTTTAAATTCTTATCTTATTACATTTTTTAAGAATTAAAAACAAACCATTTTCCCATTGAAAGGATTTTTTATAATTATTTCCAAAATCTTCTTTCAAATTTATCTGGGACGTTAATGCATTTGTAATTTTCAAAAATTAAAATTTTAATCACCCTTTCACTGTTTATAAAAAAAAAAAAGTTAAGCCCTTAATCTTACCTTATCTTTTGATAAGGATTGAAAGAAAGTAACTTGGTGCTGTAAAACCTGTTGATCCAGAGGTTGCTAATAGCCAAAAAGGAATTAACAAGCAATTTCCAAAAGACATTTGAAAAGAAGTATGCAAATCCAGTGTCCTTTCAAATGTGCTGGCCAAAGTTTGAGCAAGATGGTTATTACCTCATATCCTAATGCTCTAAACCAACCAGAAAGTGCTGTCTTTTTAATTTAATTTAATTTAATTTAATTTTTATTATTTTTATTTTATTTTATTTTATATTATATTTTATTATTTTATTTAAAAGTTTTATATAGCTGACCATCTTATAACAAACTCTGGTGGCTCCCAATCAAAATGTTGTCTTGTTTTATTCCTCATGAGAAACAACTGCATGGTGCACTTCTGGGCAATCTCAAGTCCTCTCCTGATCTGGGTTTATCAAAGAGGCAATTTATTCACCAGCTGTTCATTCCACTGCTGTTATTGGCTCTGCTGAATTTACTCTTCCTTCCCCAGAAGTGAAACATTTCTTCAAGGAAGTTCCACTGATATCTAAGTAGTTTTTTCATTGTTGTTGTTGTTGGCAAGGGAATTGACCCTTGCAAGTTTTTTCTGTTTTTTTTCTATCAGTTTTGCTTCATATGCTTGTTTTACTTTTAATTCATATTGTAATTTATGGTTTTTAATGTTGGCTCAACCCAATTTGGTGTAGTGGTTTAATGCACCAGACTAGAAACTGGCAGGCTTTGAGTTGTAGTTCTGTTTGTACATGTAGCCAACTGGATGACTTTGGGCCACTCATTCTTTCTCAGCCCTAAGAAGACAACAATGGCAAGCCACCTCCAAAAATCTTGCCAGTAAACTGCAGGAACTTGTCCCTCTAGTCACTAAGAATCAATCTTGAATCAGTGGATGATAACTAGTTTGATGAATTGCCCAGGGAAGTTTGCTAATTGTAAGATTGTGTAATAAATATGTAAACAAAAAAGTATAATAAAATTAGGTTTCTGACCAACTTGTTCTTCAGAATGTAGCACTAAAAACGCCAAAGCTAGGAATTCAAAGTGCTTGCGCATCATGTTGGACTTCTCCTTTCTAAAAGGGGATGCTTTGCATTCTGAAAGTTCCAGTTTCATTTTCTTGAATCTCAGGTTAAAAGATCTATTAGCAAGGAATAGGAAGCAATACTGCCAGAAATCTGGGCAACAACTGCCAGAGAAAGCCTTTTTTCACCTCAGAGAATTATAGTGCCTTCATAGCTTTACCTAGCCATTATTCAGGTGATATAAGGCCTGTCTTTGTTACTGTTATTTTAACACAGTGGTTGGGTGATTCCAGAAGATGCCATAAGTTTTAGTGGAGAAATGATAAAAATGGATAAGGAAATAATTTTACTGCAATATAAGACAAATTTCCTTATTCTTACATAACTTGGTCCTACACATCTTGGTTCACACACATTGGAAAAATAATACCATGCAGGGACAATCTTCATCAGCTATTTTCTATCATCAAATTGCTGCTGCTGCCACTGCTATTACTGAAGAGATATTAATGCATCTGACTAGTTGACTGACAGTTCTTTGAACCCTGAGCTCAGAAAATTATGATTATCTTTCCCTTTCCTTCTCAATACACTCATCAAGGCCAAGCAGTGGAAAGCTCTTGCACTTTAAATTCAGTTTTTAATCAAGGATGGAGAACCAGTGATCTCCCAATATTGTGAACTACAATTCCCAGGAGCCACATCATCATCACTGAGCAATAATGCTCAAAATTCAGTAATAGCTGCAGGCCCATCCATCTGTCTATAAAATGATTCTGCTTGA
This sequence comes from Azemiops feae, assembly GCA_023970755.1. NCBI lineage: Eukaryota > Metazoa > Chordata > Lepidosauria > Squamata > Viperidae > Azemiops > Azemiops feae. Next base: position 1,808,625 of record JALGBA010004281.1, on the reverse strand, counting down.
AAAGCATGTATCGCAAAGCAATACAGCTGCATTACAATACAGCTGTCCAGGTTTCTTTACTTCATTATACAGAATCGGCAACAGATTTATAAAGGAATTAACTGGAAAGTGTAATTTTAAGAACTCCCTTATTTATGCGAGCCCAGCCTTTCCGTAAAAGAGTTAATATGCTGTAAGCAAGGATGACAGTATTTCATCTTGGTACTGCAAGTCATCTGTTTAATTGGAAATGATTTCAGTTTATTTCTGCAATGTCCTCACCAAACAAATAGCACATGACTGTTTTGTAAGCCTCTTGTACCTGAGGGAAATTTGATAAGGCTCTCAAGATCTGTATTGTAAGCAGATGGAGCACTCTGGTCCAATAGGAGAAGCCTCTGCAGTGGCATCATCCACAAGAGTAAGGATGGAATGATTACTGCTGGCTTGTCAGACCACACTGGTAATGAAAGATTCATGAGGAGATGATGTTTTATGGGCTGGTATCTAATACTGCTGCCAAGTCACAAGTGTGATGTGAACTAATCGATACAATTCATCCTCCTGGAAGAAACTAATAAGAGTGTGTTGATAAGAGATAAAATGTTTTAACATCTCAGATACAGAATCGAGCATTCTTCCAGCCTCAGCTTTCAAGAAATTATGCTTTTTGGAGTATAACTGAATAGGAATATTAGAAGTAGCCTGCATCTGATCCCAGGAGGTCTTGTGTGATTTATTTCTCAATTAGTATGTAGCAGATTAAGGGCCTTGTGCAAGGAAAATCATCCCCGTGAAACATTACTATAAAGTGCTGAGATCTATTGTTGCCAATCTGCATTTTACAATTCATCAGCAGAACCATATTGTCAGCCCTATAAGGTGGGCAAGACTAAGCAACAATCACTGTGTAAACCTAAAACAACCTTCCAAGAATTTGTGAGATTAGAAATGCTAAATGGATAAATTTTAGGCCAAATGAACCCATGACCAAGCACTATTCCATGATCATATTGTTATATATCCTTTCATCCATCTGGTAGAAAATTCTAGAGTCAGTGGTATATGGATTTTGCTTCCTTTAGAAGTTTTGAGGACGTGCTTTTTTTCCAGTATTTGATTTATATACCTATATGCTAATAGGACACAGAGGAAGCAAAGAAGATGTATATTCCCACCAGGTACCATATGATTCCGATGCAGAGGCATTTGCACGGCAATTTTTGGTTGAATAGCTTTATTTGTTGGAAAAGATATTTAATCCAAGTTCAAATAAAAAACCATTACCACAAGGAGGCCCAGAATCCTTGAAGCTGCCCATTACCAATTGAGTATGTGTATACATCCAGTCATCTGATCATTCATAAACAATCTTCCTGACCCAGAAAACTATCCTATTTATTCTGACTTCATGAAAATAAAGACCTGGAATCTCACTATTGAGATGATATTAACTCAAAACATTCCCTGGTCTTCTTATAGTCCAAAATAACGTTATTGTTTATGACTAGTTCAGTCTGAAGGCATTCAGTTTATAGCATAGGTAAATGTAATCAAATAGGTGACATGAAAATCCTGTCAATTTGTAGCAGAAATGAAATGGGATCATCCAATGATGTGTGATGTTTATATGCTTTTAGAAGACATCCTGAGAATCCTCCCTTTCCAGGATTCATAGGATATTTGACAAACAAATCACAGCTTTTGTATAAGTTGTGATTTGTCTGACATACAAAACAGTTGTTGATCCTGTGAATCCTGAAAAGGGAGGATTCTCAAGATGTGTTTTAAAAGCAAAGAACACTGAGATCTCATTGGATCAAGTTGCTTCCATTCTTGGCTACACGCTAGAGGATTCTTGAGTTTATAAAGCTTTGGCATAGATTGGTCACAGGGCACATACTACACATGAGAGAATCTTTGCTAGGCAGGATAGATTAAAAGGTCTGAATGACATGCAGTCTAGTAGACAATGGAGCCAGAATGCTGTTCCTGTAACAATTGTTCCTTAGATTCACTACCAACAGGGTATCTTGATTGCCTTTCTTTGAGGAAGAGAGGGATGATCTTCTCTGCATTTATTTTTGCAGTCATTCCATTTCTTCAAAGGCACCAAGCCAGCTGGGTGACCTTTAGCCAGTCATTTTCTCTCAGCCCTAGAAAGGAGACAAGGGCAAACCATTTCCAAAAAACCTTGCCAAGAAAACTGCATGGATTAGTCAAGACATTTACCAGGAGTAAAAAATGAACTCAAGGGTACATACACACACGCACACACAAATACCCCACACGGCAAAACTTGTTCCCCGATACTGAGCAATAACAGCTTTTACTGGAAAACAGGAGGGAAAGGGTGAATCCCTTCCTACTTCTATCTGGGGACCTTTGTTGCTGCAGCCACTGTTTGGTTCTGTTTCTCTGGTCTGGCAGTGAAACTTCATTAAATTAAAAGAGTTTTGTCTTTAGCAATCTGAGAAAGCCTGAAGGTAATCACTATGTTTCTGATTTCTGGGGAAATGAAGTTTATATATAAATAGCCCTGATAAAATGCAGAGCATGTTGGTTAGCCTTGTTATTTTACATTTGCTATTTGTAGCATGAATGCAGGCATTAATAAGTGAGACATTCTCATTGTTGCATAGAGTTTGAAAACAGAATTTTTAGTTCTGGTAATAGGAGCTTGTAATTGCCTAAGCAATGACACAGAGCTTGTTCATCACTCTCCCTGCTCATCAGTCTCATTTTTGCTTACAATTTCTTGTAAAGCTTTACGACTATAAAGTTGCCTTGGCTGTACATGTGACAGAGTGACTGAAGTGCACTCTGAGATCATACCATTTCTACTGGAGAGAGGAACCTGTTTTGATTACAAAATCTTCAATTTCTGGAGAAAGAGGGGCTCACTTTTCTACAGAATTGGTGGCTGCTGAACTCACTTGAAGTGCTGGACATGCTACAGCAGAGAGGAAGGAGAAACAGAGTGATGCAACACAAAGTTTCTCTCTTGGACAAGGTCCTGTCAGGTGATGGTCAAGCAAGACACCTTTTCTTAGAATCTCCTGAGTTATGCCATTGACAGGGGAAGTCCCTGTATGGCTCGGTGTCTAAGCCATGGTTCTGTCTTTATCTGTTTGTTTTCAGAGAGTTCCACCAGTGCCGCTAGTAATGCACAAGTGCACTTTTCTTCCATTAACATACTTCTTAGAAAGCTAATGTTTAATAATCCCTGATGCAATTGTCTTTTACAGTAATCTACTGACAGTATGGCTTCAGCCCCCAACATTTCTAGTTACAGACTCCAAATGCTGTGAAAAACTCTGCTCCGGAGACCCTGACACTTAGAGTCTATTCATGAATGAGCTTCTGCCTGGATTGTGGGAGGTGCACATCAAGTGTAGTATAATGATACATCATTTGCTTAATGTTAATATGTGTGTATGTATAGTTGTGTGATTTTGTCATTATCGTTCGTTGTAAACATGACTGAAACCAGGGATCAGCAGTCTTTTTGGGGTAGTAGCACATCTGCATTGGGTAGAATAGATGTTATTGTGGGCAGGTTTGAGCACAAAATACCCATTTATTAGAAGACACTTTGGACAGATTGTTCTGAGCCATCTCCCTAAAGGCCAGGATGCCCCCTAGCAGTAGAGCTTCCCTTGCCTATATTCTGGGGAGGAGAGTACACTGAAGAGGCATTAGGCTGTAGCTATACACTTCGTATCTTTTAAGGAGTCTCCATTTGAAAAAAAAGTGGATTCTTAAAAGAAACAACAGTAGGACAAGTATCCTGGCTTGACCAACATTCCCCCACTTGGTGCCATTAAGATATATTTGATTATAACTCCTGGAACTCCCAACCACCATGGTCATTGGATGGGAAATGCTGGTATTAACGATGTCTATTTCCACACAGTCCGAGGTATTTAGTGCCATAGGGATGCAGTGACACAGCTCCTAAGAGAGATTTCAAAGGGAATATGCAAAATTTGAGAAAACCAACAATGGCTAATAGCCATAAAGGTGTTCTTCTATTTTATTCCTGGATCAAAAGCACCATGCCTCTGCATTCCTGTTGTTGGGAAACCTAAATGGGTAGGTTAGCTTTATCCCTTACTTCATTGGAAAAATGCCTTCTGTTTTTAAGGACTGTGTATCACTTTGAGAGTAAAAAAGTGACAGCTGAGGAGGCCTTGAAGTGTTGTCCATTACTAGCCAGACCATGGATTGAACTTGCATACAGGTATTTGCTTTCAGTCTTTTTCAATGTTTATCTAATTTTTTTCCCTACATTGGCATTATTGGAAAAAATGAGCATCTTCAAACGTTACAGACGTTTTATCTTTTTCTCTAGCAAGAAGCCATTCTATCCATATAGGAGAGTTAATATAGGCATCTAGTTGACCACTGGAGAAAATAGGATGCTAGAGTTCTTTGGTTTTAAGTTTCTTGTGGTTCAACAGATGATTTAGTATACATATTATGTTACTTTTAGATTTCAACAGGGCCCCAGAGTGGTTTTGAATATTAAAAGCATATAATTATGATAATTAAAAACAAAGAACAGAATAGGAAAAATTAGAGTAGCAGTCAAGAATTTAAATTATCTTTAATCTAAAGATTAATCTACAAGAGGGGATCAGGATCAATAACGAAACAAACGAATAACATTTCCAGAGACGACAGTATGTGTGGGAAAACAGCATAGAAATGCAGAGCAACTACTGTGTTATTGAAAACTAGATGGGCTCAGTACTGTCATATATCTCAGGCTCAGTGTAAGACAGCTTTGTATATTAACATGATGTATGTCTACCTATGGCCTTTCCTTGTCCCTTTAGATTGTACTGTGAAACTTGCATAAAACTAAGGAACTTACAAGATGTGTCATAAAAGGGTAAATGTCAACCTTTCCTTCTGCAATCTTTGTCCTTCCTTTAGCCTCTGCTTACTCACACTTGCCTCTTGTTCCTCTTCCTTGTCTTTTGCTTCATTAAAAAAAATGACTGGAGGGCAGAAGTTACCCTAAAATATATTTCAAAGCCCCAAAGGTAACAATGATCTTGCAGAATTATAACATTACAGGAGTGGGTAAATACTATTATCCTGAATTTATAATGCATATAGCTGTCCAGCTTGTCTGTCATAGTGTCCTTTGATTTTTAAAGGTTCCTAAGGCACCTTTCTTCAACCTGGTCTCCCTTGCATATTAGACTCCCACATCATCTTCACAGGATCTTGGAATGCCACTTTTGGACCATGAGAAGCAACTGCTTAAAAAGCGGAAATGAGTTGGGCTGATTCTGTATGAACCATCTTATGGCATTTCACTCTGGAAGTCTTCGTAAAAACTTCTGTGTCTCTGCTATTAAAGAAGTGCAACTTTTTCAAGCCAGGAAAGACTCAACTATTAATATGATATTGCCTGTGTACTTAATAATATTTTCCAGCGTATGAAATGATTCATTTCTTCATTTCTTTTGGGAGCAGCATTCAAGGCATGGTTCTGAATGTTTGGAATAAAAGATTAGGAGACAAAATACTTACCAGGTTCATTCAATCAATTTGACCAGTTACCTCAGTGTGCAACTACTTTTTGTGGCACTTAAAAACACAGCAGTTTGTAAAGACTGAAAGCAAAAACTTGTCTACTGAATATCAAGAGAATAGTTCAGTTAAAGTTGTTTCAGTTAATTTGGTCGACTCACTGAGCAGCTTTGGATGGAGGAAGTGGTAAGACACTCAAGAGTCAGAAGACAAATCTTAAAGAAAAGAGGTTGTGTACAAATATGGCCAAACCAGATGATTCCCACAGATAGTATATCTTTCTGTACAGTTCAAGTGTTTACTAACTGAACATTGGCCAGGAGAACAATGCCTTCAAAATCTTCTGATTAATGACATGTCTTTAAGGTGGTCTTTAAATAAGTTTAACAGTCATTCACCTTGCGCAGGAAGTCCTAAAAACCAAGGTGAGATTTTGATTGGGAAATGGCCCTGCCCATCTGTAGGATAATGACTCTCATTTGCAGCCTTTTATTTCCACAGTTAATCTATTGGTGAGGAAAATGTTTTAATTAGTAGTGGTAGGAGCTGTCTATCTTAAAGCAACCTGTTTCTCTAAGGTATGGAAATCTCTAAAGTGACACTTGGGTGGCAAATATACAAATGTAATTATGAGACTTCAAGCTAAGTTGCTTTTATTTTAAATTATTGGACATCACTTTTCAGATAGGCATTTAGTGTCTGAATTTTAGATATTTTTTTTGTAGCGTAACTTCACTGTGATTTTCACTTCAATACTATTACAGTATACACTGGAGATTCCTTATTGGTATTGCAAGATATGCTTATTGTTTCTGAACTGTGTTGTTTGTTTTTTGTGTTGTTAAAAGAGCAGGAAAGAAAGGGATTGCTTTTGCTATGTTATATATGCTCTTTGTCATCCATAAAACGCAAGAACATCCAGAACTAGATTCTTGAAGATCCATAGAATAAGGTGTTGCAGTTGCCTTGGACTTCAGGTTATACAGTATTGTTATATTGTTGACATTGATTTATACAGGATAATTTGTATTAATTTGCTTGTACTGTACATCATCTTCTTCTTGTGCCATATCCGTTATCGGACGTTGGCGATCATGTTGGCGATCATGTTTTTATCAGCAGCCGCACGAAAAAGTGCTGCTGAGTTTTGTTCAAACCAGTCCCTTAGATTTTGAAGCCATGATGTTCTTCTTCTGCCTGGACCTCGTTTGCCTTCAATCTTTCCCTGAAAAATTAAATGGAGTATTGTACTGCACATACTAACTTTTAAAAAATTACTACAGTATTATAACTTATATTCAGACATGCTGTACCCTATCCTGGGTTAATATAAGCTGAGAATTTGATACCCATTTAACTTATAATTCCAACATGAAATGGCTATCCTAAATGTAGGCAACTTCATACATCCCAGATGTTTGGCCCAGTCAAAGCCCAGTCAGTATGGCCAATGGCAGCTTGTGGGAGCTGCAGTGCCCAACATGGTTGATTTCCGGTTGCCTCCTCAGACTTCCACTAACATATTCTGCGATACTTTCTTAATATCTTTTAAGACCTTTCTGTAAACATAAGCAAAACAGCACCAAATGTGAGTTGTTTTATTTTAATGTCATTTATTAGTTCTTTCCTATTTGAATCCATTGGATCTCTATTTAAAAACAGAGTGCATGTCTTACTTTTATAAACATGGCCGAGGTTTTCATCAGCAGTAGTGAAACTGCTTGGCATATTTCTATCCTTTTTGTCTTTTCTACTATACGCAGTACTCAGCCCCAAGAAGGCATGCCTGTACATAACCCTGGCTCTCTCCAATATTTCACTTGTATGTTTCAGCTGCAGATCTTCTTTTTTGCCTCCTCAGTATGACTGTTAGTTCTGTGGTCCAGAACATTTCTACACGAAGGACCTGTTCTCTCAAGTAGGAATGCTAGGCTGGTTTTACTTTTACATGAGCCCCAGAGTAGGGACTTCAATACCATATTGCAAAACAGAATTCAAACATTTAGGGATTCTTAGCAAGCCAACATGGTTTACAAATGCTGAGGTGACCCAAATTTGCTGAGGTGACCCAACATGTCTGGGTAGAAATCTCTGTGTACTGCAAAGCATTCTGGGACATGGACATATTCTAGATCCGTATTTCACAACCTTAGCAACTTTAAGATGTGTAAAACGTTCCAGCCAACTCCCAGAATTACTCCAGCCAACTCTCATTCTGGGAGGTGAAAGCCACACACAGTAAAATTGCCAAGGTTGAGAAACACTGTTCTAGACACTTTCCATTTAAAATAGAACAATTTAATAGGTGAAGAAGCTGCTCTTCCCTCCCCTCTCTCCCCGCTCCATTACTGATCTTCAAACTAATAGCTGTGGATCTTCAGGAGCAGATCCATTTTCAGGACTATCTGATCAAAGTAGCGGCCAGCAGTAGTCCTCTCAACAGCATTCCCTTAATGCCCTGCAGGAAGATTACATTGTGAGAAATGAAATCAGCTGCTTACTGCATGATGCCATCTAGTAGATAAAAATAGGATTCATTTCTAAGGCGCTTCAGACAAGGGTATCAACAAAGCGCTCTGTTGGAGTTCAAGAAACCAGCATTGGGTGAAAATCCTAGCATCTTTGGAAAAACTCTGACTACTAGCATAGGAAAACATGTTGAAAAATATCCTTGCTCCCAACATGCTAGCATGGGCCACAGAAGAGAAGTGTCTTCTCCTTGCAAGATGTTATTTGGGTAGGCAAGAAGAGCTGATGGCTTTTGTTTTGATAGTCTCAATGGCTAAGCTTTAGGATATGCTTGCCATGGGTCATTCATTAAATCTTGTAATGTAGCAGGAGATTATAATAGATATTATAATGAACCCATTGGAGAAATGGAAAAAAACCAGCACTGTGGTAAATCTATAAATATGTTAGGAAAAAGCCACTGTGAATGAAGTAATTATTGCAAACTCTATTAATGCTCATAAATGTGTTTAAAATAAGGAAGGAGGATCCATGTGACAGTTATTTAAGGCACAGATGAATGTCGTTTTTAACCACACTGCATGTCAAAACTGTCAACATGGCTTTTTAGAAATTATGCGCTAAAAAGGAGAAAAAGGAGGCTTCGTCGTTGTTTCAAACACTTCTGGTCCAACTAAGCCCTGCCTTCCTTTATTTCAGAAACTGACAACCCAGAAGCTATTCATGCCACCAAAAGTAGGCTTTTCTAGGGTACCTGCTCTGAGTTGCAAAAATCTTGATGGCCACTCAATGTCAGCAGGGAAATTGCTGAATCTAGTGGTTGTCCAGATTTTTTGCATCCCAAATTGGTTGCTCACTGTGTCTTTACATTCCTTTCTGTCTTTCATTAGAGAGCCATCTGCAGCAATAGAGAAGATCTCTCTCTCTCTCTCTCTCTCTCTCTCTCTCTCTCTCTCTCTCTCTCTCTCTCTCTCTCTCTCTCTCTCTCTCTCTCTCTCTAACAAATGTCTTGCTTAGCAACAGACATTTTGGACTCAATTGTAGTTGTAAGTCGAGGACTACAACAAATACACCTAGAGGGAAAGAAAAACCTAAAGACATATCATCGCTGAGAAAAAGCCAGCAGCTATTGCCAAACATACCAGCCCTCCAAACATAAAGCTCTTCTGTTCCTGCATGCTGACTCAAGCCCCACCCTAGGTTGCTGCTGGATATCCCACCAGAATTTGCAATGATGCCAGCTGCCAAGAAGTGCTGAAGTGTGGAAAACGCCAAGTGATCCTCTGAGAAGGGATTACTATTCAGTGTCTCAATCTAAATCAGGCATGTGGACAAGACTGAAACTAGAACAGGAGCTTTCTCCAGGATTTCTTCTGAGCTCCAGATACCTTCATTGGAAATGGCCAATGATAATGAAGGAGGGAGGGAGAGCTTCACCTAAGACCACAGATTGGAAGGGCTGAGCTGATGAGCTGAATTAAGACTGAAAACCAGATGTTCAGCACCCACTATCTAAAATTTCTTATCCATGCTATTATGAAGGTGGCTATAAAGTAGATCAGGAATCAGCTGGCAGTTCTCTCTCATTTCCAAAAAGTTGTTAGTCTGTTACTACACAGAGAGAGAGAGAGAGAGAGAGAGAGAGAGATGTGTATACACGTACACACACTTCTTACATCAGCCCTTGCATCAGCCCTTACAACTTTAGCTAGGTGGAGTGGGGAGTGTCAGTCTCCTATTCTGTTAACTCTTGCATGGCAAATTCTCAAGAAATTCCAACTAGCAATCAGCTGTACTCATAAGTGAGAATTATACTTTTAAAAATTACCAAGGTATTTTTACCAAATTAATAGAATACTTGAAATCTTAGGTATCTTTATTTATGAATAAGTCTCACAGAAATAAGATTTACTTCTGAGTAAATGTGTACATAAGATCGGATTGCCAGAACCACTGTGTTCTGGAGGATTGTTATTTTTTGCAGAATGTTATACAACAGCACTGTATTACATTTTTTCAGCTCCTTGGTTATCTGTAAATTGGAAAGCGAGTTTTGTTCTTTCAAAATCTAAGTTGTGTATTGTTTTCCGTTTGAGGAAACAATATTACCATCACAAGATTAGATTTTGTAACAAGTTAGGATGGACTATTTTTTGAAGTGTGTGTATGTGTTTATACATTCCAAAGCATGCATGCCCATCCACACCCAGCTTCTGAGGAAGGCCCCTCTCTACCGTGTGACTCAGTGCCGAAGCAGGAATTCAAATTATCAACCTTTACCAAGCCTGAAGCCTTGCACAGAGTTACATCTGTTTTGCACGTTTGGTACATATTGCAGCATTTAAAAAGGAAAACACAAAAACAGCGAGTCATCCTCTTGCATCAGACTCTACATCTCACTCCAGGTTCTCATTCCTGCTGTTGCATGACTTTCAGCAGCTCAGCAGTGAAACTGAGTAGGAAAGCAGACCAGCAGAAAGAGTTCAGTTGGGGAACTGTAGTCTCTCTCTCTCTCTCCTCCCTCCCTCCCTCCCTCTTTCTCTCTCTTCATCATGGGATTCGCTTAACAATAGCAACTGGAAGTGCCAGAACTGCCATCACTAAGTGATGTGGTCACATGGATCAACGTTGAGCTTTACAACCACATTAATGGTGGAAATTCCGGTTCCAGTTACCATGATTAAACAAGAACTACTTCTGGGTCCAAGGAAGAGTTCTCAGATAATAGATTATTCTGAGTCTAGTGATTGTTCCAGCAAAAGATAATTTCTGGACTTAGTTATCTTTGATATCTACAGGTAATCCTCAATTTACTACCACAATGAAATCCAGAATTTTGGTCGTAAGTCATTGTGATTGTAAGTTAAGGCAACATGTGACTGGATTTGATTTTAGGACCATTTTTATGATGGCTGTAAAGAGAGTCACTGGATTGTAAAATGAATCATGTGGTTGTTAAGTGAGCCACATGGTTCTTAAGCAAATCCATCATATACAGTAGGTGTTTTTTGTTGTTTTCAGTTGGAAAATGGCAAGAAATGTCACCAATTGTGGGTTTCATGATCATGGAATATTGCAGCGTCATGAATGCAAGCCAGTTACCAAATGCCCAAAACTATAATCATGTGACCTGGGGAGGTGATAGTCATCCCTGAGGACAGGTCATAAATAGCCTTTTTAAACATCTGTCATAAATGGCTGGTCATAAATCAAGGACTGCCTGTACCTGGTTAAGTGACTGATTGATTTTTGTGAGGAAGGAAATGGGTTGGGAACTGATCTACATTCAGCTCATCTTATGGTGTAGATACTTCTGAAGAATGGACTTGACTTGGAAGGAATGCTGTTATGAAGATATTTTATCAGAATTGCCCCCTTGTAAAGATCACTGTGTTGTAAGCTTTCCTGCATTCACCAAACAATCCATAGATAAGGCAGCTTCCTGTGTTCCTAGCTTGGTCAAAAGGAATATATTTGTGCAAAGAAGCACGTACATTTTCAAGTTGCACAGAGTGGGAAAAAGGTTCATTCTAGGCAAATGAATTTGAACTAGGTTGATTTATAATCCTGAACAGATTGGCAATGAGGGTGATTGGTCTGGTTCCTGTACAGTTTAATAAACTCACAGGTCTAGAAAGAGTTCTTTAGCCTATGGAGTGTGACTCCTACTCAATGCACACTGAGGGCAGTACAAATCCAACTTAAAGTATCCTAGAAACAAATGCTTATCTTCTCCTATCCAAGATAGGACAGCCCATCACCTCTCTGAGTAATTAGATCCCGGTGAATATACTCTTGAAGAGGATTCCTCCTTTCAATTAACATCTGTAATCTGAATCCATTACTCTGTGTTCTGCCATTCTGGAGTGATAGAGAACAGGGCTCCTACTTCTGTGTAACATCCTCTTTGATAATTACCTGAAAAATATGTGCAGGAAAATAGGCACATTTTTGATACAATGATTTATCTGATTTTGCTTATAATTTGTTTTACTGAACCAGAGCAATACCAATTGCATTTTTAAAAAAGCAACACTATTGTATGCTAGAGCAAACAAAGTGAGTTGCCAGGTGCAAGAGCACCAACCTAAGATACAGAACTCATTATGAATAATGGGCTACTAAGGAGTAAAGTTTCTGCTCAAGAAAGAATATTCCAGAGCAGCAACTGAATTTTGCATAAGGCTCAGCTTAAGAGCTTAGACCAAACTAGGGCTTCCAATTGTTGAAGGAAAAGTCTTCATCGTGGTTCAGTCCAAGCCAGGAATAAACAACATGGCAACTGCTTTAGAAAGAAGGATGCAGTTTATTGAAGAGGAGAGCCAGACAGAAAGATGGCTCTGGAAGAAAAGAGCGAGAGCACATGTAGGGAGTGGGTTTTCTATCCTCTGGGGCTCTTGAGGTTGTTTCCTGTTCCTGTTTGAGGCTTTGTATTTCCTGTGTCATGTATTTTGACCTGAGTCTGAGCGTGCCCCTTTGGCATCTGTGGATTAATCCTATTATGTCCTGTCTTAGAATTTGGGTGGGGTATGTATATTTTAGGTGTCTTTGTCTTCCTAAGCTTCTAGCTGGGGGCCTCCAACCTTCCTGAATGGTTTACATCTGCATTTCTACAGAGCTGGTTTCTGCTTGGGGGAGGGAGACTTGGGGCTATTAAGAAAAAACTGGGCATGCTTTTCTGCCTCTTTAAGATCCTTTGAGGAAATATATTTTTCTGCCCTTTTAATATTTCCTTCTCTGGGGGGCTGACTTCCCCCACAGTTCTGGCCTGAAAAAAAAATCTAAATAACCACTAGACAGAAGCAAAGAGCAATATATCTGGAGAATTCTGGGTGTTGAAGTCCATACATCTTCAAGCTGCAAAGAGAAATGGAAGTTTGCAATTTTGGAAAAGTGTGTGTGTGTATATTATGTGCACAAATGTTCATAAACATTTATGAGCATTTAAATGTGGTATATAGATGCAGATGTACCTTTACATATTAAGTATATTTGTAATGATTCTGTTGCTATTTATTTCGTTGATAGCTCTGGATTTCTTGTCTTTTTCTTGCATAGTGTATCACAACTAGGAGGGATTACAAGTCTCAAATCAAAGTTGGAAAAAGTTATTCATTCCACAACTTTCCTGCCATGTGATCTATTCTAATGCAAGGCAAGCAGATGTGATTCAGCATAGTGTGATGGATCATTTGACACTCAAGAGCGAATTTTTACTTTCCTATTTTCTCATTTTCAAGAAACAAACATTAGAACATCCTTTACCCAGCATTCTGGGTAAAGGATGTTCTAATGTTTGAGTGTTTTTCCTCATTTATGTTATTGTAAACATCCCTAAGTTGTAAAGAGGTTGGACAATCCTTTGATAAAGTATCACCTTCTCCACCTGTGGGACTTCTTTTTGGACTTGAAATCTCAGGAAGTTGTATGACTGCACTTTATATGGCTCACAAGCATGACTGGGCTCTGGTTACTGGGACACATCTAAGGGCTCTAGGTTAAAGAAGACTTCTTGTTGTTAGTTGCGAAGTCGTGTCTGACCCATCGCGACCCCATGGACAATGTTCCTCCAGGCCTTCCTGTCCTCTACCATCTTCTAGAGTCCATTTAAGTTCACGCCTACTGCTTCAGTGACTCCATCCAGCCACCTCATTCTCTGTCGTCCCCTTCTTCTATTGCCCTCAATCTTTCCCAGCGTTAGGCTCTTCTCCAGTGAGTCCTTCCTTCTCATTAGGGGGCCAAAGTACTTGAGTTTCAACTTCAGGATCTGGCCTTCTAAAGAGCAGTCAGGGTTGATCTCCTCTAGGACTGACCGGTTTGATCGCCTTGCAGTCCAAGGGACTCGCAGGAGTCTTCTCCAGCACCATAGTTCAAAGGCCTCAATTCTTTTTGAAATTATGCAAGTATGTCTCTTGTGGTATATTTCTTGTAGTGGCTAAGATAATCCATTTATTAAAGGTTTTACACATTATCATTCTACAATTTTAACAGAACATTGAAGAAATTTGGGTTTTTCCAGTTACCAAGTGCCAATTACTGTGTTTGCCAGTTATAATGTTATTTCTAATAGTGTGGCATTGCCCTCTAGTGGCTTGAATATATATGCACATTGTTCCTAGTCCCAAATAATAGTTTTTAAATAATTTGCTTTTAAAAAGAACATAGCGCTTAACTTTGTCAATAAGACGTAGCAACGCTATCATCTTGTTTTCAATTTATTTTCATCTAGAAAATGTAACATATTAGTACCCTACTCAAATTTGATAATCCTCAGCATTAAAATCCATGAAAGGTGTACTTAAAAACAGGCACATTTTTGCAATCTAAATCATGTTTGTTGATCCAAGTGACTGAGCCTAGAGAATGCATATCATAGAAGGGATGGATTTAAAGAATGGATAACATGCAACAGTTGCTTCACGTTCGTTTCCTGATAATAGAAAGTAGAAACAGTACAAATATTAATCACAATAATATTCTCTGCATATTTTCATATCAGTTTTCATTCAGTTGGATAAGAAAGATAAATGGAATTTGCTTTCAAACTTTCTTTTAAAGTAGAAGAGCATTTCCATGAAGATGTTAGTGAGTGGAGTATGAGGTTTTTCACTCCATATTATGAGATAGTGAAGAAGTACATGAGAATAATCTGTCTTTCACTGCACTTTCATCATACACTCTTTGGCTTCCCACACTTCTGATAAATCTCGTGGGAAGATATCAATAGGAAAACTCTCCTGAACTGAAATTTTACAATAGCAACTCTCCTGCCACTAAGAGACATTGCCGCCCTTGAGTAACAGTTGGTTGCTTCCTCTTGGACAAATATAGAGAAATCATTCACTCAACTTCTGGGGAATTGCAAAAAGCCATGCATGTAATAACTTCCAAGATATTCCCAGTGTCCGAAAAGAGAAAAATATATTTCTATCTAACAGGATGGAGCCAGAAAAATTTGGGGGGGGGGGATTTCTCCAGAACAGCTGAAATGTAGCAATGCCAGAGAGCAGGGCTATCCAGTGATGTGTGGAAACAGCAAATTTCTTTAGGCTAAGGCATTATTTTATAAATACTGTAATCAAATAATTGCAAAAGGTATTTTAAAGCAGATATAGGGATGTATGAACCTTAATTGGCTGCTAATGAATGAAATGAGGGTTTTTTGGTCAGAATATACTACAGTATTTTTAGTACATCTGTCTGATGCTTAAAAATCACTTGTGAAAGAGAACATTCAACCCATTTCAAAGTGCTTCTCAAACTGACCTGCAGGAATGAAACTTGTTTTAAGAAGAAAAAGAAAAAAGGCATAGCAAGGCAGAAATCATTAACAATATATCACATATGTTATCAAATGAGACACAATTTTCTTTTGATATGTCCAAAGTCATTTAATGAGGTAGATTTGAGTCTTAAAGATTTTATTTTGCCCACAAGAAAGGAGTAGTAAGTGAAATACAATCAGATATACACATGAGGTACCAAATATCAGATCCACATAGTTATTATAATCAGTGGTTAATGCATCCAATAACGTTCATTTCGTCCAGTTGGACCATTATTGGGTGTCAGGAGAATGAGTGAAAGGCTATGACGGTATAGACGCTACCCAAGCCATGCTGTGCACACTGTACTTCTGCTGCAAAATTGCAGACCTGGTTTTTGTGGAATTCAGTGTTAGAGAGGAAGAATTTTGTAAACACACACTGTAGCAAGTATATCCATTTGAATACTAAGATGAATAAAGAATCAGATTTTTAATGTTTCTGATACATTAAAATTGTATTAATTCAGTCTTAAAATGATATGCAAAATAGGTTAGTATTATTAATTTCCAGTAAACATTTTCAATGTCACCTTGCTACTACTAAAAACAGTAGCTCTGTACTCCTCTGCTGAGACTTATGCCCTATCACTCCTCTTTATGGACTTTACTACAAAGCAGGGAACTCTGTAACAGAAAGACACAGACTTTCTACTACTAGTTTGTGGAAATAATGCACAGTTGGTGGGAAACACTCAAAGTTCATACTGACTGTTGAGTAGAAGAAATAGACAAACAGACAGACAGAACCCACAGTCCTGGAAGGGGGCATAGATAACATCAATCAAGAATCACTGATTCAACTGGATATTGCTAATGGCCAATTATTAGCAGGATGGTTTGTCAAATTGTATGTTTTATATGGCCTTGAGGATTTTGTATAAGTAATATGCAGTGGGATTGAACATGGGACTCCTTGTCACCAGATACTGCTCTTCTCTTAAGCTTTTGCATTTAGTTAGCCAAATAAGTTAGCTAAGGAAAAATAACTGCTTTTTCACTGACGCTGAAACAGAACACTTTGCTGGTCAAAACAATTTCAACACATAAACTACACTTTTATCATGCATATCAATATTACTAACTAACCAATGGTAAGAGCATGATAAAATAGAAAGCAATCATCCTCAAAGATATGAAGCCATTTTAGGTCCATTATATTTTTCAGTTTTTAGATACCTTCCTGGTTCTTTGTAGTAGTCACGGGATTGCCAAGTTATTGTTAAAACTCATCCTTAATAGTGAAATGTGGCTGATCTTCTGGTTTAAAGTTTGGATTAGGGCTGCCATCTTCATTGAGAATTCTTCGGGCAGTGTAGCCAACAATAGGATATTTGGCCTTGTAAACATTACTAAAGGTCTCATCCAGAGATTGCAACTGCTCTTCTGTGAGTCCCGTCTCAATGAATTGCAATTGTGTAAAGAAAGAAAGATGGAGAGAGAAAAGGGGTGGGTAGACAGAACAAATACAATGATTATTGCATACCTCCATGCTATGTAATGTGAAAGCAAAGGACTACTAATTGCACCAAACCAGGTTTTTCAGAGTTCTGTACCTTTTCTATTTTTAAATCCCTCCCACATCCCACTGTCTTTAATGATCTTGTACATGGATTAGATCACTAGGACTAATAAAGCCATGTGCAAATAAAACCATTTCTTAGTTGTGGTTCAGATCAAGCTATGCTGAAAAGATCTTTTTCTTACTGTATCATAAGTGAGATCCGCTGGATCAAGGGACATTTTTGCAACACTTCGGGTTGAATCTTTGCCAGCTAATACATTGTATGGTGCTCCTTTCCCATAAAATTCTGTTGGGGAAAAATAACACAAATAGCAGTTAAGTGCAGGACTTAAGATTTTTAGGATCTCTCTCTCTCTCTCTCTCTCTCTCACACACACACACACACACGCACAGATATATGTGTGTGTGTGTGTAGTCTGAGATATTTAAAGATTACACCTCTTTTAAGAACTATCGTAAATTACATCCCAGAGACTTCATTGTTCACAAGCCTAGAATTAAGTGTTGATATATTTTGAGACTTCTAGAAATTGGTTTGTTTTATCCTGGCTTTGCTTGATACCAGGCTCTAAAAAGTTCAAAAACTAGTAAGCATGAAATGTTGTCTTATCTTCAACTGTGTAACAAGAGAAGAAGGTCCATCTTTCAGCTTGTCTTGAACCAACTTGAATACAATAATATAAAATCCTAAACTGCTGAAATCCTCAACATTATAAAGCCTTAACAACAACACACAGAAAGAGCTGGCATACAGTGGCATACAATGAATAATGTAAGAGGTAGATTAGGGGGTGAAATGGTGACCGGAAAGGGAAATAAAAGATGAGAAATGGAAGTGAAGTACACAATTTCTCCAACCAGGAGCAACCCAAGCTTGACTGCATTCTGTGAGCTGTTATCCAAAATACTTGGAAAATACCAAATTGAACAAGGCAACTATACATTTGGATGATCCTAAAACTGAGGGGGAAAAAACGCCCACTGGAAACTACATTCACAGAATATAAGGACTTACTTCTAATAGTAAGAAAGATAGAACCCTCACTCTGTGTCAAATTTCTGTATTATTTGGTCTTACGTCATACATGGTGGAACTGCATCCTCTCTTACTATCTCCCAAAGTTCTTCTCAAAAATACTATTTGGCCAAAACTTTACCGTATGTCATGAGTGGTAGGAATCGAATAACTGGATTCCCAAACTTTCCTTACACAATTGCCCATTCTCAGCTATTTGTATACATATATGTTTATTTGTCAAACAAAAATTACAAATTAGAACAAGCAATGAAAAAAATAATAAAATGTGCCAGGGATGATAGGCATGTTAGTGCACTTACACATGCTCCCTTAGGGATCTCTTAAATATGGGTTGAGGTCCACAGAAGTTAAGTCAGAATTAAAGCTATGAAAGTTAATGGCTGAGACAATTGAACCAGGTACAATATTTCAGACTTGGACAACGCTGTTACAAAAACTGATTTTTTTACAATCAAGTTTAAAGCAGTTTACATTAAGTTTAAAGCGGTTGTTCGCAAGCATTACCTTACAATTAAAGCTGAAAAGTCATTTGCAGGTAAAATGTTACTATGTACAATTTTGTATGCAATACCTAGGTCTGACCACAAGCGTCGCAATTCTAACCTATCCAAACCAAGAATTTCCAGTCTAGTAGCAAAAGGTTTTCTATGATGGCCAGAAGAGTGTATTTGCCATATACTTTTGCATACATGCTATTTATGTCCCTTTTTAATAACCCTATGGCAACTACTGACAAAGGTGTATGAATACTATATTGATATTGGGGATTATTCATCCTTACTGCTTTATGGATTTATTGCATATGTGAAGGGATGTGCATTAAAATTATTTATAAATTATCAGATGGGATTTTGAGATAAACTATTTAGGACTGAGATAAACAATCAGATTTGGATTGGGTTACTGAATCTTTTGAAGCAGCAATATTTTTTTCAAACTGTTCACATTCCTCTCAGGACCCTGGTTTGAAACTGAACTCTTTAATGAGTAAAGGCAAAACAGGCAGAAATGATTGAGGTTTTGAAATCCAGAGGAAAGCAAGTAAGAACTTGCTCCCCTTGGTTTTAAGCAGTGGCAAAATGAATATTCCTGGGGCAGCAGCACTGGGCTGCTAACAGAAGATCTAGATCAGGCATGTTAAACTGCCGGCCCGCGGACCGGATATGTCATGCCAAAACCGAACCCACCTCATTGCCGGCAATGGGGGGAAAGTCCCGATACGTTGCGCGACATCACATGACGTCGCGAGTTTGACATGCCTGATCTAGATTATTCTTCAGATGAAATTGGCACAGAAGGCTGCTGAATGGATAAAATTTGCCATTATACACAAGTGCTGTCTTCTAAACAGGTAAGAGCAATCTGTGGCCTTCTTAGATAATGCTGGACTGCAAGTCCCAGGATTGCTCACTATCAATCATGTTGGTTGGAGCTGATAGGAGCTGAAATTCAACAATAAATGGAAAGCTAATGTTATCCAACTCTGGAATTAAGGATAATAAACATCTGAAAAATAATTTTAAAAAACTAGCAGCATTCATAAATGAGAGGAACACCTTTTCAGCATATCCTTGGGCAGTTGCCCTTGCTCTTTAAAAGGGCCATCTGGTTGAGGTGACAACACTGAAATATACTGGTACTTCTTATTGTGAACCATACTGAACGGGGGAAACATTCTGCTTGTAATGTGATCTTACCTTTTCCAGAAGTGACATCAAACACCACACCCTTCACAGCTATGTAAATAGGTTCATCCTCCTGAAAAGTACAATTTATATACTTTATCATGAAATGTACTGATATTCAAGAAATACCAACAGCATACTGTTTGCCTGGTCATTTTTTTCTTTCCAAGAAAACCAAAAGTCGCTTACTGGAACTTGAAGTTTCTTATCTTTAAAGACGAAAGCCTGTTCCCATTAACAAAGAGATGCTCTAAAACAGACATGTCAAACTCGCAACGTCACATGACGTCGCGTGACATATCGGAACTTTTTCCCCATTGCTGGCAATGGGGTAGGCGCGGTTTCGTCGTGATGCGTCCGGTCCGCGGACCGGCAGTTTGACACCCCTGCTCTAAAAAGAAAGACTGCAGCATAAACCTGAGCAGAGAAATCTCTGATTGGTGTAAATAAAAAGGAAAATCTGTAGCACTGAATGTACTAGATGTAGAGTGGTTGCTAATGGGTGAAGGATTTGTGGTTCTCCAGAGGTGGTGGATGAACTCTAGAACTCTTTACTCTTGGCCATCATAGCTGGTGTTGCTCAGTGTTATACTTTAAATGCAGCTGGAAGGCCCTAGTTTCACTGCTTTTGAAAATGTCCACATCTAATTCCTTTGTTAATGAATAAATATAATGGAAGTTATCATATCCTTTATGATATATAATGTGCAAATGAAAGTTCTGAATACAAAGGTATAATATTTATACAAAACATCCCCCAATTTTTTAAATGAAGAGGAACAGCAAACAAAGAAGTCCTTACTGCGTACATATTTGAAATGGCTTTAATATTTACAATCGATCTTGGTTTTCTTTCTTTTGCCTTTAGGTGTTCCTACGAGCATAAGAAACTGTGTTTCCAGTTTTCCACAAGGCTATCTATGTTGCCAATTGCTTTTTTTATTACAGTATTGCAAAAGTATAATCCAAAGCTCCTTGTTGCCTGCCATGAGCATCTTTCTAAAGACCCCACAACCCAGAATTAGTAGGGCTTCTAATCATGGTCATTTTTAGGAGCAAAACTGCAGGCCCTAAAGGCACTCATTTTCCCCTTAAAATGCCAGGGCTCCCCAAAACAGACCTTAAATGCATTTATTTTTGCATTGCAGTCACTAAGGAAAAGATGCTACAACAAAGTTTTGGAGACAGTGTGAAACCTCACTGCTGTGTCCTAACGCGCAAGCATCCCAATTTGGGCAGTCATGTTTTAATGCTGTACAAAATCTTCCTTACTCTTTCTTGTGGATTATCAAGGCTGTTAACTTCAAGGCAAAAAAAATGCCGCCTAACAAACTTCGCCGAGTTCAAACAGATTGCAGCTCCCCAACCCGCCCTCCGCAGAAGAACTTCAGTCCCTTCCGGCCGAAAGCTCCAAGGCGGGATCAAGACGCCCACAACTGCTCCAGTCCTGTTATTGCAACGGAGGCCAGAGGCGCAGCTTCTGCGACCGAGAAAAGATCTTTCCCCTGGAGAAAGCGGCTCGAGCCGGCCTTTGCTGCCGAGAAGGCCCGTCCCGGCAACCATTCGGGCGGCGAGGGGGCAGCCTTTCCGAAAGCTTTGCCTACCTTGTGTCCGTCGTACCTGGCCAGCTCGTCTTCCGTGAAGAGGCGCACCGGTCTCTGCGAGGGCGGGGGCTTGAAGCGGAGCTCCTGCTCGCACCGCGCCTCCCGAGAGCCCGCGAGGGTCAAGGCTAGCAGGGCAAGCGCCAGGCGGCGGCCTTGGGCCATGGCGCTCAGGCGGCGGACGGCTTCCAAATCCAGCCGGGAGAGGAGGCTGGCGAGGGAAACGCCTTCTCGGGCCTCCTTGTCTATTCACCCAACTTCGTTTATACGTCGCCTCAGCCCGAAGGCTCCAGAGAGTCCTTCCTGCCCCTTCCTTTTGGCTTAGTTCGAACAAGCTATGGATGGCTCTCGGATGCGAGCGTCATTCAGCTATTGAAAACAAAACAAAAAAGTTCACTGGCGGGAAGAAAAAAAAAATCCCTCTTACTTGATTCTTTGACTGATTAAAGCAATTTTGTACCTTGCAATGCTAATGTAAAGTCTAGTTGCAGATTTAGAATGAATGACTCCGGGCACTCAGATGGTACTATTCGTCCGTAGTTCTGAATTCGAGATGGCCTATCTCGGAATAAGGCTGAAAGTTTAATTAAAAGATACTACAAGTGAAAACAACATTTAAAAATAACTAAACATTTTTTTATTCTTGGGTTTTGTTTTCCATGTTAGAAACGGGTTATAACATTGTTAAAGTGAATAGTGGGACTTAAAGCTGAAAACCTCTGCCGACTAACACGCCTGATTTCAGAAATATATTTAAATGCCCATTTTTTCCTAACAATGCACCAGTGCTCCGGTGCCGATTGCTTGATTTATCCTTCACCAAGTACAATGTGCTGTGGTTTGTTTTCTTGGTTGTCTCTTATTAACTCTTCAAACACTGCAAACCAAGCCTAATCATGTGTTTGCTTAAATCCTACTTTATCTATAAAGCATCATATTGACTGGTCTGGAAGCCATCCAGCTGTATACTGTACACAGAAGATCTTTGTGCAACAAGTGGCTTTAAGTGATTAAAATGAGTCATTATTACTTGTACAGTAAGGTATATAATAATAAAGAGGCAGTTACTACTACTGCTAGCAGGAATACTAACGTTCAAGAGAATTGACAATACTTTCCAGAATTCACCTGTGTCGTATTACAGGAAACTTTCTTTGCTGCCATGTGGTGCTCATCTGGATGTCTGCAGCCCAGGTATGGTTATTACAGTATTAGGGTATGATAGCCCTAATGAAGTCTGCTGTCTACAAGTTTTGAGTTTAAAAAGTTAAACTTCTTTAGTTTCTTGTTTGACGTTCTTTACAGAAATATTTGCACGTATTTGCTTTAGTGTAAATCCTGTTTATTGGGACATGCTTCCAAGTCTATCTTCAACCTTGTGCACATTAATTAAAATAAATCCCACTTAACGGATTATTTAAATTGTGCCAAATTTAACTCTTAACGGATACAGGTCACTCAGTTTGTTGCAGCTCTAGATATAACCGCTCTACCTCCCGCTTTCATTCTTTCTTCTTTCAACCCATTTCCTGAATGGGCTAACCCGGCCGAACAGTATCCGGTTAAGGATAAAGCTTCTTGAGACGCCAAGAGAGCGTTACTTTATAATAAACTACATCTCCCAGCGGTCTTTCTGCTTCGACTTCTCTTCCGCAACCGGTGTCAGCAATACATTATAGAAGTAATGGCCAGAGCGGTGGAAGAAGATAAACTAGCGGCACCTTGTGGAGTTGGTGCGTTACATGCGCTTGCGCTATTGGTCGGATCATGTCCGTGCACTTGGTGAGGACTGAAACGCGGCGTGCGGACGGCTGTTTCTTAGATTTCGTCTCCGCTCCCCGCTTTATCTTAATAGATGCCGCTGTTTGATCCAGTTCTCCCCTACGCTTTCTTTTCGCCGGTGCCATGATTGGACCAGAGAGCTCGTCATCTTATCAAGAGGTATTGGGAGAAAAGCGGGGAGGGAGGCGCAGTATTTGCACTCTGCTGATACCAGGTGCCTGCAGGCGAGGCTTTGTACGCGACCGGCGCTTCATGTTAAAACTTGGCAGCGTCGAGAAACAATTAGCCTGCACCGAAAAGACCATGCCTTTGCGCGTTCACTGGCAAGCAAGCAACAGCAACAACAACCATATAAACTTCGGAAGTGAGTCCCGTCAAGTTCAACGAGACTTACTCCAAAGTAATAGTACACGCCTGTGGATGTCGTATTAGACAAAGGGATACATTAGGGCAAACGGGCATAATAGGTGTGCCCCTTTACGCTATAAGTGTGTGTATATCCTCGGCGTTGTCCCATTAATTGGTCGTTCGGGCATTGCCGCTATGGATGCGTCGGAATGCTAAGTTTAAGCGAGTCCAGCTCCAGCAACTTAAGGAGAGAGCAGCTCAGACCCTTGCAGAGCAACATGCAGGCGGAGAGGATGCCCTTTGAACAAACTGTCTGTGGACTGGACTCCTGTTAATGCAGAATTTTAGTACATAGTAACAAGCCCATTGAAAGCCGGGAGCTTTTTTTCTTATTAAAGTTTAGTAGGACTGGATTGTGTTAGGTTATTTCTTCCCCCAGAATTTAAAGCGTTTTTTCAGGCAAGATGGCAAGAATTCAGAAATAGGCTTTGTTAACCCGAACCTCTCCTCCCCTCCCTCCAACAGAACTTTGATGCAGCTTCCAGAGCATTTTAATTTTATTTATTAAATTTATATGCTGCCTGCCAAAGGGTTGCCAAAGATACCGGTAATGGTGATCTAGGGTGACTCATTTCCTGTATCTTTGGCAACCCTTCTTCAAAGATAGTGTACAGCAGTGTTGGTTTTTTTCAACCTTGGCAATTTTAAGATGTATGGACTTCAACTTCCAGAGAATTCTAGCTTGCAAGTTTTCTTGACATACAAAGAGTTATGTGTCATAGTAAATATTAGTCTTACAGGTGCCTTAAGATTTTTGCTGTTACTGTCAGTCTAACATGTTCGCTTCTCCAGGAAGAACCTTAAAAGTAGCATTTAAAGAAAAAAACTAAAAAATTATATTACAGCAATTTTTTTTATTATGCAATTGAAATAAGACCAATATCCAGGCTTTAGAGTCTTCCAAAACTCTTGTTGAAACTTCATGAACACAGTAAACAAAGCAAGGGTTGGTAGATGTTCTGATTATGTGAAAGTTGTCAAATTTCAATTTGTCTTCATTAAACACTACATGTGTTCCATTTGAAGAACATTTTAGAAAATTATATGTAACTGCCAATATAGGGCAATAATTCAAGGATTCCAAGAAACTAACCTGTACGTTTGTTTCTAAAGTGTCACATGTTCTTGGCTTTGTGGGTTGTCATTATCTGTTTACTCAGAAGTAAGTTCCCAGTAAGTTTAAGGAATGTATACTCTTCTCCCCTTTCCCATGACTGATGAATATTATAGGTCAACACATCTGGAGGGCACTGGATTTGGAAAGACTATTCCAGTAATTCAGCAAGGAGATGTTATCCATATGGTACCTAACATAGTTAAGGCTGCTTTTGTTTTCTATAGGTTTCACTCTTCATTCCCATAGAATTGAAATTTACCCTCTCTTTTCCTTTGGATTTTCACAATAAAAGAAGCTTGCTTAAAGCATGAATTTTAACTTCCATTTTCTTTTTAATTCTAATGATTGCTTAGTGTTTTATTTCTCTGAGCATATTTTAAGAAAAAAGATATTGTGCTGCCATTTGTATGCAACAGCTTTTAAGTTGCTGCATTGCTTATCTGCTTGGCAGACCTGTGGGAGAGCAAATAGGCAGGAAAAGGAAGGTGAGGGGGTACTGCTGGCTGTCAAGATAAACAAGCCTATACAGACAGTACAGATACTTTCAAATGCATTTTTAGAAAGTTCAGGAAATTGGCTGTTTGTTTGCATTCACTTGGCCTTTGTCAGACTATCTGAGCTGTGTTGACAAATTCTCTGCTGGTCACGTGACAGAGCTTTAGGCTTCTTGTTTTGCATATCAATAAGTCAGCTGCTGCAATCATAAGTCTGTTTGCTTATCTGCTTCTCCTTCAGCTTTCCTTAAGAAGACACTGTCCAGGTGCTCTGAATTACAACTCCATCAGTCAATCAGGAGACTGGCTTGGATGATGGAGTTGTAGTCGAGTGTCTCTGGATAGCATCAGCTTAAGAAAGGCTGCTAACTGTGGCAACGGTTTAGTTTTTTAAATCTGACAGGGAAACCAAAAGGTTTTGTAACACCTTAAACACCAGATG
The DNA here is from genome assembly GCA_023970755.1 of Azemiops feae. Lineage (NCBI taxonomy): Eukaryota > Metazoa > Chordata > Lepidosauria > Squamata > Viperidae > Azemiops > Azemiops feae. The sequence continues at coordinate 1,783,213 of JALGBA010004281.1, read as the reverse complement.
ATTTTATAGAATAAATTTAATCCATAAACAAGTTAGACATTTGGTTGTAGCTTTTATATTCACGTACTGAGGAAAAATATTTGTCTTCAATCAGGAGCATTGTAAAAGAGTATTCATTTCTTTTACAAAGGGTTGCTACAACAAATTGTGTTTGCAGTGTGGAACATTTCTGTTTGGGACTCCATATGAGTAGCAGGTGTCTTCCAGGAGATTCTCCTCTCTCCTTCATCCTCAATTTTCTCCCCAGTTGACGTTGTTCTGTTCACACTGAATCTCTCTTCACTGAGCTCTTTTTCAGAGGAGCAGGGATCCAGAGAAGGGAAGGGTTTTTGAGTGTTCTTTAGTAAGCCTTGAGGTTTCCCCAAGTTTTGGCTACAGAAGCAATGATATAAGTGTTAAGAGCAATGATATAAGTGTTAAAAACTGTGAGGTTACTGAAAGCAGCCATCCGTTTCAAGATTCAAGGGATTCTATGGCCTAACATTAATCATTTTCTGAACTTTGGTTAGGTTAGGAGTTCCTAGACACTTGCAAAGAAGAGAGCTAATTTGGAATTCATCTAAAGTTTTTAAACAACAAAATAACTAAAAGGGTGAGGGCTGATCCAGTCAAACTGAAAGTATTGTTGGCAACATTTAAAAAAAAGTCATGGTTCAAAAATAGAATGGGGAAGTGATAGGCTATTGAGTTTGTTGCCGAGATGAATGGAAAAGAAATACCATTTGCTCTCCCTTTGAACCTTTAAAGATAAAAGGAGATTGGTGTTTTTCCCACATGCTTGTAAATGGGAAAGTGGGCTGAGATTTGAACCAATGCACATTTATTCAGAAATAAAGTGAGTCTCCTGAGTTACATGGAATATATTTCCTGTGTATTTCCCAGAACACTAATCCAACTAATGGAAAGGAAATTCCAGTTTCCCTTCCACTGGACCTGAGAATTAAATAAATGGAAACTCAAAATTACAGAGCACCCTGTTAGATCTTCTCAGAGGCAATTAATAATACAAAATAATATGATATAAATGCCACTCATTATTTGTGTCTGATTTATAGTGGTGATATAAACCCACAGATCCAAGTAAAGATTTAAAAAATCCTTACAAGAACATAACAGCTTTTTAAAATTCCAGCATTCTGGTCTGACTAAATCTAACCAGATGCATTTGAGAAGCTCACAAGGATGTTAGGAGGGGAAAACAGAAGGATGATAGTGAAGGGAAATGGAATAGAATGAATAATGTGCTGGATCCAAAGATTGCTCATATATTGAAGCAGTACTGAGCAATATTTTGATGGCTGTATGGGCCACACCTCATGGCAATGATTTAAACATATAAATATACAGTAGATATTGCTCTCTCCAATAATTCTAGGCAACCTATTCTTTTTTGTTTTAATTAACTGCCATACAGTATGACCAACAGCATAAAACGATTCTACACATCTAAAAGGCCTTAGTTAGAAGATTTATTTATTATTGATATTAAATTTATGGTCCACCCATCTTGCCATCGAAAGCGATCGGAGATCAGTGTTATTGCTCCTCATAAGCTGTTATAAGTAGGCACTCTGTTGCAATTCTAAGGGCAGATTGTTCTACCATGTTGATTTAGCAGGATCTGCAAAAAAAAAAAGGGGGGGGGCTGTGCCTAACCATCTGGATTTAAATCATGTCAAATTTTATATAGCAAAATGATAATCTTGCGTTGGAATTCAACAAGCAACAAGCAAGGTCACATATATGCTGTTGCATTCTGGACCAGCTACAATTTCTGAACTGTCTTACAGAGGGAGACATAAAAAGCTCATTGTAATAATCCAACCTTGAGCTACCAGTGCATGGGTTACCAATGTGGGGCCTCCAACGTTATGCAAATGTTACATAAGTCAAAGTTGGATACAAGACGATTCCCAAACGGCAAACCTGTTCCATAGGGGGAGTGTGCTCCATCCAGAACAGGTATTTCACTTAAAACTTGAAATCCATTCCAAGAATCAGCAACAACTTGTCTTGACTGAATTCTGTTTCTCCCCTATTCAGTCTCTTTTATCTGATATTGTATAAAGGTGCTCAAACATCAATATTGAGCTTGTAGAAAAAATGTACTATAGCTGGGAATCTTCAACATGCTAGTTGCAACTGGTACTAAATCAGGCATAATCCTTCCAAATAACTTCATACAGTTACTGGGAAACAAGATAAAATCTTGGGACTGTTCCAATGCCACCTTCTAGAAATACCTAGAGAGACAAGAGTAAAAGCATCAGAAATTTGGGATCTCTAGCCTATAGCTCCCACAGAAGTTCCAAAAGGATATGATGATCAATAATATCAGAAGCCACTGACAGAGTATCAATAGAAGCATACTGCCATATCTGTCTCTCTCACCCATTAAAATAATGGAAACCATCTCTGTGCCATCTCTAGGTCTGAAGAAAGACTGGAAAGGATCTAGCTAATCCATATCTTCAAAAAGACCACTGATTTTTCTACTGGCTTGCTTAAATATAGGATATTAGACAAACCAGGAATATTTATAGTCATTAAAATCAATCCAGTTTGGAGGTAGTTTCTCAAGCAAAGTCTTCACCATCTTCTCTTTTAAGGAAGGAGGAACTCTTCTGTTGTAGAGGGATCTTATCTAAGAGATCATTGGTCAGCTATAGAGGGAATCTAACAAGCAAATTGCAGTGTGAATAAATTGAAGAACTTTGTTCATTTCATCTACAAATCAGCAGTGGAACAGGTTCACACAGATCTTATTAGATAGTACGCTGGACATTTTAGGCATTATTAAGTCCAGTATGGGTGTATTATTATTATTCATGAAGAACTATGGGAATTCTTCATAAAACAATACTAGGACATTACCAGCAACAAAAGCTATATCTTCTACCTGGCAGCCCTTAAGAGTTCCACTGGCCAATTCTGTGCGCATGGGATTACATATTTTACTTCTTTTCCTCTCTGATGACTTCTCCACATACTTTGTAATGGTGCTTATGCTATGTTCAGCTGTATCCATTTCAAAAATGTATTATTGTTTAAGCTGCTTGCCTTTGTGCTCCTTTTCCCACATGTACTCCATATACCTTGAGGTATTTTTGTCTCAGAAACAGGACAGAATCACAATGCAATATCTGGAACACTTAACTAAATTGTTACTAGAGTGGTTGGTCAGATATGAGAAACATCCCCCAGAGCTTCTTCAAAACCAGTTAGATCATTCACTTCTGGAGGTGGAGGGAACTCTGAACTCTGTCTTCAGAGAGGAGGCCATGCTGTGATATACATCTACTTGACTAGATACAGAACCATTCATGACAAGGCATCACTTCTGGGATTCCTATACATCAACTTCTCCTCTCCAAGGCAAATGCCAGATGAAGGTATGGCCAGTCTCATGGACAATTCCTAAAACAGTCTAGTTATGGCCCCCAGAAACTATAAAATCCATCAGATTCTTAGATATGTTTATGCCTTGATGCCTCTGTGTCTATGAGGCTTCTGCCAACTCAAGTCAAGGTGATGAGCTGAATGATAAAATGCTGGTAAGAAGTGATTTACTGTCAAGCCCTGATTGGGAAGCCTAACAATTGCGACATCAGCAGAATCCCTGCTTTCACCTGAACAAGACACAAACCTTCAGAAGTAATACAATCCCAGCAAGCAGCCTGGAAAAAGAAATGAAATCTTTGTGGGGCATTTGTTGGTGTTCAGCGCCTCTTGCTCTGGAGTGAGGTTCATCCGTGTAGCAATTTCCTATTCCTGCCCCACGGAGAATCAAGTTGAAATGTGGTAGCAAGAGGGCCTGGAAAAGGCCTTTCTAAAACATTTGCAAAAGTAACATTTTAAAAATGGCCCGATTTTTCAGTGGGGAATGGGAGAAAAAATACTACATTATATTCAGCTGCTTGTTTTAGAACACGGAGAGAGCCAAGAAACAAAGGAAAGCTAGATTTTTTTCTGAGATGACTTCCTTTATTTTCACCCAGTTCTTGAGATTGCTGTGCAGTGTGCAGGGATTGTCAGACATGACAAGCTTGAGACATTGACAAAAATCATCCTGACAGCTTGAGCCATTAGCTTTGAGGGACAGAGCAAGAACGCATCTAGCCTATATTGATGCAAGAAAAAGTCTTTGGCCATTTGTTTACTGTGGTCATTTGAAATGAAATATAAAAGCAATGGCATGAAGAGAGAGTAACTGGGCCAAAGTTACCCCGAGAACTCTGTAGTTCAGTGGGAATTTGAATTTTGGATGTAGCAATTATATCATGACGTTGACGTGTACTCAGTTGTATCATCTAAGAACTCAAAATATTTCCTAGCTGTGCCTCTTCACAATTGTGGTTAAAGTGGTCTGTGTTTAGTAAGATAGTACTTCCTAAGAGTCAAACAGAAACTTTTGGTTTTTTTCCACAGGGGTCAGTGTTAATCCATCATAGAACCCAAGATTACCCATCCCATGTTTGCTTAGTTTCAACAAGCTGTAATGCGTGCTTCCTGCATGCTTTAGGCATGTATAGAATAGCCATAATAGAGGGTCTGTAAGATATGAAGTGGTTAGAATAAGAATGGTCTACTGAAGTAGCTAATATTTACATTTGAGCCCAGTAATATGCCAACTACAGCCCAGTAATATTACAGCATACCACTATTGAGCAGCAGTAATTCTGTTTGCAGCTAAATGAAGATATGGAGTGTGCATCTGCAAATTCTGAACCAACAGATGAACTCTTAGATGAAGAGGATCAGGAAGATACCAGTTCAACAATCCTTCCAGGTGAGGCCTTCTGATCTTGTCAAACTGAATAATTCACAATGGAGCATCCTAAGCTCTTGTTGGATATTGTTACCGATTGACAAGTAATATTCAAAGCAATGATATCTCTCCAAAGTATCAAGAGAGAGTTGCTATTTATGAAAGACAGATATAAGGCATATAAGCTAGAAGGTGAGGAATGGGTTTCCTTTACAATGAATATTCTGTCTTGGGTAGCACACACACCAGGAATACTGTACCTAGACACTAAAATAAAATGTGGAGAAAGCTGATCACTACATCAATGGTGGACAATAGGATTATATAATGTTTTGGACCTTTTGAAGGCCCAACTAGAGTAGCTGTTAGCAACTATTTAAACAGCTGCATTCTAGAATCATATGGCAGTAATGATATCCCATGAAAACATGTAGCTACTTTAAATTGTTGTAGAGACCTTATATAACAATTCACACTCTACATGCTCAGAAACACCTTTTGGAATTTAATCCAAAGTTGTTGCATAGCAAATGTCATTCACCTCTGCCCCACATCCCTTTTTTCAGCATGCGAGGGCATAGTTTTTCACAGATTTAAAGAAATAAGTTTTGGACAGGTTTATTGTTTTAAAAATAACAGCAACCCAATATTTTAAAAAGTCTCTTTTTAAAGGTCTGAAATTTCTAGCCCCACCATCTCTAATGAAATAATTGCATGAATGATATGTTTCCTGTGGCCTTCGATGCTGAAAAATGCTGCTTCAAAACCAAAATAATTGTTTGATTTTCTTCTACATTCTTTCTTCGCAAGAAGAAAATTGGATCTGACTTTCCAAATACTCTCCATCAGATCCAGAGTTTTGAATCTGGCCTCTTTCGCAAGAGGCAACTATAGTCCATTAGGTACTGCAATAGCTTAATGACGCTGGAACTGTGGACCAGAAATGGTCTGCACGCTGGTGGTTCGAGCCCGGCTCCGCGAGAACAGGGTAAGCTCCCACTGCTCGCTCCCCAACTCCTGCTCACCCAGCAGTTTGAAAGCATGCAATATTGCAAGTAGATAAATGGGTACCACTTCGGTGGGAAAAACCTAGCTGCATTTGTGTGCGCGGAGAACGGAAGCCGGTGCTGGACCTGGCCAGATGCAAGACAGCGCAACATGAGGCAGGAGGCGAGGTGAGACTGGAGGAGCCTAGAAGAGCCAGCAACCTGAGCGACGCTAGTCAGTTGAAGCTAGTTCACCACCTGCAGTGCACCAGGGATAGGCATACAATGAACTAGCAATTTAGGCTGTCAGGACTGCATTGTGTCTAGCATTTATAGATTTTCCTCACATTGTATGCCATATGCTAAATAAATAAATAACTGCATTTTCAAATTAATATTATCTTTAGTCCTAGATGGCAGCAGCCCTTCAGTGCGTTTCAGCAAGTCCTGCCTGAAAAATGTCTTCTCTGTAATACTTCTCTTCATATATTTGGTGCTTATGGCAGTGGCCATTTTTTTGGCCTATCAAACCATTGCTGACTTTAGAGAAAAACTCAAGCATCCAGTGATGTCCGTCTCATTCAAGGAAGTGCCCTCTTACGATGCTCCTGGTAAGACCAGAGGGTGGATAGCATATTTTCTGGGGAATCAGGTAGCATCTGCAGTTATCCTTGGAATTAAAGGATTGCCATTACTTCTATTCGTTTTAACTGCTATTTATTTGTTTTTTTTCTTTATTAAATCTGCCCATCTCCTCGATAAAGCAACTTTTGGTGACTTAAATCTAAACTTGTGCAGTACATATGCTATCTTTATAAAGGCGAAGTTTCTCTAAGGAATTCTGGGAGCTGTAGTTCTGCAAATTCTGTTGAAGGCTTTGGAAATTCAGAAGTTTGGGGTAGATTAGAACATGTATCAATGAGCAGAGCAATATTATGTAAATTTACACTTTTGTATTCTATAGCTGAAATCTCTGGCTAGGTTCATGCATTGTGTTAAACTATGGTTTTCATTAAGATTTCTTGAACAAGTCACAATGGCCTGGTTCATACATAAACAGTGTTTTATAAATCACAATGGCTCATTTTATCCATCTTTTTAAGTCAAAGAGCCACTTTGTTGGAGTGGTTAAAAGCACTGACGTTGGACCAGTCACTCTTTCTCAGCCTTAGGAAGGAGAGCAAATCACTTCAAAAAATGTTGCCAAGAAAACCACATGGACTTCTTCCTGTAGTCACCAGAAGACAGGATTGACATGATGGATTATAACAACAATTAGAAGTAAACCAAAACTTAGATTACACTGTGACTTAGTGTTATTGTGTGAATCCAACCTAATGTTATTTCACGTTCACAGTTTTTTTTTACTTTTTAGCAATAGGGTGGACTTAATTTTTTAAAAAAGGCTTCCAAAAATTCCTGGGAACATAAGAGCAATAAGATGGCATTTTCTAGGTCAAACATGCTTAAATTTCCAGCATGTGTTAAAACTGAAGTACTTTTGTTCAACCTGCCAAAAACTTCACATATCTATTTGCGGGTTTTGTTCATTAAGGGGAGTGAAGGAGAAGTGATCCCATCCACAATGGGAATTTTGCAGAATTTTGATAGGGTGATGTTGCGGAACTTGGAGGCTGTAGAATGGGTTGGGAGCCATATACAATTGCCTTTCCCTTCCTTGGGTCATGCAGATTGTTTTATTTGGGGACAGACAACATGCACCTTCCAGAACTAATGAAAGCTAATCAATCCATCAATCATAGTCAAGACAGCCAGTGGTGAGGAAAAATGACTAATGTACACATTATCTCCCTGTGGAACAATTCTTTAATAGAAGCTTCTGTGCTAAAGGTTGCTGGATTAAAGTCATGTTGTAGTCATGAGTTTTCTTCTGAATAGCACAGAGACCATTTAGCAGAAACGTGTAATAAAGATCTGTTTACATTAGGGAGCTACAGCAGTGAAACTATGGTCATAGCACCTTTCTTTCAACAATTCACATAAAATGCCATAGATTTATGGAAGATGAATTATAATGAACTGTAGGATCTGCTCTAGGGCAGGATTGCTGAGGAAGAGAAGATTCTTCTCCATCAGCTTCGTGTTTGGATATTCTTATTCGATGTAGTTTTCTTGTGAGGTGAGAACACTTCCAATCTTCCTCTCAGTGGAGCCTCCAGAATTACTTGTGCTAATTTTACTGAGTGGCCTCTGGATGAAATGATCTGCGAAGAGTCTGAGTTGGATGAGGAGCCATTAGATGTGATGGGATCCAAAGCCATGTCCTTAATGTGCCTGTATTAAAGGGGTAGGCAGCAGCTGTGACTGGATCATTTGCTAGATAGCTGGGGATTTCCATGTGATCAGTAAAGATTTGTGAGTTGTTTTAATTAGTATCTTAAACTATAGGAATTGAAGAAAGCTTAGGTTTACCAGTATTATCTGTCCTCTCCATTCATTTCTGATAATCAGAACAATGCTCAGAGTTCTTTAATTCTAATTTGATTAGAATTAAATTTAATTAATTTAATTTTAATTAATTTAATTTTAATTTAGTTAATTACAAATAAAGAAAATAGCTCCTGTAAGTGTGACATTTATTCACTCCACACAAAGGCATTATACATCAAATCATAGTGTAGCACAATGTGTAAACCCAGTATGTGGATTTATATGTAGTATGAGTTGAGAGGGCTGTTTAATAATATTTGCACTCTTACCTCACTAGGAGATTCAAGAAATTGGTGTGAAACCCCATTTCATTAGCTTTCTGTAATGTAATCTCCAAGTTAATTCACAATATTTCTTCCTCTCTCTGTGTTGAAAAGTCCATCTCCAACATTGTACTCCATTTTATTCTAAGGGTATTCATATTCCATTCAGTGTATGTATAAACTATGTACTTATTTCCACAACTGATCAATATAGTCACACAGTTCTTTGATATATAAGCACCATAAAGGGATACTAACAATGAGTACATGTTCATGTTGTAGGTGCATCCACACCAGCATTGCATCATTTGTTGAACTAGCCCTAATAATCTGGATATCGTAGCTGAAGTTATATCTTTAGTATAATGTTTTGGACAAACCAGACCAGCATGTATCCTTATTCACTTGAGTGTGAGAACCTGACTAGAGTCAGTTGCACTTCAGTATGACTAAGCAGTAGAATTTTGGACAGGGCTATATAGCTAAAAGCAGACTTGTGTCTCGGGCTGGTCCCATTAGTGTCAGATTTTGATTTCAAAAAGTGTTGTCAAGTGCACCCTTTTGTTTCCTCTCGTATGTTTGACTGATTCACATCTTCACTTATGGGACAAATAATGGCCTTTTAAACTACAGCTTCGTACAGTTGTGCTACTCATTTATCTCTCCTTGAGACTCAGTAGTTCTATAGCATATTAGATAGAGACTTTCCTTTAGAAATGCAGGTGGTTAATCTCTGGACCTTTCTGAAATAGAGTCTGTGCTGTGCTATTGAACTGAATGGCCCCTCTCAAATGTTTTGACCAAAAGTGGATTTTGTACTATTATCCTCCGGGTTAGCTTAAAGGTCTCCCCATTTTGATTACCATATTACATTTTTAATTATGGATAATGGCAATATTGTTTGCTTACAGAGTTATGCATGTGATGGGCTTGGCATGGCATGTGAACTGGTTCCATTGATTTCAAATACAAAACTGTTTTTCAAAAATAGGTATTGCCCTCTATCCAGGCAAGGCTGAACTGCTAACCTGCAAGCATCATTACTATGATTACATTCCACCTCTGGTCAACCCAGGCCAGCCAGGGAAAATTGAATGCATTACCCAGAGAATCAACTACACAGATCCATTTACTAATGCAACCAAGGTAATAATTAAAGAGAACATAAAGTCCACTGTGTGCATAGTGGAGATGCCTCAGCACAAAGCAGGAGCTAGTATGATATTCATACTGCACTATCCTACCCATAGAGCATATAATTAGAAACAAAGCAGGAGAACACAAAGGCATCTTTGAGGGCCTTTCTTGCTGACTTTAGTGTCTATACAGGTTCCTATCAATTCCTCAAAATGTCAGGTCCTAAATCGGCACTTTAAATGGTTTTGGAAAGCAGCTGACAATTTTTCAACATAGGCATAACATGCTCCTGATGCAAAACAACTTTGGAACATTAACTTATGCTACAGCGTTAACACTGCTATAGCATTATTGTGCTATACCAACTATAGTAATGTGAATAAGGCTAAGATGAACAAAGTCCTTTCCCATTGGTCTGTATGTATTCAAAGCATGTGCAGGACACAGCATTTCCATCAAAATGACAGAAGCACAATTATGACACAATTTCCACCTCTTTGTGTGTGTGAAGACACATGTTCAAAAGTTGTGGAACTGGTATCACAATGATATATTGCTGCCTTTGTTATTTGCCCTCTTTGGCATCTCCTGCAGACACCTGGTTAGTACATGTTTTAAAAGACACTCTGTGGAATTAAAACTGGGCTTCTAAAGAAGTGAATAAAAAACTGGATCCCTTCTTGGCAGTCTTCAGTCTTAGCAATCTGTACTACAGTAATAGCTTAATTCAGTCTTAGCAGTCCTCACTACTGCAGATAGCCATTGGCTGTAAGAAAACTGGGACTTACATTTTCTTAGTTTTACAGCTGCAGCAATAGAAGTATTTCCATAAAAGCATCCGTAGCACCTGGTGCCTCCCTGGCTATGTCTGGAAAAATAAGGATTCTTCAGTGCAGAAACCATATGGTTTTGTGTAGCTATTATATGTGCAATAGATATAGTCTAGAAACACAAACGTTTGGTAGAATAAGACTAGCTGGTGTGCCAATTCATATACATGCCCTCCATGTGTGAGCGGGTGTTTTGTGAACCTTTCTATAATGTTGGCTTATCTTAAACCCCACGTTTTGCCATAGCAATGGAAGTGTAGTGCTTTGAAAACTTAAATGATCATTGACTAATCAGTACCAATCTCAGAAGTTCTTACCACCACCTTTTTCCAAATGCTGTGCAAAGAATCAAGGGTGGATGTCAAATGAAAGGGATGATACTGGAATGAATGAAGGCAAGTCATCTTATTGGGACAACCACGCAGGGAAGAGAAGAGGCCTCCACTGCCTTCTTTCTTTCTTCAGTTTGCTGACCATGTTACATATAGGAAGAAGGTATTATGAAAATTACTATGGGGTAGGAAGACAAGAGCGGAAATCTCTATCTGCCAGTATCATTTGCCTAAATTTAGATTTAGCCTGTTGTAATTAATATAAACAATGGAATGGTTTGGAATATTATTTTTCTAAATGTTGGTAAGTGAATGGATTCTAGGGTTAGGACTATCTTAATATTTACATCCATATAGAAGGCAATGTCCATTTTTTTCTCCTTGCGCTTGCACTTGTAGAAACATGCTGTGATTGTCAAAGGACCTCAAGATGTGAAGAAACGGGAATTGGTCTTCATGCAGTTTCACCTGAATGAGACTGATCAGGATTTCAGTGCAATAGATTATCTTCTTTTTTCTTCATTTCAAGATTTTCTCCACAGGTACGGCCTTCTTTAATTTTCAGTCACATCAGAAAGTAGAGGTACTATATGCTTAAGACTAGTATGACAAAAGATTGAGCAAATTCATGACTGTGAAGATCTTTTTTTTAGTAAGATTCCAAGGTTCACCAAAGAGAGTCAGATACAGAAGAGCAGAGCTAATACTCCTCAGATACTTATGCTAAGTCAAATCTTTTCTCTTGGGTATCTTCCAAATCTGTAGCCTTCAACTTTCACAATCCTCATCAATGGTTATATACATCTTGGAACACTCTGGGGAAAGATATAGTAGGAATTGATTGGCCTTACTCGGTCAATTAAGCATGCAAATCCACTGCTGATTTGCTCCCATTTTTCTTCTACAATCTACTTTAGAGGGAAAATTTTTTTTGGTATAATAATAGAGAATCTAAAGCTCTGTCCAGTGTACAACAAATCATGTCTCAGCTCAGCTTTATAGTATTGTGATATAAAATAGAAGAAACACAAGTCACCTTGATTCCCTGCCTACAAACCTCTTGTTTTGGAGGAACCTAAATAATAAAGAGTGATGAGGAAGGAAGAATACCAGGCCCCCATAGTGAAGTGTTTTGCTTCCAGCCTGCTGGCATTTCCTGAAGTAACTAAGCAGCAGTTCAGTAGATTAGGAATAGAAAAAAAGAGCTAACATTTATTTAATGTATGGGAAGAGAGTCAGAAGCAAGTTAGAGAAATAGTTCTATTTTCAAAATCACAAAATGGGGACATGTAGAATGTAGAATGATCCATAAGCGAGCAGAAAAATTTCAGAGGTGAAATGCAGTGAGGCTAACCCTATTAGCTGTACAGCTGACTTTTGAGTATCACTGTGTGAAAAGACAAAGTTGCCTCTAACTTTTTCTATGTGGGCTTGTTTGAACATATTTCAAAAATGTTAAAATTCCAAAACTGATTTATAATCCATTAAATCACTATTTTTACATTTCATTTTCATGTATTTGTGTCTGAAGCGTATCTTAAGTACCTGATTATTACTGAACTTTTTATTTATCTCCTATTGCTGCTACCAGTTAAATTTGTCTCTAAATGTCATTTCAGATAGCGTTGAAAACTAGAAAGGACCTGCATATCATTAGAGGACATATTTTTTCAGGCAGGCAGCAAGCTCACATTCAGAAAGGCAGCTTTACATATGAGGGCCATTCGGAAATAAACCTCCATTTGGTTATCAATGACAAACACTTGCAGATACAGAACTTTTTATTATACACATTAGAAAACTACATTACTTTTTGACATAATCGCCATTCAGATTGAGGCACTTGCCATAACGTCTCACAAGGTTTGAAATTCCTTAGTAGTCGCTCAGCGCCAAATCGGCTATAGGGGGGAGTGATCAAAAACATCCCGACGGAACTGCTTCAAAAGTTCTTGGGTGCGTCTAGCAGTGTGTGGGCATTATTGTGAACCAACACACACCGGACGTAGTGCCATAGAAAATCCCGCCAAATGTGAAGATGCCAAAGGAGTACTGCTAGTGAAGTTCATGGAGTGTGATTCGACCATCAATTCAGAAGTCTACTGTGAAACGTTACGAAAACTCAGACGAGGCATCCATATCAAGCGTCGGGGCATGCCAACTTCCAACAAGTGCCTCAATTTGAATAGTGATTGTCAAAAAGTAATGTAATGTTGTAGTTTTCTATGTGTATAATAAAAGTTCTGTATCTGTGAGTGTCTGTCATTGATAACCAAATGGAGGTTTATTTCAGAATTGCCCTCGTATTTATAGCTGCATGCTTCCCACCCGATAACATTTCACACTGACTGTGGCTTTGGGGCCATAAGAAAAGCCCAGGTTTGTGTTATAGTCCAGGCATGTAAAATTGCCGGCAATGGGGGGAAAGTCGCGATATGTTGTGCAACGTCACATGACATCGCGAGTTTGACATGCCTGTTGTAGTCTCATGGTTATGTTGCATTTTCCAAGGTGAGCTTGGAACTAATTTTGCTAATGTATTGGAAGAGCGCAAAGTTCTGTCTGAGATTTTTAACACACACACGATCAACAAGATTCAAAGAACAGAAGGCTAAATTAAATGTTATGTAAACTTCTACTTTCATATTTTACTTACTCTACCTGAAATGCATGATAGTCCAATGTACTCTGCATGGAACTAGGAGGCTTAATTCTTCCAGCTTTTATTTATTTGAAAAATTAAATCCATGTGTGCCTCGTTTTTTTTAAAAAAATATTAGTTATTTCCAATGGAATTTTTAATATGATCCTATCAAGGAGGAATTTGTTTCCAAACAATAGCAGAATAGGCTTTTATGCCAGGAAAAAGGCAAAGACTAGCAAACTGGTATAATATGCAATTCAAAACCCTTGTTAGGCTTAGGTGTTGATGCTGCATACCAGGCAAAACACACTATTTATGTGCTCAGAAATCAACCTCCCTTAACTTCAGGGGAATTACATCTAAAAAGGTATATATATTTAATACAAAGCTATTAGAGGCGCAAAGAGCCATGGAAAGATACATGCCAGCATTACAAGACAAGAAAGAAAGACCTGCACATGGATTAGAGAACAAACAAAAGTATACAATATCATCAAGAGAATAAAGCTCACTACATAAGAAATGCCTTACTTCTGACATGGGAAAAGATAAAAATAAAAATTTATATGAAAATACCAGGATGGATCTCAACAATGGAAGCGTTTGTGCACCCAAATTTAATCAACTATGAGAAACTTGTGACATACAGAGACATTTTGAGTAATGATGGGAAATTACAAACTAAACAAGAATTGGAAGAACAGGGCATTGAGCTATCATGGTGGCCATACTTGCAAATGCAAATGATACAAAAAAATATGCCAAAACATATGCTTTTTATAAAGATCAAACAGTCTTTGACCAGATACTACTGTCATCAGATGAAAAATTGATTAAAGAACTTTATAAATTTTTATTAAACTTGAAGATGGAAGATGAACAAGTTAAAGAAACAATGATAACTTGAGCAAAAAATTTTTGGACACAATGTAGAATTAGAAAAATGGCAACACTTGTGGAAAAGAAACTATAAAATAACAAGGGCAGCTACTTACTGTATAAAGAAAATCTATATAAAATGTTTTATAGATGGTATTTACCACCTGCAAGATTAGCAAAAATGTTTAAAAACATGTCTAGTAATTGTTGGAAATGTAGGCAAAAGCCAGGCGTGTACTATCACCTTTGGTGGACATGCCCTAAAGCAAAAGAAATTTGGTCAAAAATACACCTGTGGTTACAGAAAATGTTAAGAAAGCATGTAGATTTTAAGCCAGAACTATTTCTTCTAGGTATAATTACAGAGAACTATGACAACAATGTATATATTTAATATTACATGTATTAACAGCAGCGAGAATTACATTTGCACAGTATTGGAAAAACGAAGAAACACCATCGGAAGAAGATATGATTAGGAAAATTTTGGATTGTGCGGAAATGGATAGGCTTACATTGAAAATGAAAGAGAAAGAAGATACAGAATATTTTCAAACATGGGATAATTTTTATAAATGGCTAGAAAAGCGGAATAAAGAGTAGAAATGGAAGTTGTATTACTATTAATGGTAAATATGTGAACCCAGACAACACGTTGTTTATTAAGCACTAAAGATTTGTAACTATAAAAACTCAATAAAATATCTATTAAAAAAAGAGTAAATGAAATGGAAGTGGTCACATAGTAAGAAGAACTGATGTCAGGTGGACCAAGGCAGTCATAGAATGGATTCCACTTGATAAAAAGCGCCCATGAAAGAGACCTAAAACAAGATGGATTGACGAGATTAGCAAGTATTGTGGGCCCAATTGGCAAAAGAAAGTTCAGGACTGTATTGGTTGAAAACATGTGGAGGCGGCCTTCATCCTGCAGTGGATAGACAATGGCTAAAATGGTGATGAAGTAGTAGTATATATAGCAGTTCTTCTCAGAATGGGCTCCTCCACAGGCTCTGAGCTAAAGGCCCAGCCTTTCTTCACCAGAGTTCATCTTGCCTTGGACTAAGGGGAATGGTAGGACCAAAATATTTGGAAAGCCCTAGGAAAGATTGTAAGGCATAACTGTAGTTTAAATGATAAATAATGCAATAATTGTGAATTTCTTTAAAACCTCAGTAGCTGTTCTTAGGGCAAGACAGAATTCTCTTAGCTTCAGCTTCTCAACATAAATGTGAGTTCAAAGTGTGAAAATTAGAAAATGGCAGAATGTATATTACAACACAAACATCAGCTTTTGTACTTGCATTCTGACATCAAAAATAAATAAGCCTTGTGGTTTGCATTACAATTCTTTTTTGTTATTTGCTGCCCCATTCCCATAGATGCCCATGGCTTTACTTTTGCATCCACAGGGTGCAAATAATATTGACCTGCTCTGTGTTGGTTGTTGCTGCAAGTAGCTGCCAAAATTATGTTATCATTTCATTCACCTTAAAGAACAACATAATTGAAATAAAACTAAAACTGAAAAGCTTTACAACATGGAGATTCCCAAATAACACAAACAATAACAAATCTTTTTTTTTAAATATCAGGTGATAATAAGTAATCTGAACAGGTTCCAAGAAAAGTATTACAAACATGCTGGGAAACCTGAAATGAGAGATTTGAAGGAAGATCATAGTCAAAGCAACAATCTGTAAAGCCAGGAGCACTACACATTTTTTTCTTCCTCAAGATAACAAAGTTTCATAGTAAACCATAATAATCTTGTCTAAACATAACATTTCTTCCCATTACAGTCCAAACAAGTCGGAATTTATGAAGGTATGTGAGAGCTCCTATTCCAGTTGGAAATTCTCTGGAGGTTTCCGAACTTGGGTCAAAATGTCTTTGGTGAAAACTAAAGAAGAAAATGGTTTGATGGCAGTCGAATTCAGGCAGGAGGTAATGATGTCTCATGAGGCTTTCTGACCACACAGCTTTTATTGTTGTACAAATAGCTGGGATTCTGTTGTTGTTGGTTGTTGTATCATCTTGAGTTTTGTGAAAAAGTGAACCACTAAAGGTTGAAAAAGTACACACTGAAGACTTTGCAGAATTTCTTTGCTAATTATAAGTATCAACCAGCAAAGTATTCAGATAGTTTTTTCCTAATCTTGCCCTCACAATTTTAACTTGGAATTCAGGGATTTCCTAAGGAAAAAGTATTTTGGTATGTTATATATGAATAATCACCTATTTTTTCCTTTATTTCGTCAGATTAGTGTGGTTAACTACATTGAACGGAGGACAAAAGCTGGCACTGACCAGCTATTTTTTGTGGTGTTTGAATGGAAAGATCCTTTTATTCAGGAAGTTCAAGATGTGAGTAAATGTGGATCATTTTTGCATGGATGTAAAGTGCCAGTCTAAGTACAAATTAGGAGCACAAATAGGAGATCCACTATTTTCAAGATGATATAGTTAGTCCTTGAGTTACAACCACAATTGAGCCCAAAATTTCTGTTGCTAAGATAGTTGTTAAATGAGTTTTGCCCCATTTTATGACCTTTCTTGCCACAGTTGTTGAGTGATTCACTGCAGTTGTTAGTAACACGGTCATTAAGTGAATCTGGCTTCCCTGTTGACTTTGCTTGTCAGAAGGCCACAAAAGGTGATCATATGACAGGACACTGTAACTGTCATACATATGAACCGGTGGCCAAGCATCTGAATTTTGATCGTGACCATGGGAATGCTGCAACAGATGTCAAGTGTGAAAAACAATCATAAATCACTTTTTTCATTGCCACTGCAACTTTGGTCACTAAATGAATGATTGTAATTGGAATGTACTTTCCCTTAGAATGTAGTCAGAATAGTTAGAAATTTGCATCCTATGTAGACTCCCAGATGCAGGTTTATCAGAGAGTGAAGTAATGGCAGGAAAAACTTGATTGCTGCTGTACACTGTGACTTGTCTGAAATATAATAACTATGGAAACATAACATTTTAGCAGTAATATGTCTATTTAGAAGGAAGTTTCTTTGCTTTCATGGCATCTTATTCCATGGAAAATGTATAGAGGTAGTCCTCGAGTTACAAGTGTAATGGAACCTGCCCATTCCATTCATAATTCGAAAACTCATAGAGTGAATCTCGTACCTCGAACGAGATCACTCCCTTGCTCGTTAAAACGCACGCAGCTCATTAAGTGAACATGAGGTATCTCAGGCTGGGGAAGGCCATGGAGAGCCTAGTGATGGAACAAGGTCTCCCCGACCCACTAAGATCCCCCTCCCTTCCTGCCGCACCGCACTCACCTGGAAAAGATCCGTCTCCTCTCTGGTGTGGTTCCTGCTGCCACCCGGATTTGAGACTGGGAACGCTTCTGCACACACCCCTGCAGCCTGATCCAGGCTCCGGAGGCATTTTCCAGGCCACTGCCGCCTGGATCTGAGGTCAGGGAACACTTCTGTGCCCCCTCGCATCCCGATCCGGGCTCTGGAGGCCTTTTCCAGGCCACTGCCACCTGGATCTGAGGCCAGGGAATGCTTCCGTTCCCCCCCCCCCGCGGCCAGATGCAGGCTCCAGAGGCATTTTCCAGGCCTTATCGGGCTGCGGAAGCGTTCCCCAGCTTTGGTTCCGTTCTCTGTTGCAGAGAACAGAGATCTAAAGTACCACGAGATCACGCGAGATCAGTAGCGTGAGATCCCACCCCACTGATCTCGCATGAGCTTGCGTTACTTTAGGCCTCCATTCTCTGCGAACGCACCGAAGGCTTGGAGCAGCCAAGAAAGCGAAGGATGGCGGGGGTAGGTAGGTAGGGAATAACCAGGGTGAATGTTGCAGAGCCACTGCGGTTGCTCGTAAGGGCGAACAATTGCTGTAGTGCTGCAATATTCATAACTTTGGGACTTGCTCGTAAGTACCAGGGGGCGCTCATCACATAACTTTGAACTAGCGTTAGTGAATGCTCATAACTCAAGGATTACCTGTATCTGATTACATCTTAAAAGTAGACATATCCACTGGTGCTTAAACATTTGTGAATCCTTTTGAATTTTCAATATTTCTGCATAAATATAACTTAAAATGTTATCACCTCTTCACACGTCCCAAATTAGTTAAAAAGAACCAAATTAAACTAATATGTCAAAAACATTATACTCGTTCTTTTATTTACTGAGGAAACTGATCCAAAGCCACATATTGATCACATTTTAGATCATATGTACCAATATTGACAATTCAAAAGGGTTCGTAACCTTTTAAGAATCACTATAGACAGGATCAATAAACCAGCTTTAGATATTGCTCTATTAACAACTCTCAATCTTAGCCATGTGAATATGAAACAAGGAAAATGATACTAAAATGCAACTTTTTCTCTTGATCTGTTTGGAGAAGTAACCATAAGTAGAAGTTTAATATGTTTATTATAAACCAAGTGTTTTATTATAAAACATTCCATAATAAAAAGTAAACAGTAGCTCTTTAATCGACAGTTTAAATGATTAATTTAATTTATTTTCATAGATTGTCACTGCAAATCCTTGGAACATGATTGCTCTTTTATGTGGTATATTCCTGGCTTTGTTTAAAGCAGCCGATTTTGCCAAACTGAGTGTGAAATGGATGATAAAAATCCGAAAATGGCATCTCAAGAGAAAAACTCAAGCCTTGAACCATATAAGTTGAAAACAATGTGCTTCACAGATTTCTGTTTCACTGAGAAGTTCAACTAGGACGATTAAACCAATACAACTTCTGTCTTCTGTCTTACACAAGAAAACTGCACTGATGGAAGGACAAATTGCTTTGTTGGACTGAACTTAATATTTGGAATTTTTAGAAAATGATTTGACTCTTTATAAATCCGCAGTCTTTTCTAAATACACGATTTCTTTTACAAACTGTTACTTAGTGGTAAGAATATTCCTGGAAAAAAATAACTTCCTGTAAAAAAGAAACAATTTGTATGAATGAAGTAGGGGTTTTTTGTTTGTTTTTAAATGGGAATTTAAAATATAGTGTCCACCAGTAATAGGTTTAGTTAATCCTGTCCCCAAACATTGAGTCCAATCACTAATCAACTCAGGGACAAAGACATTTGCTTCAAGGCCTTTAACTGAATATGCTGCCAATCAGAGGGAACAGCGCTTTATTGGATTCTGATTGAGCATTATGTATCACTTACATTCCAGCTGTTGCTCTGACAAACACACTCCAAGGGCTGAAACACATTGTTAAAGCTATATGCACTGACTGTATATTGAACATACCACTGATTAACAACTAACCCCAAAAGTATGACTAAAGAGATTGATCAATATTGGTTGGCTGTAGGACATAACAGTTTGATTTCTTACTCTTTCTAACTGAAACAATACATTCTCTATTGCAGGGCTTTTCAACCTTTTCACCGATTGTACCACTTTTAGGATATGGCAATATTCGAGTACCACCTAGCAAGGTGTCAAAAACTTGATGACCCCCCCAAAAAAACTGTTCAAAGTTGCAATTGCACTGAAATGACTTATGACCATTTTTCACACTTATGACCACTGCAGCATGCCCAGGGTCATGTGATTTATATTTGGATGCTTGGCAACTGATTCATATTTATGATGGTCACAGTGTCCCAGGGTCATGTGATCCCCTTTTGCAACCTTTTGACAAGCAAAGTCAATGGCAGGGCTGCTGGTGGCCAAGTGCTAAGGCGGGACTTCCCTCCCTCCCTCTCTTTCTCATGCCCACCTCCTTCTGAAGGAAGAATTTGACCCCCCCATATTTTCTCTCTTCCATATATTCATCAAACAAGGAAAAGCCTCCAGAGACAGAAAAGACAAACTGCTGAGTGAACTAGCTTAAAAAGGCACATTCCCCTTTAAGAATTAGCTACTGGCTAGAAAGGAAAATTACGGAGTGCAGCCGGCACTTAAGGAAGAAAAAAAAATGTACCCGGACGAGAGAGTGCTTGTGTAAGCGTTGGATTTTTTATGTGGGGGTAACCCCACTACTGTACCTATCCCTACCTTTATTCCCATCCCTATCTCAACTCCACTACCTAACCCCATCCTTTACCCACATTATCCCTATCCTTCCCATACCCATATAAAATTTAATAATATATATATATATATAAAAAAAGAATTAGCTACTGGCTAGAAAGGAAAGTTACGGAGTGCAGCCGGCACTTAAGGAAGAAAAACAAAATGTAAGTACTAGCTGCCGGCTAAGGCAGCCTCCCTAAATGGCTCCATTCATAAGTAAAGGAATGCTACAGGTAAAATCCATTCAGGAGAAAAATACTTCAAAATCCCTTGCAGCAAAACTTATAGCTAACAATAGCAGAGCAATAGAAGCCATCAGCCAAATAGAAATTGCCAAACACTCCTTAAGAACACAAAGCCCACATTGCACAAATCCCAGAACTTCAAAGTCACAAAAGCACATAAGAATCCTTCCACTCTCCATCTCCCTCCCTCATGCCTCACCTCCAGCCATTGCTGCCTTTTTTCATTCCTTGTGGAGGGTGACCCCTCCCCCACTGCATTTCTTGCCTGTTTGTTGCTGCCAGCACAGGTGGCTGCCACAGCAGTTGTAGATTGGCTCATGGCCAGCCGGCCTGCTTGATCTCCTCTCCCCCCACCCTCCTCCTCCTCCTTTTTTCCCTTCGGTGCAGCTAGAGCTGATTCGGCCTCCTCCCAAGGCTGCTGTTTTTCTCTCTCCCTCTCCCGCCCAAACTGCCTCCTTTTATAGCCTCTTCTGTCTCCGCCCCCCTCCTCCTTTCTCATGGGGGAGGGTGAGCCAGAAGTGAGCCTGGGGCCTTTGCAGCTCCAGAGGACTCTCTCACTGTAAGTCTTTGCCTGCACTGGCTCTTTCCCTTCCCCACTACACTTGGCTAGGCAGGGCTGCGTATCACCTGCCACTCAATGTACCACAAGTGGTACGCGTACCACCAGTTGAAAAGCCCTGCTCTATTGGATTTCAGCTCTTTGTGTGTTGGACTTTTAGTTACAAAAGTAGGTACAATCTTTTTTATAAAAAGGACAGCTGATATCTGATAACTACTGTGGAAGCATTGTGATGATTATAAGAGCCATGGTGGCCCAGTGGTTAGAATGCAGTATTGCAGGCTAACTTTGCTCACACTGCCAGGAGTTCGATTCCTTCGATCCTCACCTGTTCAAGGTTGACTCAGCCTTCCATCCTTCCGAGGTCAGTAAAATGAAGACCCAGATTGTTGGGGGCAATATGCTGATTCTGTAAACTGCTTAGAGAGGGCTGTAAAGCACTGTGAAGTCTAAATGCTATTGCTATGATGCAATATGCTGCCAATTTAGGGGGATATGGTGCCATGTGCCAATTGTGGTTTGCCTACTCCTCTGTTAACAGAATGCAGTACAATAAATCTAAAAATAGCTCTTGTCTTAGCAAGAGTTACTATTTACTGAAACAAAACCAAACATTGAAAACAGTAATTTTATCAAGCATTCTTATTAAATAATACTTATGCTAAAGATTTTTCAATAAAATATACCTCTGTGATACACTTATTTAAAATATTAATACTGTCATAATAAAGTTCAGACCTCTTCCAAACCCTATAGATAGAAAATTTACTCATAAATCCATAAGCAATAAAAAGAGAAAACATGTAATAATGAAATATTATAAAGATTATTATTCCTTAAACAAGAAAGATTTAGGTTAGATACTCATTTTATATTTACTTAAAATATTTTTCTCCTCTTTAAAACCTCCAGGCAGATTATGGTGGTATGATGAAGAAAATTATTTAAAAATATGTTAACCGTTAAATTCTGCATTAGTTTTCTTCTACCTTAGGGTAGTAGAATATAGTAAAGTGTAGTCCATAGTATTTTACTTTGAATCATGTGAAGCATGAACAGGCCGGGCCCATGATTGTGTTTATATGTTTGGAATGTTTCCCATACAAATCCAAAATGCCATTATTATATTTAATTTATAGACATAAAGATGAATATGCACTAGGCATCCATTTTATTCTGAAGCGTGAACATATCTCCTGCATTAAAGATAGAACCTTGTTTTAATGAAGAGGTGATGAGGGCCATAACAATTTGAGGTTGGATGAAAACAAATGATGTCCATTAAGTAGAATGAATTGACTTTTCTCTTGTAATTTCCCATCCTATCCCATTCTCCTAAAAACTAGTCTGGAATGTTGTGGAGGGGAGGCTTTGGAGCAGTTCTGAGAAACAAAAATCCTTCCCCAAAAGTATATAGCTGACCATGCACAACTGGATAGTATCCATTTTTTTTTTTACAAAAAGCCTAACTAAAATTTGAGTATCAACATCTATTTTGTCAAACTATCTTCATTTCAGTTTGATAATTGCCACCTGCTTTAATCTTATTATTTAAATCTTTTAATTAAATGTTAATATTTTGCTGGAAAATAGCCCATCAATCTAACCATTCTATTTATAATTATTAAATTACAAAAATGGTAATATACAGCACTAATTACAAACATAAAGACTTTATTGAATGCTGCTCAATCCCTCAGTCTTTCAATACAAAACCATTTTCCACACAATTGAAATTTAAGAGATTGGAATGATACTCTGATATAAAGATCTGCGAAAGAGCACCCCACTGATCAAGTAAAAAGAGACAAAACTTTAAGAATCATTTTTTGCCATCTTAAGCACTGCTTTTTCTTTAACACAAAGAGAGCTGTCTTGCATATCTGTATAGGAATTGCACAGCCTAAGCTTTAAATGGAGCAGCTGGGCCATCCTGCGGGGCCAGGTTGAATCATAGAATCATGGGGCTGGAGGGGACTTCAGAGGTCTTCTAGTCCAACCCCCTGTTCATGGCAGGAGTAAACACAAGTAAAAGTAGGGGGGAAAGCAAGATCAATTAGGTTCTACAAAAATTTGCCAGACTATAGATTGAAATTGAAAGATTCCAATGTTTAGTTATGGGAACAGAAACATGATTACTGAATCTTTTCTAAGAGGAAGCATAAGAACTATATGAATAATTCTTTATTAAAAGTTAACAATTTTTCCTCATTCAGAGCTCACGTAACTGCTGAAGCAAAACACATAATGCAGCCCAAGTCCTGTCCAAGTTACAATTATCTGAGGGAGAAGCCCAATTCAGCTAACCTGATCTTACTCCCTTTCCCTGTCTCTATCCATTTATATAGCCCACTCTACCCACCTCTGTAACAAGCCTTTTCCACTTGAAAAGGTTCCTCATACAATTTTGAATCTTAATCTGTCTAAACTAAACATTCTTATAAAATAGCCTGACCCGTGATATTGTAATGGGCAAATTCAACTCAAGATACACGTTTATTCAGAAGCAAACCCCACCAAGCTTCATGGGAGTCAATCCCATCAACTTGATACTAGATTATCAGTTTCATTTCAGGAAAAACAGTAAAGCTAGAAGTCTCTTCCTGAGTCTCAGCCAAAGGCTGCAGCACTATGAAAAGCACATAGGGAGAAAATGTAAGCTGCCTGACATCTATGCCTAAGTGCAACACAATTTAAAAAAAACAAAAAAACTTCAAGTCAAAATTTCACCGTTCCCATAATTAAATCAAACACTTCATGGATGATAAAATTCCTTTCTGTGAGATGTCAGAGATGACAATATAGCAATGATTAGAGACAAATTTACAATATGCTATGAGAAATAATATCACATTCAATTACTGTATTTCAATTCAAAAAAAATTCATTTACATTTTGTGGGTGGGATGGCCATTTCAAAGATACTGATGAGGTTTCTCTTCTGCATTTTTTACATTTTTTGTAAAAAAAAATCTGTGTACAAAAGATATGCCTCACAAACAGGCTTTTTCACACTCACTTGGCACTATCATTTGGTATATTTGTCAGAGAGGAGGAGGTATTACTTGGCTGATTAGACAAAGTTCCGCTGAGTCTGAGCTCTTCCAGCTTTTTCCACAATTCTTCACGTTCTAATTCTTTCTTCTTCTCTCTGTAAAAAAAAAAGAAAGAAATGTGAAAGTTTCTTAACTATTATGCATGTAAGGAGCTAACAAAGATGATCAGAAATCCTAAATATATCATAAAGATTAACTTGAATATCCTAGCATGAACCTGTTTGGTACCAGTCAGTACAGAAAATAGTGAGTTAAATAATATCATGGTTTGACTAGCAAAAAATGTTTAACACTCTGGTCTCTGTATTTACAAGAACCTAAAGTTTAGAAAAATAAAAAAGGTAATGAGAAAATATAACTAAAGTTTTATGAGAATAAATAACCTCTAGTATACTGTAGTGCTACAAAATATAGTAATCAGAGAGTGTTGAAATGACTTACTTTTTAAAGTACAAATAGATATTACTATTAAAGGTAAGGAGGTTGCATTTCTTGGCATTATAATGGGGGGGGAGTGACTTTTAGATTGGAGCATGTCTAAATTGCTTGTTACCTAATCTTCCTATCAGTGGTGGGATTCAGCCGGTTCGCATCACTTCGGCAGAACCGGTAGCTATTTTTTTGTTGCCCAGGCCCAGAATGGACTTCCGGAAGCAGCATCCACACAAAGAACCGGTTGTTCACATATTTGAATCCCACCACTGCTTCCTGTCCAAAAACAGCTTAGACAAAGAATGGAGCCACATAGTCTTGGTCAGTCCAAAACTGGTATCGGACAAGATGCTAGATCAGATTCAAATATATACAAAGCTTTTATGGCCTGATTTCGCAGCAATTTCTTTAGTATTTTCAAACACTGTTATCCAATTTTCCTATTAAAAAACAGCTTAGACCAGACATGTCAAACTCACGACGTCACGTGACGTCGCACAACGTATTGGGACAGTTTTCCCATTGCCGGCAATGGGGTGTGGGCACGGCTTCTGCATGACGCGTCCGGCCTGTGGGCCGGCAGTTTGACACCCCTGGCTTAGACAAAGAATGGAGCCAATTATGTTAACAATTTTTAATTTTAGGGCTTTCTGCTAAAATTATATATTGAATTTTCAAAGTATTCCTCTCAAGCTTAAGCCAGAAAGAACAGTGTGTCTTGAGCATAAGAGAATATTTTGCTGTTTACGTTCCCTTTTTAAAAAAATCTGTTTTAAAAGATTGGATTTGTTGCTAAAACATACTCCTTGAATAAGCCACATAAAGTATGTAAAGTAGATATAGAAAGTCTATATATCCCTATTAAAATACTAGATTTTTGAGATGTAAAAAAAACAGACCAAAATACATCACTTCAGAATTTTTTCCACCTTTAATATAACGTATTGGCTGTACAATTCAATTAAAAACAAACTGAAATTTGTTAAGGGGGGGAAAAACTAGAATAATGTGGCTGCATAAGTCACACTCTTATAAGTAGGGATGTGTTCAGAATTAACCAATCACATTCAAACTGATGTCAAATAGTGGTCAGCACACACCTGCCATTAATTAAACTAAGTCTGATCAGCCCATATAAAGTTCAGCTGTTCCAGTAGGATTTTTCTGGTATTTTGCTGAAAAAAGTAAAGAGTTGGAAAGTTTCTCTATAGATGCTCAAGAACAACATTCAGTGCTTCAGAATGTGTCAGAGGTGCTCAAACAGAACCTTTTTGCAACTCCTTTCAATACAAGTAGTCCTTGTTTAGTGATCACAGCTGTGACCAGCATCTTAGTTACTAAGTGAAAAGCAACTCTGCTTGCAATTTTACTTTTTTCCTTACTTCTCCACCCTTTAGGATGCTCACGTGGTGCTGGGATATTATCAAGAAGGGAATTATGCATTTATATTCATTGGAGAGGATAAGATTACAAGAATTAGCAGGCACATAATGGGGAATATACATTGGTACTGTCTATTTGCCTAGCACACCAGGGGCTGGGCTGCAAGTGTGCTGGGCAAACAACTGGCACTAGCGCTTAAGATTTATATACCTCTTCACAGTGCTTTACAGCCCTCTCTAAGCGGTTTACAGAGTCAGCATATTGCCCCTAATAATCTGGGTCCTCATTTTACCAACCTCAGAAGGATGGAAGGCTGAGTCAACCTTGCGCCAGTGAGAATTGAACTGCCAAACTGCAGGCAGCCAGCAGGCAGCACAAGTAGCCTGCAGTACTGCATTCTAACCACTGCACCACCATGGCTCACCACCAATGCATTCCATTCAATGTGTATTCCCCTTTGTGTGCCTGCTTCTCCTCTTGTAATGCCCTTCCTCTCCAATATCCACTCTGAGGTGAAAAAAAGGGAAAAGGTCAGGACAATGCATACTAATTGACTAATGGCAAACATATGACTGAGAAAGAAACCCTTTAAAAGTAATTAAATGTATGCCTTGATTGCAAAATTGTTTTTTTCAGTACTGTCATAACTTTGGTCACTCCGTAAGGCAGGCAGTAAGCAAGGTCTACCTGTAGATGTATCTCTTCTCAGGAACATACTATGATTCCAGGAACAGGTGTGTTTAGTTTAAGGAATTACAGACAAGACATTGTGCATGTCCCCTACACCAGGGCTTTTCAACCGGTGGTACGCGTACCACCAGTGGTACGTGAGCACATGGCTGGTGGTACGCGTAGGACGGGTTGAAAAAACATGTAAAAAAAAATGTAAAAAAAATATTAAAAAAAATATTTTTGAAATTTTTTTTTTTTTTAAAAGTGTAAAAGTGGATGAGGTGAAGCGGCAGCAGCGCCGCAGAGGCTTGTGGCAAAGTCAGCTGGAACTGCACGTTGCCTGGGTCCTACTGAGAGCCCAGGATCAAAGCGCGCAGCTCCAGCTGATTGGCAGCGGCCTTGGGGGCTGCAGGCAGCCTCACGCAGTCTTCATTGCCTGGGTCCCTCCCCCCCGCCCCCACCCAGATGCCCTCACCTCCCCCAAGCGTTTTTTTTACTCACCTGCTTTCAGCAGCATTCCCTTTCTCCTGTCCTTCTCGGCCTTCGCCATGTGTTTGTGAGACAAAAAAAAAAAGTTCCTTGAGACTTTCTAACTTCTCGCGAGAAGTTAGAAAGTCTCATGGAACTTTTTTTTTTTACCCACAAGCACGTGGCGAAGGCAGAGAAGCAAAAAGAGAAAGGGAGTGCAGCTGAAAGCAGGTGAGTAAAAAAATGCTTGGGGGAGGCGAGGGCATCTGGGCGGGGGCGCCAACCTTACACTGCATGGTGGCGGGAGGGTTAACGGTGGGCGCGGGGGGCCCAGGAGGAGCTGTGCAAAGCAGGCAGAGGGGAGGCCGGGCAGATTGTGGGCGCCAGCAAGCGAGCGAGCTGGGCAGGGGCGCGGAATCGGCGTTCCTGAGCACACGCCAATTCGCGCCCCTGCCCATCTGGCTCGCTGGCCGGAGTGAAGGGGAAGCTTCTGCGCGGTGGCCGCTTCCAAGCGGCAGCCGGGCCGCGCGGGGCTTCCGAGCGGCGGCCGGGCCGTGCGGGGCTTCCGAGCGGCGGCCGGGCCGTGCGGGGCTTCCCAGCGGCGGGCGGCTGCTGAGCGCGGGTGGCTCAGCTGTAGCTGCACACACCGAGCCTGGCGCATTCTCACCACACGGAGCGGCTGGCAAGGTGAACCAGCGACATCCAGGCCCTGCCTGCGCACGCGCAGAGGCTGAGGCGCATGCGCTCTCCTCTGCCTCTGCGCACGCACAGGCAGGGCCGTGATGTCGCCAGTTCACCTCACCGGCCGCTCCGTGCGGTGAGAATGCACCGCTGCCTGCCAAAACCAGGCTGGGATCTGGACGGTGTAGCGCAGGACAATGGAAGGGAGGGAGGGAAGAAAGGAAGGGAAGGAAGGAAGGAAGGAAGGAGGGGAAGGACAATGAGAGGGAGGGAAGGAAGGAAGGGACAAAGGGAAGGAAGGAAGGAAGGAAGGAAGGAAGGAAGGAAGGAAGGAAGGAAGGAAGGAAGGAAGGAAGGAAGGAAGGAAGGAAGGAAAGGACAATGAGAGGGAGGGAGGGAAGGAGGAACGGACAAAGAAGGAAGGAGGGAAGGAAGGAAGGAAGGAAAGGACAATGAGAGGGAGGGAGGGAAGGAAGGAAGGGACAAAGGGAAGGGAGGAAGGAAGGAAAGGACAATGAAAGGGAGGGAAGGAAGGAAGGGACAAAAGGAAGGAAGGAGGGGAAGGACAGTGAGAGGGAGGGAGGGAAGGAAGGGACAAAGAGGGAAGGAAGGAAGGAAGGAAGGAAGGAAGGAAGGAAGGAAAGGACAATGAGAGGGAGGGAGGGAAGGAGGAAGGGACAAAGAAGGAAGGAGGGAAGGAAGGAAGGAAGGAAGGAAAGGACAATGAGAGGGAAGGAAGGAAGGAAGGGACAAAGAGGGAAGGAAGGAAGGAAAGGACAATGAAAGGGAGGGAAGGAAGGAAGGGACAAAAGGAAGGAAGGAGGGGAAGGACAGTGAGAGGGAGGGAGGGAAGGAAGGGACAAAGGGAAGGAAGGAAGGAAAGGACAATGAGAGGGAGGGAGGGAAGGAGGAAGGGACAAAGAGGGAGGGAAGGAAGGGACAATGGGAGAGAAGGGAGGGAAGGAAGCCAGGCACTCACCCCAGTCCCATCCCCCTCCACCAGAGACCCACGGATTCCCCCCCACAGGCACCCTGGGTAATCAGCTGGCCACGCCCCCGGGCCATTGATCACATGACCCTGGGACTGTGAACGTCATAAGTATGAATCAGTTGCCAAGCATCCGAATGTAAATCACATGACCCTGGGGATGCTGCAACAGTCATAAGTGTGAAAAATGGTCATAATTCGCTTTTTTCAGTGCTGTTGTAACTTCAAACAGTCACTAAGCGAATTGTTGTAAGTCGAGGACTGCCTGTACTTTCTCATTTTTTCCTTTTTTTTTTTTTGGTCAAGTTTTTGATACCTTGCTGAGCGAGTGGTGGTACTCGGATATTGCCTTATCCGAAAAGTGGCACAATGGGTGAAAAGGTTGAAAAGCCCTGGTCTAGATCACCAGACAGACAGAGTACATACTTTTGTTAATGTATCTCAATGCTACACCCTTAAAAGTGAAGAGAAAAGGAAGAAATGTTTCCTAAATCCTTTATTCTCGCCCTTCCCAGTGTCAGCATACTTTTCAACAATCAATGCCCAGGGATGTACAACCAAGACTGAATGTTCCTACCCATTAGGAAAGAAGGAAGAAGCACATGGATTAATCCTATATGACACTGAAACACTAGAATGCCAGGATCCTGAGGGATTGGAAGGATGGAGGGGCTTTTCAAAAACATTTGGTCGGAGTTGGAATTAAGGGCTTAATCCAAAGAGCAGTAAGAATTTGGGATGAAAGACACTCAAGTTTGAGATTAAAGTTTAAGATTTGAGTTGGTGATGGGTGATGGGATTTAATTACTACACTTTGATATTCTAGCTCACTGTGAGGTTCTTTCTTAACTTTCAACTGTCATGAAACTGTAATCAAAATAAACTAAGAATGCAAATAATCGAGTCTTGTGTAGTTCATTCAAGTGATTAAACAAGCGGCAGGAGATATTTATTTTAATAGCTTTTAATCTCATCTCTATTATTTTTATAAATATATAATACTTCTTTCTCCTCCTGTTTTCCTCACGAACACTACCGTACGTGAGGTGGGTTGGGCTGAGAGAGAGGGCCTGGCCCAAAGTCACCCAGTCGGCTTTCATGCTTAAGGCAGGACTGGAACTCACAACCTCCTGGTTTCTAGGGTGGAAGTTGTCTCTCATGGCATCCATTCTTAGGTATTTATATCAATAATCTCACAGAACGTTTCTTTGAAAGACCTCCTGTAGTTCACCCTTGGGAGTCAAGAGGGGGATAATGTTATTTTACCCTGGATAATCTGGTATGCTTATTGAGATCATTTATATAGCTTCCATTCTCTTAATGTCTCTTGATGCTTTACCAACATTAAATTAAAAATCTGTTGGAGGTAGTAATTTGTGTAATGCAAGAACTAGTAAAGTAATTAAGTTAAAGCGAGTCAAAGAGTGGGTGTCATTTGAAATAAGCTTGGAATGGTCCCGGGGGTTCCATCACTACCATCCTGAGATCACAAGCACTTCTAGACTTGTGTCGCTCAACCTCAGCAATTCAACATGTGAAAACCTCAATTCCCAGAATTCCCCAGCTAGACTTTAATTCTGGGAGTTGGTACACAATGTTAAAGATGCAGAGAAACATGATCTACACAGGAACGTAAAAAATCAGAATAACAGAATAACAGAGTTGGAAGGAACCTTGGAGGTCTTCTAGTCCAACCCCCTGTTCAAGCAGGAGACCCAGTGGTGGGATTCAAATATGTGAACAACCGGTTCTCTGTGTGGATGCCGCTTCTGGAAGTCCATTCTGGGCCTTGGCAACAAAAAAGCAGCTACCGGTCCTGCCGAACTAGTGCAAACTGGCTGAGTCCCACCACTGAGGAGACCCTATACTATTACAGACAAGTTGCCATCCAGTCTCTTCTGAAAAGCCTCCAGTGATGGAGCACGCACAACTTCTGAAGGCAAGCTCTTCCATGGGTTAATTGTTCTCACTATTAATCATCATTAGCCACTGTTAATCAGTTTCTGTTCTGTCCAGAGCAGGAACTAGAAGGACCTGGTGATTTCTTAAGAAAATGCCAACTGCTTTTCCAACACTCCCCTTCCTTAGAATGGAAGGAAAACATTTGTTGTTGTTTTTTCTCCATGCCACAAATGGGGGGGGGGGACAGAGAAGCAAGGGGTGAGGCATCTCCTTAGACGCAAGAAAGCAGGCATCTAACTGATGTTGATGTTTTTGTCACTTGGAATCTAGAGCATCAAAGGAGGAGAATGAGAATCCCTACAGACATTTGAGCTGAGGCACGAACAGGAGCTCACCCCATTATGCTGCGCTCAGGTCTCAAACCGTCAGCCTTTCGGTTGATAAGCCCAGCATATCCTCATATCCCGTTTTGCACCGATCCAAGAGCAATAATGAACCCCTAGTCCAGAATCAGCAGCTTGATCAGCTAAAAATGCAGAAGGGGAAATGTCGCAGGGACCACTGTTGTAAATTAATCTTTTATTGCTGTTTTTTTTATTGAAAACATATTTGAGCTGTTTTAAGAGCAGTATAAAATATTTGAACTAAATAAATATTGAAAGCAAGGCAGAAGTGAATAAAAATTGCCTGAACAGCAGTGGCAACACCGTTTAAAGCTTAT
Organism: Azemiops feae; assembly: GCA_023970755.1. Taxonomy (NCBI): domain Eukaryota; kingdom Metazoa; phylum Chordata; class Lepidosauria; order Squamata; family Viperidae; genus Azemiops; species Azemiops feae. Next base: position 1,751,777 of record JALGBA010004281.1, on the reverse strand, counting down.
TTTCTTACAACCACAAAAAAAAGGAGTGGGGGCCAGATGTAGGGGGAATAGAAATTGAGCTTCCATCATCTCTGGATTTCCCCAATAGTTTTCCACAGCTAGCCCTGTTCCAACATCACCCAAAATAGACAGGGGCTACCATCTAGTGCAAGATTTCTCAACCGCCACAACTTTAGAAAATGTGGACTTCAAATCCCAGAACTCCCCAGCTGGAATGCTAAGGTTGAAAAACACTTGAAGTTGCTTTTTAACAACACTTAAAGTTGTATTAAGAGACTCTCTTAAAGTTGCAGAGGTTGAGAAAAATTGATCTAGTGAGACACACCAGATATCTGGACTATAAGCAAAATATGATGAAGGAAAAATGGAAAAATAAGAGAGGAGGAGAGGGAGGAGGAGGAGGAGGAGGAGGAGGAGGAGGAGGAGGAGGAGATCCAGTAGATGTCTTCGTGTAGATTTAACCATGTCACTTGCAGTAACAACTAGGTTTGAATAGTTTCAACATTGGATAATTGTGATTTAGTGGCCTACCATATTGCGTGATTCCATTTAGTTAGCCAATATTGCAGTTGTGCCAATAAAGAAAATAAGGAATAACCAGTTGTGAGTAAATACAACTTCTGTTTTTCACAGTTAAGTAAAAAAGTTGAACCTCGTCCAATTCCAATTCTTTATCCACTAAAGGGGAGGGTAGAATTTCTTGAGTGGCTGGCTGAGGACTGCAGTGCAAAACGTTGAGTGGGGCCAGGGTGCAATTATCAAAATACTCAAATTGCTCCTCCATTTATATTTCACACTTACATACAGTAAAAGCTTGACAACCATGTTCAAATCCAGTAAAATCACCCTGATGTCCTCTTCTCACACTTTGCCAATCTGCCTCTTCTGGAAGAAATGAGTTTGTGGACCCTTCACAGGGCAGGGTCCACTTCTTCCCCACTGATCAGGACCAAAGAAACAAGGAACTGGGTGCATAAATCAAACCCATGCCAAACTCCTTCCTTCAGGTTTCAGGCTGAGTGTTTAGCCACTGGAAAACTAGTACCAGAGTTTGCCAACCTTTCTCAATTCTTTGGAAAATCAAAGGTACAACAAATTGTCTGAGAGGGAAGCTGAAAGCAGACCAACAGGGTAGAAGAAGTTGGGAGGGACCACAGAAGATGATCAGGCAGGCAGAAACTCAGAAGCAAATATTAAGTAGGAACAGCCCCACTAGAAAGGACTGGACCGAGTTGTACCGAGAAACAATTCCTGGTGCGAAACTGCACATGTTGGTTGTGACTTCAACGTTGCGGCCAGCAACAAACAATGCCACCGCTCCCATGTCGCATAGGTTCTTGGTAGCACATCCTGTGAAGGCAACCTGTTGGTCCTTGAATTCTTCTACATTGGAAGGATGGAAAGGGAAAGGATTAACCAGGTTGAATGGATAGAACTATCTCTAGAATTCTTCCGAGAATAACAGGTTGTTTCCGATTCTGCTGCATTTCTGTATATTTATTATCATGGTTGTAAATTCACTTTGACCAAGATGGAGTCAAGGGCTGGCTCTCGACTCACCGCCATTCATTTAGTGATCGAAGTTACAATGGCTCTGGAAAAAAAATGACTTATGACCCAGTCTTCACACTTAACAACCATCGCAGCATCCTCACAGTCAGGTGATCCAAACATGGCTGTTTGGCAACTGGCATGCATTGACAACGGGTTGCAATGCTCCAGGTTCGTGGGATTGCCACCTGACACCTTCTGACGGGCAAAGCCAACGAGAGAAACAGGATTTGCTTAATAACCATAATAATACTACTTTGTTGTTGTTAGTTGCGAAGTCGTGTCCGACCCATCGCAACCCCATGGACAACGTTCCTCCAGGCCTTCCTGTCCTCTGCCATCTTCTGGAGTCCATTTAAGTTCACGCCTACTGCTTCAGTGACTCCATCCAGCCACCTCATTCTCTGTCATCCCCTTCTTTTATTGCCCTCAATCTTCCCCAGCATCAGGCTCTTCTCCAGTGAGTCCTTCCTTCTCATTAGGTGGCCAAAGTATTTGAGTTTCAACTTCAGTATCTGGCCTTCTAAGGAGCAGTCAGGGTTGATCTCCTCTAGTACTAATACTACTTAACATAACATAATAATAATACTTAACCACTGCAGTGATTCACTTAAGAATTGCGGCAAACACCCCCCCCCCAAAAAAAAAAAATTGGGTGCAACTTACTTAACTATCGCCCTGCTTAGCAACACCAATTCTGGTCCCAAAATGTGGTTTGAAGTTGATGATGACTTATTGACAGTAGAATTCCAACTGACAAAAGATTTTGCTCTTCACCATAGCCGCTCCTCTTTCTATCTACCGTATTTTTCCCTGTATAAGACGCTATTTTTTTCCTGCAAACACCCTCTTCAAAAATCAGGTGCGTCTTATACACGGAAAAATAATGGTAACCTCCGCAGCCCAGAGCATGCCTGTGTGCGTTGCCATGCCGCCTGGTGCAGGTGTCAAGCCCCTGTAGGCTTGCCACTAACGGGAGGGGGGAAGGGGCAAGATCTTCGGCTGGCCGAACGTGCCGATTTGCCGGCTCAGCTGATCGGCGCGGAGAGCCTCTTATACAAGAGTGCGTCTTATAGACGGAAAAATATGGTACTTACCTCTCTTGGCATGGGTGGCAAAGTGGATGCAGTGTGTCATGAGACCTGTGCAGGCCATCTCAGTCTTGTTGAGACACAAGTCTGTGCCATGGGCAAAGCATGAATTGCAATGGACTCCATTCCGATTCTGAGATGCTTTTTGAACTATGGATGGAAAGACCCAAAAGAAGAACTTGAGCATCTCTACAATAGGCCACGATTTGCTCAAGTGATTAGACTAAGCAAAAAAAAAAAAAAAAGGCCCAGGGCATTGGCGCTTATGTACAGTATGTTGTCTTAGCATCCTGGATGGGTGCAACGGATACCGCCAAATTTACCCCGCCGTTATTTCCTTCCCAGCACCAACAGCATGACTTCACTGAAACTAGCTTGGAAAAAAAAGAACAGGACTTCCCTCTCCCCACTTCTTTCAGATGCATGCTTGTATTGAAACAAAGTTTGGCATCTTAGACAAATCACTTCTGGATAATGCCCTATGATAGGAGTCCCCAACTCCCCCGGGCCATAGACCGGTGCCAGTCTGTAGCCTATTAGGAACCAGGCCGTGCAAGTCAGCAAAACTTCATTTGAACGTGCGTGGGATCTGGGTTGTTGTTGTTAGTTGCGAAGTCGTGTCTGACTCATCGCGACCCCATGGACAACGTTCCTCCAGGCCTTCCTGTCCTCTGCCATCTTCTGGAGTCCATTTAAGCTCACGCCTACTGCTTCAGCGACTCCATCCAGCCACCTCATTCTCTGTCGTCCCCTTCTTCTATTGCTCTCCATCTTTCCCAGCATTAGGCTCTTCTCCAGTGAGTCCTTCCTTCTCGTTAGGTGGCCAAAGTACTTGAGTTTCAACTTCAGGATCTGGCCTTCTAAAGAGCAGTCGGGGTTGATCTCTTCTAGGACTGACCGGTTTGAGTGCCTTGCAGTCCAGGGGACTCGCAGGAGTCTTCTCCAGCACCATAGTTCAAAGGCCTCAATTCTTTGGCGCTCAGCCTTTCTTATGGTCCAGCTTTCACAGCCATACATTGCAACTGGGAAAACCATGGCCTTGACTACACGCACTTTTGTTGGCAGGGTGATGTCTCTGATTTTTAGTATGCTGTCTAGATTTGCCATAGCTTTCCTCCCCAGGAGCCTAAAAAAAAAACTCCACACTGGTCTGTGAAAAAAATTGTCTTCCACGAAACCGGTCCCTGGCACCAAAAAGATTGGGGACTACTGCTCTATGAGACAGGTGGATATTTTGGAGCAGATCTTGACAGCACATATTGTCACATCTTTATACTGTATATCGCCTGTCTTCACTAAGGAGAGGAGGGCAGACTCAGAGCCAATTTTTGCTAACTGCCATGGAGATGGCCTTCTCCAGATGTCATTTCTCAAGAAATAGCAACTGTGAAAGCCACACTCCAGGGCCACAGAATAGTTTCCCTGTGTTTCGAGAGCTCGTGTGCCACCTCCTGGTGCTTTCTTTCAGATTGAGAACCATTCCCCACATTTTGCAGGGGGGTTTTTTCCCCATTCCAAAGGGCTTACTGATATTCATGGGACAGGAAAGGAACTCGGTGGCCATCCAAATGACCTTGGAATTAATCTCCACAGAGCAGGGGTAGGCAACCTTGGCTCTTTTATGACTCGTGGACTTCAACTCCCAGAATTCCTGAGCCAGCCACACTCAGGGGAAAGGGAGAGGTTTCCATGCTGAGCTATGCTGGCTCAGGAATTCTGGGAGTTGAAGTCCACAAGTCATAAAAGGGTCATAGTTCCCTCACGCTGGCTCAGGAATTCTGGGAGTTGAAGTCCACGAGTCATAAAAGAGCCAAGGTTGCCTGCCCCAGAGCCACCGCAAGGATAAACAACCATGGATAGGTACGAATTAGCAATGCCTCAAGGGCTTTCGAGAGAAGATTGCTGCCTTTGTCGGAAACCTGCTTTAAAAGATTCGTTCACACGCTGCTTAATCCGACCTGGCTGGCTTCTTTCATTGAAACCACCCCAGTTCTTTACCCGTTATTTCCTCAATATTGCAGCGGTCGGCACGGCAGCAGCTGGAATTCCACCGCATACGAAAATCCCCTGCCATCAACCCATAAAACTGATTGCACAATCGGTCGTCAGAGTTGCACTTCTTCTCGTAAACTGGGTTTTCTATGTCTTGTGTCCCTGGGGATGGAAGTCAGATCAATTAAACAGTTAGGTCAGGGGTAGGCAACCTTGGCTCTTTTATGACTCGTGGACTTCAACTCCCAGAATTCCTGAGCCAGCCATGCTGAGGGGAAAGGGAGAGGTTTCCATCTGAGCCATGCTGGCTCAGGAATTCTGGGAGTTGAAGTCCACGAGTCATAAAAGAGCCAAGGTTGCCTACCCCTGAGTTAGGTCAATTCCTGAAACAGGTATGCCTTTTCCTCTACAGGGATAGGTCATAAGTCAAGGGCTACCCCTGTCCTATGCCATGCTGGTCCACTGTGGGCTGGTAAATAGACTTTTTTTTCCATTCTGATTCTCATCTGCATATATTGTGGCAAACCTGATGAATTTGCTTTGCAACCTTTTTGAAAGCAATAGAGTCTCCTGCCTTGGGTAGGGGATTGGACTAGAAGACCTCCAGGGTGCCTTCCAGCCCTATGATTTTATATTCATAATGACCATACATGTTGGGGATAATAGAATAGAATAACAGAGTTGGAAGGGACCTTGGGGGTCTTCTAGTCCAACCCCCTGCTTAGGCAGGAAACCCTATACCATTTCAGACAAATTGTTGTCCAGTCTCTTCTTAAAAACTTCCAGTGTTGGAGTATTCACAGCTTCTGGAGGCAAGTCGTTCCACTGATTAATTGTTCTAACTGTCAGGAAGTTTCTCCTTAGTTCTAGGTTGCTTCTCTCCTTGATGAGTTTCCATCCGTTGCTTCCTGTCCTGCCTTCAGGCGCTTTGGAGAATAGCTTGACTCCCTCTTCTTTGGGGCAGCCCCTGAGATATTGGAACACTGCTATCATGTCCCCCCTCATCCTTCTCTTCATTAAACTAGACATACCCAATTCCAGCAACCGTTCCTTATATGCTTTAGCCTCCAGTCCCCTGATCATCTTTGTTGCTCTTCTCTGCCCTCTTTCTAGAGTCCCAACATCTTTTTTACATCGTGGTGACCAAAACTGGATGCAGTATTCCAAGTGTGGCTTTACCAAGGCATTGTAAAGCGGTATTAACACTTCACGTGATCTTGATTCTATCCCTCTGTTAATGCAGCCTAGCACTGTGTTGGCTTTTTTGGCAGCTGCCAAATATTTAAGTGATTGTCCACTAGGACTCCAAAATCTCCCTCAAAGTTACTACTATTGAGCAAGGTACCACCTATACTGTACCTGTGCATTTGGTTTTTCTTGCCTAAATGTAGAACCTTTCTTTTTTCACCACTGAATTTCATTTTGTCAGATAGCGCCCAGTGTTCAAGTCTGTCAATATCCTTCTGTATCTTAAGCCTACAGTGCATGCTGGAGAGATAGGGCTTGCTATGGGCAACCTTGAACCCACGGACATAACTCAGTGACAGAACAAACCATTTTATGCAGGAGGCCCCACATCCTATCTCTGTACTCCAAATCAAGTAGCGAATTTCAGATAGCAACGTGGGGAAAGATGGCTTACCAACCTCAGAGAAGAATTGGTGCAAATAAATATCTTGGCTCATGCCCTTAGGCTAAATGTAAAACCATCCTCAGTCCTCCAGAAAAAAAAATAGAAGTTAAGAACAGATAGGGGGGGGGAAAGAGATAAACAATTATTTTCTAGACAAATTTGTTTTAGAGACAGACTGAAAGGTAGTTACAGACCTGTGTCCTCATCCCGGGCGATGGTGATGCAGCTGTTGACCGTAAGTGGACATTTCTGCTGAGCTGTGCTGCAGTTATAACCTTCTGTACTGGTACAATTGAAGCAGAAAATGGCGTCCACTACAGGGAGATGTTGAAAGAAAGTTAATGCAATCATCTCTGAGGGTGTCTATTCTCAGTCCTCCAGGTCGAGGTTGTCCCACAGGTCCTTTTTCAAGAAGCAACTGGACTTGTGCCTTATATCTGAAACTTATTTAGAAATATTTTACAGCATTCGGTATTCCAGCAAAGACTTCTCATTCTACAGCTTGAGGACTTGATTCCATTAAATCATTGTTCCCTGTTGAACTTCCACTAATTGTTCTACTTTTAAAAACTCATGAACTTTGCCAGGGGGGAAAAATCAATAATTAAAAAAAAAAAGAATGAAAAAGGACCCACCCAAATGAGTTATGGGTCAATGAACAGGCTGAACAAACACACCGATTCCTTGCCAGTTTTGGAGCTGAGTCAACTCAACCCACTCTACTTTTTGCAGAACTATTAAGCCTTAAGGCTGAGCTAAGGATTAGAAAAAAATAAAATGGATAAAACCTATCCAAAAAAAAAAACAAGAGAAGAGAAGGGCAGCTGGATAGAATTGCAAAGGATCTCGTATTTCACATTGACCAAATTGACAGTACTAAATCACACGTAGCATTGCTGTTCAGATTTCTTTAAGCAAATGCAAAACAAACATCTCTTAAAGCACATTAAATGTCTGCCGCTCCTCGTTAGAGACTGAATTGAGCAACCTAATGGCAAATAAGGACAATTACAAAAAAAAAAACTGACCAAAGTCAAGTATGGCAGAGAAAGAGTTATAAGGTTATGACAGCTAAGAGAAAAAAAAAACCTCTGGGTTGGCCGCATTCCCTTGGTACCCTATGCAGGTGCTTATTTTGCTTAATGGCTAATCCAGAGCTGGCTACCTGCCACCTTTAGCCATTTTGTAGGCACTTCCTGATGGGATCATGTCTTACCAATGAGAACAGAAGAAGAAAAAGAACAATTTGCCATTGCCGTCCCAGAAAGAAAGAGACAGTCTTTCTTTCAGATCATGGCTCTCTCGTCCTTAAAGCAAATAATTTTTTTCCCACATTGCGACGGAAAGCTATTGCTTCTACTGAGATCCTCATGACCCCAGCTAACAAGAAGAGATTGGCATAACTTGCTGTCTGCAACTGGTGATGTCCATCAGCTCTTGGGATAGAAGAGTGGAAAAGTCCATGAAGGAAGAAGGTGCCAATTTCATGATGCTTTATCTGTTTCTTGTTTCATAGACCCAGCTCTTCCTCCTCCAGAGTACCAGGAAGAAGATGTCACAACTATAAGACAGGATGATGTCCTCATATAAGCCTCTTCAAAAGATTTCTAGCAAACAATGGCTCAGCTCTCTTCCTTGTAGCTTGATTCAGAAAAACCACCACCACCACCCCCGAGCCATTCTTTATTCCCTTCCTTCTTCTGTAAACCTGCGTCCAAATACTGGACAAGCTTTCTCAATTAAGGTTGCCACCTGCTCAAACAAAGCCAGCCTGATTGGTTTCTCTGAGAGCCTGAAGAATTTGCAGGAAGGGGGGGGCTCGCTTCCAAAGCCAAACATTTAACATCCCCCATCGTTGCCAATCAAGCCACTTCAGCTTCGAGGGGAGGTTTCCAAGAGTTTGTTCGCAAACTGGAGTAATCAGAAATGGGAGAGAGAAACAAAAACTCCTGCAGTGCACCTGCAAGAGCCAGGAGCACCCCCCCTCCGTGGTCGAAAATCATCCTGTAAAGCTCTTGTCAATCCAAAGGACTTACCTGGATGCAGGAGTGGGATCAGGAGGCAAAGAGCAAGAGAGTACATGGCGTTGTTTGAGAGCTCAGCTGGTTTCTGGAAGCAAAGCCAGAAGCTCTCTCTTGTTCTTCCCTAGCGAACGAGATCCCTGGCCAGCAGCAAGAGAGGATTACTCAAGGAGCAAAGGGGCTGGGTTGGGCAACTCCGTGCTTTTGGGATGCCCCCGGCAAACCTGTCTGCGGGCTTTCAAGGCATCCTCCTCTCTCTCGCATGGATGCCTTGAAGCTTTCTTTATTCGTTTCAAGGCGTCCTCCTCTCTCTCGCATGGATGCCTTGAAGCTTTCTTTATTCGTTTCAAGGCGTCCTCCTCTCTCTCGCATGGATGCCTTGAAGCTTTCTTTATTCGTTTCAAGGCGTCCTCCTCTCTCTTGCATGGATGCCTTGAAGCTTTCTTTATTCGTTTCAAGGCATCCTCCTCTCTCTCGCATGGATGCCTTGAAGCTATCTTTATTGTGTCAGAAGTGCCTTCAAATTATAGACATATAACTTTCAATATTGCGCAAATAAAATAGATCATCAAAGGACAGCACGTGTAAAAAGTATGTAAAACAAATAGGATTAAAACTAAATGACATTCACCCAGTATTGGGCCATGTCAACTGTATTTTCTCTTGCCAGCGTGAAGTCTTCCTCCGTACACGTTGAAGGGCATGTGTGAGATGGATTGTCCGAATCCAAATTCACACAGATTATCTTCTATGGGAAAGCCACGTTTTCTTAGACGATCTTTTGCTCTTCCCACCCCTGCGCGGAGTCTATTCAGCGACTTCCATACAGGCTGAGGTTGTTCTTGGCCAGGAGTCAGACACTCGTGTGGTTGAAGCCTTGAAGCTGAGTCTTCTGCAAAATCCACTCGCCATCATCCAACGTGGCCAGAAAATACAGGATGTCTCTTAAGTCCCCAAAGTAGCCTCCCCACAAGAGACGCAGGTGTGCCTCGGGGATTAATTGCAAGAGCTGCTGAAACTAAATCTCTCTGGCTTTAGCACAATAGAGGCAGACTCAGAGGGACACAACTGAGCCCTGATCCTGGGGAAAGGATGGCGAACCCGTGACACGTCTATGAACGGGGACATGCCATAACATTTTGGGTGACTGGCCAGTGTTCACCAACACCTGACAACTATTCTCGAAAACACGCCCCGTTCTTGTGCAATTTTCAGAAGGCTGTGCAGCCCACATGAGAATGGGCTGGATTCTCACGTGGCCTCTGGACCCTCCAGAGGTTGCACACGAGCGCCATGCTCCTACCTGGCATCTTGGACCTTTGAAAATTGTGCAAGAATGGGGCATGTTTTCGTGGGGCTTTGGGAGGGGGCTGCAGAGGCCATGGAAGGGCACTCTTTGAAGCCACTTCAAGAATGAAGGGCTTCTGCAACCCAGAGCAGCCTCAGGGGTCTGTCAACAGACAGAAAAGATGCACAAAGATAAACGGGGGGGTGGCAGGTCCTGGCTGGGCCGTGGGGTAATTGTGCCATTCTCCAAGGCTCACGTGCCTTGGGGAATGGCGTGAGGCGGCCTTTTTGAGTGGCAGCATGGCCTGGGGCTAAGGTTGAGGCCTGCGCCTCTATTTCAGGCCCAGCCTTGAGGCTGCTACTGAATGCCACTGTTGGCCTAGATCAGGGGTAGGCAACCTTGGCTCTTTTATGGACTTCAACTCCCAGAATTCCTGAGCCAGCCATGCTCATTTGCCCAACCCCAAATTCACATTCCAGTTGGCCTAACCCAGAACGTCTCTTTCTAATACTTCACAAGAAAAAAAAAATCTTTCAAACAGGCCCCTCATTAAAAGGCCCTTTAAACCAGTTATAGCTTGGCTAAACCCACATTCACACACAGAAAGGACAAGCATCCGGGCAAAATGTCCCAAGGCATTTAGCTGCCAGTGACAAAGCTACAAATTGCATCCCTTATGTTGTGCAGTTCCTCCAGGCTACACACACAAGAGAAGAGAAGAGGAGAGGAGAGGAGAGGAGAGGAGAGGAGAGGAGAGGAGAGGAGAGAAGAGAAGAGAAGAGAAGAGAAGAGAAGAGAAGAGAAGAGAAGAGAAGAGAAGAGAAGAGAAGAGAAGAGAAGAGAAGAGAGATTAGATCTCTTGGAGCAACTATCAATTGTCTCTTGAACAATGTCTTCACACGTTCTGCCACTGTGGGAAAGCTGGCCCTCCAGAATGGCCCGATCAAAGACATTTTTCCATCAACGAAGGCCGGCTCCTGATTTCAGATGATAAACTACAGGCCTTTCACCTCCACCTGCTGTTCATTGCCAAAGGGAAACACCCGTCCCATATAATCTAATGAGACAGAGAATGTGGATCGACGGGTCCATCCAGAAGGATTATTCGGTGCCACCTGGGAAAATTAAGGTCATATCTGCAAGCCGAAGATCAACATCCAATCAATCTGCTGTGCTTCCTGGAGGGTTGGGGGTGACGGTGGAAGCATTTAATACTCTCAAGCTGATGAGGAACAAGTGCAGGAATTCTAAGAGTTGAAGTCCACAAGTCATAAAAGGGCCAAGTTTGAAGACCCCTGTATTAAGATAACCATACCTCTGTAAAACCTGTCCCTCTTGAACACAACATTGCAGCCCCAAAGTCCTTGAGGTTCCCAATGGCACATATCTGTAAAGGCAGCCTATTTATGTACTACAAAAAAATCTCTGAAGTTCCTCCCTGTTGTGACACACTTTCAGGTCTCATAAGCTATTTTCAAATGATCTGTCTATTATTATCATCTGCATACACACACACACACACACTGATGTGTCATCGAGTTGTTGTTGATTCTTAACAACCACTTAGATCAGGGGTCCCCAAACCCTGGTCCGTGGACCAGCACCGGTCTACAGCATGCCAACAAGCGGGCCGCACAAACAAGCAAAGCTCCATCCTGGGGATGCAGGCAGTATTCAAAGTCACACCCCCTCTGGTCCGCAGAAAAACCTTCCTCCATGGCACCGGTCCCTGGTGCCCAAAAGGTTGGGGACCTCTGACTTAGATTGATGTTCTCCCAATCTGGTCCCAATCTGGTCCTTCAGATCTTCCAATGGTCCACTCATCACCAGCGTAACTGAGTCCATCCACCTTACCACCAGACAGATATTATTATCAAAGTAATTCTTCACACAAATTTTGCACATTAGCTCTTTGTTTGATTGATTGGTTCTAAAATGCCGCCTGATTTCCAAATGGCTCTGGAGGGCTTCCATAGTTCAAAGTAGAAGGCGGCAATGAAAAACAAAAGGGCATGTGCAGTTAGGCAAAATCACGCATTACATTACAAAATAAAACCACCAGGGGCTCAACAAACAGTCTAACTGTAAGTCTGGTTGTAAAGCCATTTTTCAAAGATTAATGGAACCTTGTAAATTAGGAATCTATCCAATCTTACTGAGCAGGCAGAAACCACAGGAGACTCAAGCCATGGAAGTCTCCATAGTGACAATCAGCACTCTGAACTGCATGCAGAAGCAATTCTTTGGCATAACCTCTTAGGAAAAGTGTTGAGATCTGGGCTTTAATATAAATATGCTGTGTCAAACTGGAACTCTTACCGTGGCATAGCCAATGAGCTAATAATGCAACAGAACCAAGAAAAGGGGAAAGGAGGGGGAAATAATAATAGTTGGTTGTCTACTCCTCGCAACTCCTCTCATTGACCACAAGAGGGCAGAGATGTTCTACCAAGATTGAGTACCTGCTCCTAATCCATCAACTATGTCCAGGATATTCCTATAACTCTCCATCCTCACACCTGTAGTCGGATTGTATGCAGCCAGATCAACAGTCAGGAACTTTGACTAAATTAATGGGGAAGAGGTTACATTTGTTCTCTGAACTCAGCTAATGGAATGAAAAAGGATTTGGATAGACCTGGCATAACTGTTCTATAGTGCCTCAATGAAATTAAAAATTGCCAATAAAGGAGAATATTTGTAGCTCGGGTCAAAACGAGGAGTCCTTGATGCTCCCTAAGCTTGGTTGCCTTGTAAAGATTACCGTTTTGTTCCCAGGAACAGTCCTTCTCCTTCCCATACTTGCGAACATGGAATTTCTTATGGAGCGAGAACCCCATTCAGTTATGGCATGCTAGGAACTGCCCTTCTCAAAATAATGGGGATCAAAATTACATGTGATTTCAATTCACTTGTACATGGCTTTCATTGAAATTAATTCATATGATTACTCCCTGGTCATGTGTTTATTAATTTTTCCCTTCTGTCAGTGTAAGGAGTATAGCTAGCCACACCCAGGATTTTTGAGGACCACATACAGTTCTTGGTCCTCAAGTTATTCATCTTTGGATTCAACATGCCAGTTCCAAAATCTGGAGCATTGGGAAGAAAGTCTGGGGCCGAGATGGACTCGTGGGTGCATTTGTCTCCTCCAAAACTATTTCCTGCAAAAGGTACTAGAGCCGTGGAGTTCTCCGAAATGCCTTTTTTACAGAAAGACTCACACCTCAGAACACAACATCTCTGCAAACTGTGTTTTCTTTAATAAGGGGTCTTTTGAACTCTCCTTTGTGTCCCCTACACCCCTCATTTTGAAGGTTCCTGAACATCCTTTTGCAGACTAGGAAATTCAGTGACATTGGCAGATTTCCACACTGGAGAACCACCCAGGAAAAAGACAGAAACCACAGCCGTTACTCAACCTCCACAACATGGAGAACAGATTCTCCCCTGGCTCTGTATTGATTGCCCACCTTCGTATAAATTTATACACTGCCCATCTCGCTATCCCAGTGACTCTGGGCAGTTATAGTGATCCTTGGTTCTAGTTCTCTTAGCTGAATAAAAGAAGGTAGATCCAACCGGTGTTTGTGCAGTGAAATGCGAGGAGTGTGATTTTCGACCCCACTTTGATTCCTTGCAACAAGGTTGGCTAACATCGCATCAGCTCGGTGTGAAACAACATGTTTTGGAACAGCCTTCCCCATTTTGATGTCTCTGAAGCCTGGAGGAAACTCCACAGCACAATTCTGGATGAAAACGCAGGATCATAAAGTCCACAATCTTGAAGTCCACCGGCAGGGCAGGGAGAGAAATCTCCAGTTCCTGACTGGAGGACCATGTCCTCCCAAAAAAACATCGGCAGCATTTGGAATACCGCAGCGGCTGTGGCTTGAGACGATTCTTACCATCCTGGCGAAAATTGGTTCTCTCTAGAAATCATACCGGTTAGGGACTTTTTGTTTATGCAAACCATCAATTTCCATTTAGGCATGAGAGCCCGCTCAAAAGACCTGCATAGCTAATACCTATGGTGCCCCACCCTGCAGCTGATGCCATAAGGTCAAAGAAAAGCACTTTTTTTCACCCCGTGAGGGCAAGGAAGCGAAGATGTTAGGGTCCCTTGGCAGGAGAAGCTGCAAGGCAGGGAGAGGCTGATAATATTTCAGGACTGTGAACTTCTGCCCCCATGCCACCCACACCTTTGCTTGTAAACCAAACCCTCTTTCTTGCATAGGTCACTAAACCTGTTCCTTTGAAGCTTCCTACTTAAAGGCAGCGGGGAGAATCACTAAAAGTGTAGTCATGTAGGCTGGAGCGATTAAATCCATCTTATGTGCAACACTTGTCATGATGAATGGTGTGAGGCAAAAGGTGGGCAAGAGGGACAGTATGTGGCTGCAGTGAATAGGAATAGGATAGGGTAGAGTAGAGTAGAGTAGAGTAGAGTAGAGTAGAGTAGAGTAGAGTAGAGTAGAGTAGAGTAGAATAGAATAGAATAGAATAGAATAGAATAGAATAGAATAGAATAGAATAGAATAGGAATAGGAATAGGAATAGGAATAGGAATAGAATAGAATAGAATAGAATAGAATAGAATAGAATAGAATAGAATAGAATAGAATAGAATAGAATAGAATAGAATAGAATAGAATAGAATTGGAAGGGATCTTGTAGGTCATCTAGTCCAACCCCTTGCCCAAGCAGGAGTCCCTACACCATTTCTGACAGATGGCAGTCCAGTCTCTTCTTGAAAGCCTCCAGTGATGAAGCACCAACAACATCAGTCCTGGTGACACTGGGCTCTCTGTTCTCCAGCTTTCTTTGGTTTCCTTGAAATTTGGACACTCCAGACTTTTATCAGAGCAGCCAGAAAAGCAGGAGCAGAAGGACCAAGGCAACATCTCCCGTTGGGGCCAAACTTCTGTTGCAGAGAGCGCTGGAGCAGCAGTTGATAGCAGAATTTCGGTCCAGGCCCAGCAACTGTGGTTTCTCCCAACAAAGCTTCTCCAAGCTACAGCCACGCAGTAATGTTTGGCCTTTCTCTAGAGAAAACAAATACAGCAGTAACACCAAATGTCTGAAAGTGGCTGCTAGAAGAAGCTCCACTAATAGCGGAGCTGTTCTAGAGGTGAGAATGTGGAGAGGAGGAGGAGAGAAGAGCAAAATGGAAAGGGACTAGTGCAGGGGTGGGGAACCTTGGCTCTTTTATGACTCGTGGACTTCAACTCCCAGAATTCCTGAGCCAGCATGGCTCAGCTTGGAAACCTCTCCCTTTCCCCTCAGCATGGCTGGCTCAGGAATTCTGGGAGTTGAAGTCCACGAGTCATAAAAGAGCCAAGGTTGCCCACCCCTGGACTATTAATGACTTGACTGTTCTTACATTAAAAATGAAATTAAAGATCAAACCATTATTAACCCATTGGGGTTCTCTGTCTGCCCCATCGTGCCTCCTCACAGGGTGATGCTGTCCCTGAAGGAGCAGGTCTACTGCCTGGTGGTCCTCCTGGATCCTGCTAGAACGACAGATGGGAGACTGCAACCAGGAGGACCCTCACTCACCTTTGGCTGGTGAGCCAGTTGAAGCCCTACCTGGATGTTGGGGGGAAGGGAGACCTTCCTATAGTAACTCACACCCTTCTTACTATCTCTCTAAATGACTGCAACACGCTAACAGAGTCGCTTTTAAAGACCACTGAGAAGCTACAATTGGTTCAGAGTATAGTTACCTAGTATTTACCAGTGGAAACGCATTATACCAATTATAGAATAAGAAATAACTGTGGTTGAAGAAAATCAGAAGTCACTTCTTTATATTTCCTTTCTCCTTTTTTTTTTTTGCATTTTTGACTTTGTCTTTTTTCTTATCTCTTTCCCCTTTCCTTTTTATTCTAAATACGAATTCCTGATATCTTCTTTAAAAGATAAGATAGATACAGATGCGGGGAGAGAGAGACAGAGAGAGAGAGACAGAGACAGAGAGAGGGAGAGGGAGATAGAGGTATAGAGATAGAGAGAGGTATAGAGAGAGATAGAGAGATAGAGAGATAGAGAGATAGAGAGATAGAGAGATAGAGAGATAGAGAGATAGAGAGATAGAGAGATAGAGAGATAGAGAGATAGAGGTAGAGGTAGAGGTAGAAATATAGAGATGTAGATGTAGATATATAGATATATAAAATACTGTTCATTTGCATCCCATTTTTCCCTTTGGAGAAGAGAATTGTGGGTGCAGCTCCATTACCCACCTACATATATGCTCACACAACTCACCTGTAACATTCACACACTTGGTCTGCTCCCCAACACACTTGACGTGAGTCCAGTTTCCATGAGCACATTCACCCTGGCCTGAATCACAGCAACTGGCACATTCCAAGCCATTCTCGGGCTGCTTCTTCACTCCTGGAGAGCAATCAACCAACCAATCAATCAATCAATCATATACAGGCATTAGCAAAATTTCGGAAAGTGAATTGAGCCCCTGCTGATGAAATCAACACCCTTGCTGAACACGTTCCATCATCCCAGACTTGGTTTCTCTTGCTTGAACATTGACATTTTTGTGCCAGAGGAAGCTGGGAAGATGCCCTCAGATGAATAACATCTGTTGTTTCTTGCAAAGATTTGAGGCTACATCTGGTAATATTTGATGACTCAGAGTCGCCTTCCCCAGTGGGGGACCCCATCCAGAGGTATTGGGATGTAATTTCCAGAACCAGTTGGTCCAATTCATCTGGTGGACGCCAAAAATAAACATCTGTTTTCCAGCTCAAAAGGCAGTTTGACAACTGCTGCTCTAGTCGTCTATGGGGATTCTCAGTCATCCAGGTCATATTTGTCCCAAAGATGCTTTTTCATGAGGCAACCGGACTTTCTTGTTTTTCCTTTGAAGACGTTTCGCTTCTCATCCAAGAAGCTTCTTCAGCTCTGACTCCCCACCCTCCAGAGAATGCATCCATTTGAGAGACTGCATCCAGCACCCTTCTTGTTCCTCCTCAGATTTGACATCCTGCTCCCCAAAGAGCAGATATTACAGGGGTACCAAACATTACATCACAGGAGGGATACACTACATCTGGTTGCACTCTTCTACTCCCACTGTAGGAGATGACCAGACTGAGCCCGAGGGAGGGATCAAATGCGTCATAAGTCATGAGTCCCTGCACGGCCTCAAGAGATCTAAGCCCAGCCCACCTTGAATTCCTTTCTTATCTCCTGCTCATTTCCCTTGACTGTTAGTTGGCCAGATTCTTGCAACAAATCTTTATACTCATTTGAACTGCCTGAATCTCCTGATTTCCCCGCGTGCTTGACACCAGCCCGTATCTCACAGTATTCTTCCTGATGGAGGACAAGAAAGCTACCTTGCTCTGAGAAGTGGCTGCAGATGCTTTTAAGGCCAGGTCGCCCATCGTTGCAGAGAGGAGTAGAACAGCAGCTGATCTCCAGTCTCCCTGAGAGTTCTGGCATCATATATTGCCGGCGGCACAAGGTTTCCAAGGCACATGTCCGGTACGTCATTTTCCAGGCGCCATTGATCACTAGGAATCAAAGAACATGATGGAACACAATGCATCAGACTGTACGGGGGGGGGGCCTCATATCTACGCTGTCTAATTGAGGAATGAGGATGTTCCTGAGTTACAACCCACAGAAGTGATCAGCTAGCCTAAACAGTGATTAGAAAAAGCTGGAATTGATGGTTCAATAAGATCTGGAACCCTACATGTTCCCCATTCATAAGTTCATTGTTTCACGTCAAGAGGGGAAGTTCAGGTTTCGGCAACCTTGTAGGCCAAACTTGCCCAATCTGAATAGCCTCCAGATATGTGGACTTCAATTTCCAGAATGTCCAGAATTTGCCAGTTGCTGAAAAGTTTAGGAGTTGAAGTCCACATTGATGGTACTCAGCGTATCTTTGCACTCTTCTTTTGATCATCGGGCATCTGTCTCTGTCTCTCTCTTTCTTTTATCATAATCTCCCCTACTTGCCTCTCCTGCTATTTCTCCAACCTTTTATTTCTTCACCTCCTTCAATTCAATTCAATTTATTACAGCCAAAGGCCACACATAAATCAAACATCCAAATCAAACAAAACTAAACAGAATCACCACAAGTGGACATAGCAATACATCACAATCAACGATGCAATCCATGGGCGACCAAAGTCTGCCTAGTTTTACAGACAGTATATCAAAAACACGCTAGCTTCAGAAAAACTGAATCATACTGACCTAACAATAAAAAATACACTGAGTATAGTCTAAAACTGGATAAAACACATAATAAAATCAATTGTAAAAGATTATTAAAAGGATCTAAAAGGATTAGTTATGTTTCTGGCGAATCCCCAATGCTGCTGCACAGAATCTAGCACCTCCTTCAGAATTGCACCGTGCTGTCTAGTTTATTCGTGTCTACCTAGTGGAAAATCTTACTTGCTAATCTATGTTCACCTTTCAGATAGATGGGTAAAAAGATCATAGATATATTTCATGTATTTGCACTCGGCAGTTCTTCGCCCCCTTAACATCCTTCCCGAACGTATTCGAGAAACATCTCAGTTTACCAGTAAAATCCATGCACTGATTCATATCTCCCAAACATTTGACCCGGGTAGCATTCCCTTCAGAACAGTCGCCTGTGCCACGATCAAAACAGCTGTAGCACTCCATGCCATTGGCTGCTTGGGTAGGGCTGGCTGGAGCTGGGAAAGAAGAAGAGAAGGATATTGCTGATCATAGTTCTTTAAAAATATACCTCTTTCATTATTGCACTTATTTCTATACCATGCCTACCCCACATTTTGGGGCGTTTACATGCATCAAAAACCAAACGTGGTACCATAAAATATACCTACAAATTCCAGCCCATAACATCCTATCCCAATTAAAAATTGATGAACCAACACCACTAAGATTCAAAACCACACCACAATCAAATCAACTTCACTGGCTTGCAAAAACATCAAAGGTGAGTGAGCCAGGAGTAGTTCTGGAAAGGTGTTCTAAAATATCAAGGCTACCGCAGAGAAAAATCTGCCTTCAAGTCCATGTCTCCTTCACCTCTCAAAGGATCAGAACTTTAAGCCTCCCTTCCCTAGAGGATCACATAAGATGAATAGGATCCATCTGCAGGAAGTTGACTTTAAGGTACCCTAGAATCTCATCGTGCAGAGCTTTACAAGTTAAAACCAGCGCTTTGAGTTGGTTTTGGAAGCACTTTTTGCTAACCAGCAAAGGGTCCAAAAATCATTTTGCTCTTCAGAAAAGCTAAAACTCTTCAGCTCTAATGCATTTCTATCAGGCAGAACCAAACTCCAGTAATTCTATTTTCTCTTCCTTGTTTCAAATAGTTGGGAACTGGGAGGACACCAGAAACCTTCTCCACCCCCCATTTGTCTCCAGAATAATATTACGAGATAGGTTGGACTGAGACATCGGCCCAAAGAGCTTCCTTGACTAAGAGTAGACTAGGTCAACCCAAGTCCTAGAATCATAGAATAGCAGAGTTCGAAGAGAACTTGAATTGGTTGTCCTAGTGCAGGGGTAGGCAACCTTGGCTCTTTTATGACTCGTGGACTTCGACTCCCAGAATTCCTGAGCCAGCATGGGGAAACTATGGCCCCTTCATGACTTGTGGACTTCAACTCCCAGAATTCCTGAGCCAGCATGGCTCAGCATGGAAACCTCTCCCTTTCCCCTCAGCATGGCTGGCTCAGAAATTCTGGGAGTTGAAGTCCACGAGTCATGAAAGAGCCAAGGTTGCCTACCCCTGGACTAGTCCAACACTTTAAATCTTACATCACGTTGTTTCTTATTGTTTCTTACACTTCTTATTTTCTCAGCAGGTTGGTGTTCTAACTTCTGTACTTACCGCCTGTGAACCGGATATTGCAGAGATTAGAGTCACAGTAATAGGTGTTGTGTACTTCATGATCATCTTCTGAATAGACGTTAGCTGTGCGATTGGATACACCTTCCCCTGAACAGCCTTTCATCACGTACTCAGCAATTTCTAAATCTGGGGTTTAGAAAGACATTGGCTTGAGGAGGCCAAGATAATCAGCTGAATTGATGTGGAAGCCATTCCATTCTGGCTTAGAGTTCTGTGAATTAGGCCATTATCGTCTGATCAGCAAACCTTAACTTTAAAAATCTAAGCTGAACATGATGGCTGAGGGCAGTCAGAGGAAGCAGAAGATGAGCGGAAATCAGCCCCATAGAATTTCTGTAGAATTGATACCACTAACTGATTTTTTCGGCCTTAAAATACATTTACTTTTCTCTAAACATTTCTTTATTATTCCGTAAATATTTATTATTTATAAATAAAGCACAACAATTACTATTTTCACACATGTTTAACCAAATCGGGTAAAGATTGGGGTTTTATGTGGCTTAAGGCACATACAAATTCAGCCCGCCTTTTGTTTTGTTCTTGAATGGGGTCATTTTCGGTTCTGGCTCAGCTTCCTCTCATATGCAAATGAAATAAAGAAAGGTAGCATGTGAGCACGTGTAGAGGGGATTCCAGCCTCATGGTTAAATAGTCACAATCGATCAGCATATGGATTGGTGTTTTTAAAATTAAAAAGCTCCCAGTTCACGGTTGAACTTTGTCTTTCTGGATCAAAATTAATAAGTGCCATCCAACTTACCTGGAAGCAAAAATATTCCTGTATAGTTGTTTGAATCTGGAAAAGAATGGGAAGCCAGAAGGTCAGTAAAGGATGCAGGAGTTTGTCACACTCAGAATTCAGGTATTGTAAATGTTCCCAAATTGGCTATGTTGAGCTAGAAATTCTAGGAATCGGCATACGGGAAGGATACCAGATTGGAGAAACTGCGGTTCTCCATGTGTTGTTGGGTTCCAGCATCTCTCACATCCAATCAATCATTGTTGCTAAGAATATTAGGGTTCAAATTAAATGCACGTGGAAAGCCATAGGTACCCCATCCCTCAATTATATAATACCTGACTAGCCCTCCCATGAGATGGTGAAGCAGCCCTATTGTGCTGGAGGGATTCCCTGGCTATAAGAGGTCCTGAATCCTCCAGCCATTCCTCTTTCTTGAAGAAGATCCATTAAATAATTTGATTTCAAAAGCCCAACCGTTTCCAAAAATGGTTGACAAGAAAGGCCACCCTCTCCTTCATCTCTTCAGGAGAAATGGACCAGAGTATTGCCAATTTCCAAGGATTGGCCAAAAAAAGGAATATACAATTCCCATCAGCTTGAGGAGACTCTGCACCAGAGAAGGAAGCATTCAGAATAAAACCAGGATGAGGACTTCTGAAGGACAAAAAGATAGACCAAAGGTGATCTCCATGAAAATCAGAGCTGATGACTCGGGTGGAAGGAAGACCCGGTGGTTTGACCGGTTCTTCGAAACCTCTATGGACAAGGAGAGGACTTGAGATCACTCATAAGTGTTCCAGACAGCTACCCCTTGCAAGGAGACTGTAAGGCAGCATCCTCTGGTACGTGTAGAGTTCTGGGAGACAAGGGGATAGTCATCTTGGTCAAACTGCAGTCAGTGCTTTTGAAATGGCATTACGTTTGCATACTTTCTTTTCTAATTATTATTATTATTTTAAATTGCTGGTTAACTGGCTAGCAAATTTTAGGTCATCCCCTCCCTGTGGAAAGCATTGGGCCATTAGTCTGTACTTCTTGCAAGCAGATAAAAATGGTCCATTCTGAACAGAAAGGCGGATATAATTGACGTAAATGAGCATCATAGTAGGTACATAAAATTGGGGGAGTCTCCTTACAGAAAAGCTTGATGGTAGAGGAGAAGCAGGACCGATCCCTTGGTGCACACAATTGCTCCGACTGGACACATTCATGGAACATCCCAACACACTGATAGCACCGCAGGCCACTCACTACAGAGAAGGAAAAACAACAGGCAAATGGCAACTGTTGGGAAACTGCCAGCCAATCTGAAAGGAGGGAGTCAAGTGAGGGCCTAGCTTGGAATCCTTGTGCCACCACAAGCAACATAAGCTTAACTTCCCCCAAGACCCCTGAAACCTTATCTGGTCATTTCCAGGGAAAGACAAGCAGTCTGGTAAGATTCTTGTAACATAAGATGGTTCCTGACTTTTCTTATTCACAAACGGTTCTGGTTTGTTGTACCTGACAATAACATTTTGAAAGCCTTTTGTCAAGTGTTCTAACCACTGCCCAACATGCAAAGCTCTTCTTCAAGCACGGTTCTGGTTTCTCCTTATCGAGATTTACTGAGATGGATAGGAAAGGATTCTAAGAATCCCAGCAACTGAATTCTTTCCCATTTAGAACCAACATATGCTGTGTGCAGTAAGACAGAAATGTATTTGTTTTCCTCCCAATAGCCTGGGATCAGCTAGATTGCTAGAAGGCAATTCACTAACCACAGAAAAGTATGTAGCTGGCTATTTACATCTGTCCCTTTTATCAGCCTGGGGATCAACTCTTACAACTGACTTAAGAAGCAAGTAGAAAGAATAATATCCCAATCTATATCCAGGTTTTTTTGGGTGAGCAATAAGGAATTGTAGGGAAGGAGGAAAGAACAGGTAGAGTAGAGGACTGTGTGCCAGTTGTATGTCTTGTGTCCTCTGAAGAAGCCTGATATTGGGTTGGAATCACTGTCGAAATAAGATTAGGCTGCTATACTGGAATTGGACCTAAAACTCACCTGGTCACATAGTTGATTCACACACATATCTGACCACTGTCTCAGCTTGCCTGACAATGCCCACCTGATTGCTTTGGGTCTTTTCAGGTCTACCCAGACCTTGACCTATGATGGTTTGCGCTAAGGATGAGGAAACTGTACATGAAAACATTAGCATCTTCACTAAGGTAACATGGCTACCTTTCCTGCACCTGATTTGAGGAACAGGCAGGCTTTTTGTGCATGTGCAAAGTGGCTGTGGGTTTCCCATATTATAAAAGGCAGTTTCTAGTTGAAGGCAAGCTCCATATGGAGATCTAACCCTCCTGGGTGCAGGTTAAAGACCAAAGGGACAGCCAGAGGGATTGTGAAGTTACTCAGCCACTTATTGCCTTCAGACAACAAACTCTATTACCCTGATCTCTGCCTGCTTCTTAATGATAAGGCAGATTTATCTTTCTACTAGATCAATCATTAGCAATTATTTTAAAAAGTACATCTAAGTATACACACTAGTTTTTGCAAAACCTGCAACTTGATGTCACTGGGAGGGAAGAATGCAATGCCTTCTCTTTAAAAAAAAAAAAAAACATAAATGACTATCCAATATCCTTGCGTGGCCACTACCTTCAGTATTATAAATATTTACATAAATACAGTACCATATAACTATTCGCTGTCGTATTTTTAAATGTAGCCCTACACTTAATCTATATTTTAAGAATGTTCATGATTTAGGAATAACATTAATTTACCTCTTTTCAGGTAAACTTGGAATGTATCTCCTATGTACAGCTTTCTTTTAGTTTGAATTTTTACGTATCAAAAGCCATTTCAGTTTAACCTGTCACCTACATTATATGATTGAGAATTTCCCGTTAACCTGTTTTCTTTTTGTATTGCATTTCAAAATTGCTTTTTCTGACCTTCCAACTAAATTAGACAGGAGAAACACCTCTGAAATCGATCAACCAGTCACTTTGCTTAATTTATACCTCATTCATTTCAAGGGGAGATAATTAGGGCTAGCTGGCTATGCTGACACAACAGGCTTAAATTAACTGCTTTTGGGAGTTGCACAGTGCAGAGATGGAACAACACATATTTACCAACTAGTAAGTAGTTGGTTCACACAAAACCCTAAATTACATTCCCTCCACAATAGTTTAAACATAACTGGAATAATGCTTTTTACCCTGGAGTTTCATCAACTCTTGTGGGCCACCGTTTCTTCACTTTCGTCTTACTGAGTTTAATGGAGATTATTTAGGTAACTGGTTCTGCTAAATATTTACGTGGTATTGATCCATAAAGAGGAAATGTGGGGCTCAAAATCAGGAGAAAGCTAATGTTTTCCCTGTGCCCATTTCCTTCTAGTCCAAATCTGGAAGGGCATCTTGAAGCTCTTTCCTGAACAGTAGATGGTTCTCCCTCATCCCACTGAGGTTCGTTCTTACCTGCATCCAATAGACAGAAGACAAATGTGATAGTCAGCAGTACGGTCTTGATCTGTTGGCAGTATTCTTCCCACACAGCCATCTTCCTCATACGTTGGACACCTTGTAGTAAGAGTTGGTGGAACAAGCAATCAGGCTAGATTTGATTTACAAACTTGCTCAGTGAGCGAGAAGCAATCTACTATCTACAACAAGAGAGGATATATTTGGCTGAAAAGAGGATGAAAAAATGTCATCTGTTCTTGTTGAGAAGTTTGCCACCATTCACTGGTGTTTAACTGGTCAACAGTAGCAAGATTAACCAACTGAGGGCATATGTGCAATTTTGTTGGCAGTGGCGATTTACGGCTTGTTTTGATATGTTTTGCGTTTTGCAATGCAGAGTTCAGAGTTCTGGAAATATACTCGGGGCAGTTTTCCTTCAACTTCTGGAATAACCATCAATCACCTGTAAAGAAGAAAGGAAATTTCACTGGTCAAGAGAATGCCACATCAAACCAGTGGCATTTCCATATATCCTGATATCTTCCAGATATTTTTGTTTTGCTTCCAAAATGATGGTTTGTAGTTTCCTGGATGTGTCTCCAGCTGCAAAGATTTCCATTTCAGGGAGCAAAAAATACTTAGTTCTGTTGTTGTGCAGTTGTAAAAAAAAAAAAAAAAAAAATAGGATGCTTGGCCATCATCACCATTTCATCAACATGATATATTCTCCAATGTGCTGTCCTTACCCCTGGCAAAACTGGGCAATGCTACCTAGGGGGAAGGAACCTTTGCCAGTAATTGAAAGGCCTCATGAACAACGAAGCAAAACATGACCTCAGATACCACAGAGATAATTCTAAAGTTAGGGGTCCTAAAAATGATCCAGTGGCTGAACCCACCCAAGGCAGGCCTTCTCTAACTTTCTGCAAGCAAACTTTCCCACTCTGCAAATTTAGGCACCTGTTTCCAGAGTGTTTTCGAAAAGATGTGCTGTGCATACTGTGGCTGTTATTGCATGCCAGCAGGAATGCATTTATTTGATTTTTTTTTTAATTCTGCCTTTATAAATAACTCGAGGCAGCAAACATACCTAGTACTCCTTTCTCCTCCTATTTTCCCCACAATAACAACTGAGAAAGAGTGACTGGCCCAAAGATACCCAGTTGGCTTTCAGGCCAGAACTCAGAGTCTCCTGGTGACTGACCCAAAGTCCTCCAGTCAGCTTTCGTGCTTAAGGCAGGACTAGAACTCACAGTTTCCTGATTTCTAGGCCAGCACCTTAACCACCACACCAGACTGACTCTCTTATGTATTTGCACTAGCAGAAAACAGCATCAGAAGTTCTGAAAATGTGATGTATAAATTCTGCAAACAGCCACTGAACTACTCAGCTTACAAGGTTTAATACCAGCACTTAAGGCAGAATCTTTCTCTCAAAGACGTTGACCACAAAGCAGAGGGGATCCACTTATTTTCCAAAGCACCTGAAGGCAGGACAAGAAACAAGGGATGGAAACTCGTCAAGGAGAGAAGCAACCTGGAATTAAGGAGAAACTTCCTGACAGTGAGGACAATTAGCCAGCTTGCCTTTAAAAGTTGTGGGTGCTTCAGCACTGGAGGTTTTTAAGAAGAGAGTGGACAGCCACTTGTCTGAAATGGGATAGGGTCTCCTGCTTGAGCAGGGGGTTAGACTAGAAGATCTCCAAGGTCCCTTCCAGCTCTATTCTGAATTAATTAATTCCATCTATTCCCTGCCATGTGCAATCCAGTTTTCAGCACTTTGCACCCATCCTTCAGTTAGAACGGCATTCACTCCCCCTCTGGCTGAGCCTTATCCTGCCCCTACTGCCTCTGTTCCCAATCACCACCAGTCCTCAGATCTTCCTCCAAAGCAACCAGCGACAAAGGGTAACTGATTTTGCTCTCGGGCACCACCTTAGTAATGGATAGGTTGCGTCACCAGCTGCTTTCATCCTGGAGCTGCCAAGCAAGTTTTAGGCCAAGCCGTCTGTCTCAAACAAATAGGACAGAGACTCGGAACTGGGAGTGTTTACCAAGCCAAGCCGGAGAACGGGACAGACTGGAGAAGTGAGACACAAGGCAATGAAAGCAGATCCAGAGCTCATCGTTATCCTATTTGCCTTGTTGGCCACAGGTGGGTTGTTGCCAAAGGAACTCCTTGCTACAGTTGAATAATCGTTTATCCTTTCTGCTAGGAAGGATCCTTCTGATTTCCAGCTTCCCTGGGTTGGGAGATCAGATGCAATAGAGGCAGAACTTCCTAAATATTGAGAAGATATAATTTCAGCAGGGGTTAGCTTGTCCTGTCACTCTGGTCCAGGGTGGAGGGGGGAAAAAATCTGTTTGCCCAAATTCTCTCTTCTCTGCAAGGAACAAAGGAGATGCTCACACTTGGTTTCGCTTTCCTGCAAAATGGAATCCGGCGTGGAGCGTCTCAGATTTGCTATTATATCCCATGATGCTTAATCTGTGGCAGGCATATCCCAGTTTAGGAAAAGTTCCTCTCTATTTAGGGGAGAATTCTACAGACAGGCAATAGGGGAGGATGAATCAGTTCTCTGGCCTGCTCTGGATTAATTGATTTTCCTTTGAAAGGGGTTCAGTTAGTGCCTGCAGTAATGCTGTTTTTAATTTTGCATTCGGCGGCTTCAGGCCTCGTTTGTCACACGTGCCTGAGCACTCAAGAAAACTGCACCAACCAGGAGCAAATTTGTATCAGGACTGAAACGGTCTGCATGGAAGAAACACGAGCTACTTACGGTAGCTGGCCTGAGAACTGGTTAGTGCTCCTGGTTAGTGCAGTTTTTTAGGGTGGCTAAGGGAATCGCTAAATTTTTCAGCAGTGACTTGATCTGCAGAAATCAGCACCGAGGACTACAAATTTGGCTAACTTTCATCTATCACCTGCTCTTAAAGGCATCGCTTTTGAGTCAGCTGAAAAGTTGGCAGTCCAGCTTGGGAATAATTATGATTTATGGTTGATGGTGCAATCAGCCAGATGTTTAGACTGGATTTGGCATTTCTGTCCACCGTTTTAAGTCCTCCCCAAGCATCTGGGATAGGCAGATGCTGCTGCTTAATAATGTGAAAGGTATCCTCACAGGATGTCAGCTATTCCAAGTGAAGCTGCCTTTTGACATGGACTGATGGTGATTCTGTCAATGCCAATAGCGCTCCAGGGGTGCCCCAGATGCTTTGGGATTGCACCCAAGGTTTCTATCACTATTGCACCAGGTTGGGAAAAGTGCTAGAGATGGAGATAACAGCTCACCTTTCCTGAGTTCAGGCTTTGATTCCTGGCAGGTTGGAAATCTTAACCTTTTTAAGCAAACATACACATAAAACACAGAAGCAACAAATAAAGTATTAAATACAAGGGTGGGAAGCTCTTAAATCTGCATTTAATGGTTACCTTTGCCCAGAGGCAAAATGATTTAGCCAAGGTTAATGATGGAATGTTTAAAAAATGCAAAGATTTGAGATAAGAGTAGTCCTGACTAAATCCCATACTAACCTGCCTGAATAATTTGTGATCCGTGAAGCCCAACACAGTCCACAAACAATTCGGTAGCTGCTGCCCTATCCATGCTTCCTCTCTGTGTGAGGTTCCAGCCTGCGACAACTGAGATAAAACATGGAATCCTGGAGTGACACGCATTTTTATGTTTCCAACAACAGTTTGAAGGGTGGTACCCCAGGCCAAGATTTTCTCATTGTACAGGGTGGTTCTAGACTCCCCAGAACAGTTGAGGAGGATGAGAGTTACCATCTATTTCACCTTCTCATCTTTCTCATTCTTTCCTACTATCTTTTCCTATTGGTATATTATGATGTATGAATTGTTGTTTGTATCTTATGATTTATGATCACTTCGTTGTTTGTATGTACACTGAGAGCTTATGTACCAGAGACAAATTCCTTGTGTGTCCAATCACATTTGGCCAATAACGTGCTGTATTGTATTGTATTGTATTGTGTTGTGTTGTGTTGTACAGTGTTCTGTTCTATTCTTATTCTGTTCTATTCTATTAATTCTGTTCAATTCTAATTCTAACTCTAATAATTCTAATTCTGTTTACTCTACTCTACTCTACTCTACTCTATTCTATTCTATTCTATTCTATTCTATTCTAATTATTATGTTCTATTCTATTCTATTCTATTAATTCTGTTCAATTCTAATTCTAACTCTAATAATTCTAATTCTGTTTACTCTACTCTACTCTACTCTACTCTATTCTATTCTATTCTATTCTATTCTAATTATTATGTTCTATTCTATTCTATTCTATTAATTCTGTTCAATTCTAATTCTAATTCTAATAATTCTAATTCTGTTTACTCTACTCTACTCTACTCTACTCTACTCTATTCTATTCTATTCTATTCTATTCTATTCTATTCTATTCTATTCTATTCTAATTATCCCTGCATATACCATACTTTGAACCACAACCACAGGGGACTGAAGCATGTAGAGAAGGCCACACCCTGCTGAAGAGTTCAGCCTCTGACCACACAGTCCTGGAAGAAGGTTTTTGACATCTACATGAGATTTTTTCCCCCTTATGTTAATTAATTATCCAGAAGAGCAATTCCTACAGATGTGATAAAAGCGGGTAATCATTCAGGATGGGCAAAACATAAAGTGCCACTGCAATGATTATAATGATGATGATAAATTGGAGGAAAAGAATTTGAGAAGGAAGGAAGGAAGGGAGGGCTTAGACTGGTTAAAATGGGTAGCAGAAAAAGTGGCCATAATGTCATGACTTAGCAATATACTTTATTTATAGCCATATACTTTTCACATTGACATATACTTCTTAGATGTGATATATTTTTATGACCTATTTTTATACCTATCTTATTTGCTCAGTGTTGAATGTTATGTGTTCATAATTTGAAGGCACGTCTGACACGGATAAAGAAAGGTGACAGAGCCAACTCATGAAAATTTAGCCCTTTTTGTAACTAAAAACAAAATCAGCGACTTATGACCTGAAAAGGTTGCTGAGTGCAGATTTAAAGAAGATCAGATGCCAGAATATTTCTTTGCTCGGTTACAACTTTTTTTAGAGTTCCCATAAGGCAGCAGAACATGTAGTAAAATTCAACCCAGTCAGACTCATGAGTAGCAGGCTGCCTCCCCCGCCACTCATTGGAGTTGTAAAATATCCATTGGAGAATTACAACAGATACCTCAACTACCTCAACTGCAATCCGTTCTCAGATGAGTCATGACAGAATTGCATTATGACACAATCCCGCGTGTCTCTCTCTCTCTCTCTCTCTCTCTCTCTCTCTCTTTCTCTCTCTTTCTCTCTCTCTCTCTTTCTCTCTCTCTCTTTCTCTCTTTCCTTCTCTTCTCTCTCCTCTTTCTCTCTCTCTCTCTCTATCTCTCTCTTCTCTCTCTTCTTCTTCTCTCTATCTCTTTCTCTCTCTCTCTCTCTCTCTCTCTCTCTCTCTCTCTCTCTCTCTCTCTCTCTCTCTCTCTCTCTCTCTCTCTCTCTCTCTCTCTCTCTCTCTCTCTCTCTCTCTCTCTCTCTCTCTCTCTCTGAGAACGAAAAAGGAGAAATATTCTTAGCTGGGAACAGACATACAAGCTGAACTACCCATTGGTGAGGTAAAACTCTTGACTGTTTCACTGATTTGTTCTTACAATTAAATTGAAAATTGATATACCAAGCTATAGGTTCTCAATCCCTTGGGGTTAATTAAAAAAAAAAAAAAAAGATCAGAGTATGAATACAAAGCAAGAATAAAGAAGAGAAAAGCTGGAAGGAAGGAAGTGAGTCAAAACTATTAGGGCAAAAAAAGCAGACATTAAATGGTTTAAAAATAAATCTTGTACGGCAAGTTGAAGCCAAAAACAGCATGATTTTTCCAAGCATGGCTTCTAGGAAACAGTCCTCAAAAAGTCCTCAATAAGATCAGTGATGACAGATCAACTTCTCCGAAAGACATCTATTTTCCCCTAAAGAGTGCAGCTGAGGATAGTTCTGGACACATTTTGAGGTCTCCTCTCAATTCATGGAGGTGGGAAAGAGGTACACACCACAGCTGTTCTTGGAAGCACCTGCCATATACGGGGAGAGGAGGAATTCCTAGGTGGACCACTATAGAACATGGCTTTCTCCTGCTCCTCAAAAGCTTCGGGACACTTTCTTGATTAAATACAGACAATAAAATAAAGTTGGGAGAGAGTTCTAGCATTAACAGATGCCTCTGAGATTACGTTAAAAGGATCGCCGTGTCTCCTTTGGATGTTTCTGCACAGCGCAACAGCTCAGGTCTCCATCTCAGACATCTTACCTTGGACACAGGTTGAGGGCGCAGGGTCTCCACGTGAATTTCTTTTCTTGTCCTGGCAGTCAGTTGGCCATTCTGTGGAACCTTTCCTTCATTCCTTCTCTGAAATCCCAAATTGGGCTCCCCTAGTTGGATTTGGAGGCAAGAGAACTTTGCTTGCGAATACAACTTGCCCGCTGAACATTCAGCAGGATTTCCAGTTGTTATTCATCTTCTGCAGATCAAAGGCCCCTCCCTGAGTTGGCTGCACCTCCTTCATTATTGTAATTAGCCTGCCTCTTTATGAACCAGGACATCTGGTTGCAGCTGTTCCCCAAGCAAGGATTTCCCCTATTCAGAGGGTTGCAGAAGGAGGCAGAAAAAGAGAGGACCTTTTGCCACTTGTGAGATAAAACACATTTCTCATTCTATAATCTTTCACAGACCGATACTACTAATGTTATCAGACAGACGGGAGATTATTGGTTGTGTGCTACACAGAGTGCATATTCATACCTAAAAATATAGCTACACACACACACACACACACACACACATATATATATATGGATTACTAGAAAACCTGTATGGGGTGGAATGTGGTCTGGATTCCCAGAAGGGAGGGGCTGCATTCCAGAGGACCAAGAGAAGTTTAGAAGTTGGGAGGAAGAAGCTCCTACCTAGATGTGCTCCAGAGTATATCTTTAATTATGCAAGTACTTTGCTTTAGTTCGGCAAGATTCCGTAGGTAAGGAACAATAAAAGAAATTGCTTCACAAAAAAAAAATAATACTCATCATTTTGGGTTTTGGAGCTTATCACTGTGACCAGATGGGTCGTTGTTTCAGAGAAATGTCCTTATGTAAATAGAGGAACAGTGCTGACCGCTGGCAGGCAAAAAAAGCAGTGGAAACAGGAACAACTTCTGACTTCCTGCCGGCTTCCCCACTGTCTTTCCTTATGGAAAGCTGGCAGGCATCCTTGGAAATGACAACCGCATGACCATGCCTGAGAGTGGCAGCAGACTGGCGTGGGAAAGCAATGGCACTTAAAGGCCACAACTTTGTCAAATTTTAGTTCAATGGGACTAACGAATCCCAAGATTTGGGGTGCCTTCTTTAAGTTGGCTGATTTGAGATACATTGATTCAAAAAACTGTTGCCCTACGATGCACTGTTTTGCTGAATTGAAGGTTACAGTTTTGGTAGCATGTAGATCAAGGGCAAAAAAATAAATAGTAGCAGAGGCATCCACCGGGGGGTCAGAAAAGTCAAGATGGTGGCTGCGACCATGTGATCAAAATCCTCTCCTTTTGCGTGTGAGGGAATTTCATTTTTCTACTAGATTTAACGCTCTCTAGTTTTACTTCCAACAGTCAATATCTGGTTAGTATTTGGGTGGAGAACACCAAGGTTTCCGTTTCAATTGGAAAGTTTGAGAAAACATTTTGGAGAAAGGCAGTATCGATCCACTTCTGTACTGTGGGCTAGAAAACTACACATCTGTGTTTCACCTAAAAATGAGGTCAACTCAGATGAGACCTCATCTTCTCAGCGGGCAAACTTGGAGAAAGAAAAGCAGCATTTTTGGAAAAGCAACAGAGGTTATACATTTGAGTGGCGGAGGCAAAAAAAAAAAAATCACCATCAAAATGTCCCAAATTTATTTCTGTTCCCCAGAGGAAACTGGGGTGGTTATTGATAAGACTTTGAACATCACCAACCATGAACTAAGAAGGATCACCAGTTCCGGGCTGGTAGGACGGTGGGCTTTGTTACAAAGATTGCTTTTACAACATTCAGCGTGAGAATTTTCTCTCTTCAGTCTAAAATATATATCGGTGTCTCTCCTGCACATGGATTCCGTGGCACAGCCCTTTTGGACAGTCACCGCTGTGGTTTTATTTTCTGGAAAACAATAACAAAAGGGTATGTGGCAGGGGTTACTTTTACTTCTTTTAAACGTAATTTTCTGATCGAAGAACCAAGAGAACTTAAACAGTTAAATAGCGTCGTTTACGTTTTGTGCCCAGTGATGCATCCCCAACAGGAGAAAATTTTACATTGCATCAGAAGAAGATCTCCCGGCTTTTATTTTGTTTAAATAAAATTTAAAAAAACCCATTGTGAGGGCTTTTGCAGGAGATGGAGGCCAGAGCTGGGAAGCATTTAGCATTGGCATTAGATTCTCCCATGCTGTCTAGCATATTGGGCAGCAAGGGATCTCCAGTACTGACTCCGCCATTGCCAGTCCTAAGCCCATATGAGAAAGGAGGAGGGTTGAGTGATGGGCTAGCAACGCATCCCTGTAAAAATTATAACCACTAGAGAAACAGGGGAAGAAGAATCTCAAGAAAATTGAGTCAACCGGGCAAGGTGGGAAGAGAAGCATTAAACTGCAAGTCACACAGTAATGGGGCAGGCAGAGTCTCCTGAGAGGTGAAGCCCTTTTGCTGCACCACTTTAACAGGGATGATTGTGCCTGTCTGGTATCTGGGGATGGATGGATGGATGGGTGGGTGGGTGGGTGGGTGGGTGGATGGATGGATGGATGGATGATGGATGGATGGATATGGATGGATGTGATGGATGGATGGAGGATGGAGGATGATGGATGGAATGGGATGGATGGATGGAGGATGGATGGATGGATGGAGAGGCTGGAGGAATAGCGGAGGAATATATGGAGTATAGAGGATGTATGGATGTATGGATGTATGTATGGATGGATGGATGGATGGATGGATGGATGGTTGGATGGATGGATGGATGTCTGGCTGATGGTGGACGGATATCTGGCTGATGGATGGATGGATGGATGTCTAGCAGCTGATGGATGTATGGATGTATGTATGTATGGATGGATGGATGGATGGATGGTTGGATGGATGGATGGATGTCTGGCTGATGGTGGACGGATATCTGGCTGATGGATGGATGGATGGATATCTGGCTTATGGATGGATGGATGGATGTCTAGCAGCTGATGGATGTATGGATGTATGTATGGATGGATGGATGGATGGATGGATGGATGGATGGATGGAAATGGATGATGATGGAGGATGAATGCAAATATATGGATCTATAGGATGGTATGGAGGTCATGGATGGATGGATGGATGGCTGGATGGTGGAGGATGAGGGATGGATGGAATGGAGATGGATGGGTTGATATGATGGATGGATGGATGGGATGATGATTGGCTGGATGGATGGATGGATGGATGGATGGAGGAGGGATGGATGGATGGATGGATGGGCATGGATGGATGGGATGGATGGATGGATGGACGGATTAAGGAATATAGGATATCTAAGATGGGGATGGATGGATGGCTGGATGGCATGGATGGATGGATGGATGGATGGTATGGAGGGATGGTATGGAGGGCTGATATGATTGATGGATGGAGGATGGATGTATGGATGGATGGATGGATGGATGGTATGGACTGGATGGATGGATGGATGGATGGATGGAGGGGGGAAAAA
This sequence comes from Azemiops feae, assembly GCA_023970755.1. Classification (NCBI taxonomy): domain Eukaryota; kingdom Metazoa; phylum Chordata; class Lepidosauria; order Squamata; family Viperidae; genus Azemiops; species Azemiops feae. Next base: position 1,718,281 of record JALGBA010004281.1, on the reverse strand, counting down.
AGTGGCTGGAGGAATAGCTGGAGGAATATATGGATGTATAGATGGATGGATGGATGGATGGATGGATGGATGGATGGATGGATGGATGGATGGATGGATGGATGAATGAATGAATGGATGGGGTGGATGGATGGATGGATGGGGTAGATAAGGGGACACTGCAACTATGATAAACACTTGGGTGCCGAGCACCCCAATTTTAATCACATGATCATGGAGATCCTGAAACAGTCATAAGTGTGAGAACTGGTCATAAGTCACTTTTTCAGTGCTGCTGTAACTTCAAATAATCCTTAAACAATCATGGCCATAAGTTGAGCACTACCTGTATAGCAGGGGTGTCAAACTGCCGGCCCGTGGGCCAGACGCGTCACCAGGAAACCGCGCCCACCCAATTGCCGGCAATGGGGGAAAAGCTCCGATATGTCGCACGACGTCACGTGACGTCGCGAGTTTGACATGTCTGCTGTATAGAGATTTTTTTTCACCTCTCTTTCTCTGTCTTTTGTATCACCTCAATTTTAAGACTTCTCTTTACCTCCTTTTATGATGCGCACACACCGGTTCATGATTCCAGGGCACTTCAAAATCTGCTGTTTGTGGCAGGCGTGCTCTCCACGGCCTGAATCCCGACAAGTATAGCACTGTAGCCCATTGGGCTGTCCAGCGACGATCTCTGCAGGCAGAGAGAAAAATAAAGGCGCTGATCATGGTTTCTACCAATGATAAGTGGACACCAGAAGGCCTGAAGGGACACAGATGAAACGGAAGAAGTGAGGAAGTTAAGGCAGTTAAACAGTTGTAGAGATTTTACTTATGGTAAGCTTATTACTGAGCCGAGAGGAAAACTGGTCTTCATTGTTTGCGTTCATTCATTCCCACATTTTTTTTCCAAATAACTTTAGGTGGATTATAAACTAAAATGTACAAATACGCAAAAACAATCACATAAAAGGGCCGCAAAAGAATGCCTACAGACAAATAAAATAAAGCAAAACCAAAACCATGAATTTGCTTTCTAGGAAAATGTTCTAAAAACTGATGCAGTGACTGCTTTTCAGTCTAAGGAATCCTCGACTTACAACTGATTAGCAACCATTCAAAGTTTCGACAAACCCCCCACAGAAAGGTACTTATAACACGGTTCCTGAATAACAGAATAACAGAGTTGGAAGGGACCTTGGAGGTCTTCTAGTCCAACCCCCTGCTCAAGCAGGAGACCCTACACCATTCCAGATAAGGGGCTGTCCAGTCTCTTCTTAAAAACCTCCAGTGTTTGAGCACCCACAACTTCTGGAGGCAAGTCGTTCCACTGGTTAATTTTCCTCACTGTAATTGTTTCAATGGACCAGGTCACGTCCCTGCGGTCATGTGACCTAATTTGGGGTACCGCCCACGTCTGGCCATCCCATGGTCATGTCACCGTGATTTACAATATTGTTGCCCAAAACTGGCATTTGCTTAATCTGTGTGGACTTGAGCTATTTATCTGCCTCTATTTTTATTTTCATTAAAAAAAATTGTTTAACAATGACACAGCATATACCGATATATATAAAAAGATACTCGTTTTTGTCTTCCCTTTCAGCAATTCTGCTTGTTTTATGATTATTGTCTTGTTATAATCCTTTTTTATTTAAAACAAAGACATTGTCTGTAAATAAATGGATCATTCCTGAGATTGTGCAATTGTTACTCCATCTGACTTTAGTAAAGATTCCAGGCAGAGTAGATTAAGTCAGTGTTTCTCAACCTGAGCAACTTAAAGATGTATGGACTTCAACTCCCAGAATGCCCTAGCCAGCATGGAATTCTGGGAGTTGAAGTCCACAGATCTTCAAGTTGCCTAGGTTGAGAAACACTTTATTACAGTAATCAATTATATTTCCATACCTCTTTACTGTCATCTAGTGGTGGACTGGATAGGGTTTGGGGATAGCTATTTATATTTACATTTATTCATGCCTCTATTTCTATATCACTCCACTTCAAAGGATTCAGGGCACTTGACAATATGACAGAGTAGGATGAAAAAAAGAAGTACAATGACTTTGTTGGACTTACCTGGAAAACCTCTATTATTGCAGTTGGATTGGCCACAAACGTTTTGGTCAAGGAAAGCAAAGTCTTTTCCAATCTGGTAGACCACCTGCAGATCTTGGAAGGAGTTATTTCCACATCCCTTTATGATGGGTTCTAGCTCTTCTCCTGAAGAAGACGGTCATCCAGTGATTCTTTTTTTTTTCCCATTAAACTTTTTATTTATTTTCTAATGTTACAATTATATCTTTGAAAAACAATGTGGCGGCTGAGTTACAATGATTCAATTACATACAGATATTATTAATACAAGTCTCCAACTATTCAGCCAATATTTCCTCTCTTTTTCCCTTAATACGTATGTACGGTCTCTTATTAGTAAACTTCTTATTCTATCAATCAGATACAAAATAACTTTCTTACATTTATCAATAACTTTTAGTTTATGTATGTCTTGTTTTAACATTCCATCTTTTAGACCATCAATAACCTAGTACGTTTTCCCAATTTTCCCATCCAGTGATGCACCAGGATCATAGTCTATCATAATCTGTTCAAAGTGCTTTAGCAGTACTTGTAGAAGATAGAATAAGAGGGTTGGAAGGCATCTTATAGGTCTTCGAGTTCGACCCCGTGCTCTGACAGGTGACCTTACACCATTCTGGAGGAATGGCTGTCCAGTCTCTTCTTGAAAACCTCCAGTGATGGAGCACTCACAACTTCTAGAGATTACCCATTCCACTGATTAATCGTTCTCACTGTCAGGAAATTTCTCATTATTTCTAGATTGGATCTTTTTTGATTAAGTTTCCACCCATTACGTCTTCTCCCATGACCGCTTCGGAGAATACATCGACATACACACACACACACACACACACACACACACACACGTTCTCTGTGACAGCCCCTCAAGTACTGCAAGAGTATTATGATGTCACCCCGTAGTCCTTCTTTTCAGCAGACTACACATACCTAATTCCCTCAATCATTCATCTTACGGCGTGACAGAATGTGATGGAATGTAGTCTGGATTCCCAGGAGGGAGGGGCTGCATTCCAGAGGAGCCAGAGAAAACTGTGTGAGAAAAAGCGGGTGAAGACGGCACCTCCCTAACAGTTCCCAGAGTACTATGATGCAAGAAGTCTGCTTTAATTTGGGAAGATTTCCATAACCATTCAACTAAAAATAATTCCATATATTCTTCTATTATATACTGTATATTTAACTGGCCAATCTGTGAATTTACTTCATACACACACACACACACACACACACACACACCCAAACACACACACATACAAGTTCAGAAGCAAATTCACAGGTTGGCCAGTTAAATAAAATAAAACCTTGAGTTCTTGTACTTTTAATTAAAAGCTTTCTGCAAAATTTGTGCTACTTTTTTCTTTCCAGTGTGACTAAGGGATTGAGTTGAATTGATCCTGAACTGCTCGTGAGCTACATTTACACAACAAATTGCTGCACCTTAAGGGGAGAGGTTTCTTTTAATTCTCTTATTTTCTTTCTTCAATAGGAAAGTAGCTATTTTTCACTATGATAGAAAATTCCAAGCGACAAACAGAAACCATGAATAAACCTTCAACAGAGAAGTTGTGTGTTTTGTCACACAACCCTGCCACATTATCTCACACCGACACCCACTTGTACCTGGAAGGAAACGTTGGGAAATTTGCACACATCGATCTGCGCTCCCATAGCATTGCTGCGAAGGGGCCGTCAGACCACATTCGGCTTTGTTCCCAATGCAACTTTGACACACTAGCCCGTTGTGCAATCCATCTCGGTTGACTGTTTAAAATGACAGGCAAGGAGAAAACTCACTCAATTCACTCACCAATGTCCATAATGGGGAGCAATCCAAACACCACCACCCCAAAATATGGGCAAACGTACTGGAACCTACCCAAAAAAACGAATCTGCAAATATTTAACGTTTTCCTGATCCTTTCAGAATGCATGAAAAGTAAGAGAAAGGGATAGAAGCCCCACAAACTAGCTCCACATGGTATAGTGTAAAAAAAAATATCTGCCTGTTTTGCATCCCTGTGCAAAAGGGATAGCAAATAACACCTATAGCAGGGGTCCTCAACCTTGGCAACTTTAAGACTTGTGGACTTCAACTCCCAGAATTCCTCAGCCAGCTTTGCAAAGCTGGCTGAGGAATTCTGGGAGTTGAAGTCCACAAGTCTTAAAGTTGCCAGGGTTGAGGACCCCTGGCCTATAGCATCTTGGACTGAATTTGCATTATTTCACTGGCAGCAAAGTTGACATGTTCAAGCAACTATTGTACTTCTCATGGTCCCCAAATCATTGCCCTACGAAGTCACAAATCCACAAGCCACCTAGATTTCCTCAGGAAGTGTTCCATTCTGGGATCCGGACATGCTTTTGTGGCTTGCCCCTTTTACGTACCTTGCAAAGTCACAGGTTGGCAAAGATTTGAAGAGCAACACCACATTGTTCGGAACAAGGAACCCTTCGTTCCTGCCGGGTACCGCCGGCAAGCATTTGAGGAGCCACAGCCCTGCTTGGCTGTGTCTGCGTTCACTACCGAGAAAATAATAAATTATGAGGTTACTTATCGTCATGTGGAAGTATTCTCTCAAGACTTTTTTGGGGGGAGGCACAATTATCCTGCACAGTTGGTTGCAGTCTATGAGGTGACTTATTGTGTCGTACAGGTAGTCCCTTGAGCCCAATATTTCCATTGTTAAGCAAGACAGTGATAAAGTGACTTTTGCCCCATTATTAACTTAACAGCTGAGGCGATTCACATCAACGACTGTGGCAAGAAATGTTGTAAAATGGGGCAAAAGTCACTTTATCACTGTCTTCCACATGATGGTAAGTAACCCTTTGAAGAACAAGACTTACATCCATGGTACTTCTTGATCACAGAGAAGCAGGAGTTTTGGTTGGGCTTACAAACTTCCACTGGGGCCTTAAAGCAGTTCCCTTCATTAATTAAGCACTTGTGGCACTCCAAGCTATTGGCTGAAAGAAAAAGAATCAACACGCCACCAGACAATGTAATTTCATAATCTTTCCAAAGCGACATTCTCCAGATATGGCGGGACAGGACTTGCAAGAATTCCTGGCTCACTTCTTCATTATCTGCCCTGCGTAATCCCATCCTTCGAAACCTGGCTCAGGATTTTAGGAATGAATGTTCCCCATACTTTCCAACCACACCAATCTGGAAGACTGCAACAGCCATCCTGAAGGGGTGATAAAATTTGTAGGACGTGTCGCTAAATTGTGCATCTAGCCTCTCCAGAGTCGTTGGTTAAGAGATGGACAGCAAATAAATCTTATAAATACATAGAAATAAATAAGCTGATCATGTTGACATGCAGGTTTTCTCAGGAGGTCTATCCAGATATAACTACAGAGCTTTTTAGAACAATGTTTCTCAATCTTGGCAAGTTTAAGTTGGCACAGCTGGCTGGGGAATTCTGGGAGTTGAAGTCCACCCCCTCTTAAACTTGCCAAGGTTGAGAAACACTGTTTTAGGACGTCATTTTCTCATTCTCTGGGGCAAAAGCGATTTGGTTTGGTTCACACAGTAATTTCCCCTGAGAAGTGAGTTAAACAAACTGATAGGGATGTCTCCTATGCTTGTGGTTTATTGAGATGACAAGAAGCATCGTTATTGTTGGGAGACAATTAATTATCTAGCCATTAATTATTTTCCCCAAGCTAATTTTGTTTCCTTTTTAATATTCTTCACTGCTTCCCCTGATTGCATTAATTTATCATGTCTTGGATCTGCTCTATGCTTTGTCCTCTGAATGAACATTTCATTTTAAAACATTCCAATTCTAATTTGTTAATCGCCTAGTTTTCCCCTTGTTCTCAATTGTTCTCAACTGCACTCCATTGCAATATGCTTGATGCTTTGCTTTTAACCATTGAATTAATCATTTTTTTTCTGATTTGCCCATTACATTGCTCCATGAACCAGCAGAGAATTGATTTGACTAATATGAATTTTGTTTCCTGTGATCTTACGTTGAGGCTGATACAGAAAACACTGCTTTTTATATATGGGGCACTTTGCAGAGGTTGGACTAGAAGACCTCCAAAGTCCCTCTCAACCCTGTTTAAGAAGGATTGGTTGGTTGCAGCAACCTTCCCAATGGAAGGAGGCACCAGAAAATCTCTTCCATTTCATGACATCACTAGACTACAAGCCTAACTTGAAGACTTCATCTTTGCTTTGGTTTTACAAATCATCCAGATAACTTTAGTTTAAAATAATATATATTGATATTATTTCAAATACCGAACTACACTTAGGCAGGGAGGTTTCGTGTGTGTCTTACAGACACTCAAGAATAGAGAGCCGTGATTTGCACTTACCGAACCCAAGACAGAAAATGAAGATTGTAATGGACCCTTTATCCATCACAGCAACTCTATCAGAGAAGAGGGAAAAGTAGCAAATTATATAATGTGCTTCAGAGACCAAAGAATTTGTCCACAATTGGTTTCAGAAATGAGTATCTACTGGATGGGTCCATATTCTACTGGATGGGTCCATTCACCGCTTCTGGAGGCAGGTTTTTCCACTGGTTAATTGTTCTAACTGTCAGGAAGTTTCTCCTCAGTTCTAGGTTGCTTCTCTCCTTGATTAGTTTCCATCCATTGCTTCTTGTCCTGCCTTCAGGCACTTTGGAGAATAGCTTGATTCCTCTTCTTTGTGGCAGCCCCTGAGATATTGGAAGACTGCTATCATGTCCCCCCTCGTCCTTCTCTTCATTAAACTAGACATACCCAATTCCAGCAACTGTTCCTTATATGTTTTAGCCTCCAGTCCCCTAATCATCTTTGTTGCTCTTCTCTGTACTCTTTCTAGAGTCTCAATATCTTTTTTACATTATGGTGACCAAAACTGGATGCAGTATTCCAGGTGTGGCCTTACCAAGGCATTGTAAAGTGGTATTAACACTTCACGTGATCTTGATTCTATATCCCTCTGTTAATGCAGCCTAGCACTGTGTTGGCTTTTTTGGCAACTGCCTCACACGGCTGGCTCATATCTAAGTGATTGTCCACTAGAACTCCAAGATCCCTCTCACAGTTACTACTAATTCTGAGAGTTGAAGTCCAGAAGACTTAAAGTTGCCACGTTTGGAGACCCCTGATCTATCCATGAAGAGCAAGGAGAAAGAAGTTTTCAAAACTGGCCTTATTACTTTTCTGCTGGAGACAAACCACCCCTAACCTCCTTCATCCCCATTTATCCACCATTCCTTATCCAAAGCAGAATCAAGTACATCCAAACAACCTCTAAGAAAAGACATTCAAAGACTTAAAACCTGAGCGAAGCATTTCAGGTCGCTTAAAAGAAGAAGCTACGTAAAGTGATCTGGCAAGCCACCCCTTTGCATTATCTTACCAGCAGTTGATGAACTTGATGTGACAAAGAAACTCCTGGAATGCATCCTTACTGAAATATGGCCAAGCTAAGGAGGATGGTTGGATGGCCCCTCCTTCAAAAGAGATAAGCAGAAGGGTGGGGTTTCCTGCTTCTCCGGCGTTCATTGAATAATCCAAATTCAATACCACATTTATTTTGTTCCATTTTTTTTAATACCCTCTCAAAAGAGCTATCTCGATTTGGACGAAACTCTGCTTATGGTCCATCCCTGTCCCTTCCATTCTCTGCCTTCCCTTGAATGAGGAGTATATATTTTATTGTAGTAATAGCACCTGGACTTATACATACCACCCCCGTAGTGCTTTTACAACACTCTCTTGCAATTTCAGCATATTGCCCCCCCCCCCCTGACAATCAATCAGCGTAGCACACACAAGCCAATGCAAGCCCTTCAAAACATCCTAGGCCGACCAAAAGACCCAACAGCCCCAGAAGGGGTCATCCACAACATACTATGTAGGACAAACAGGCAGGAGACTGGCAGAACGCACCCATGAACACCAACTAGCAGTCAGAAGACATGATGAAAATGCTTCAATTTCACAACATATAGAGAGATTTCACCACCGTTTCAGTTGGGAAAATGTGTCAATCCTAAAGCAGGCCAAGTCCAAAAACGCCAAGGAATTTCTAGAATTCAGCTATCAATAGATACATAGATATTAACAACATCTATAGACTATGCAAAAGAGACAATCACCCAGCCCAAAAAGGAACAAAAAGACCCTAGTACAGTGATGGCAAACCTTTTAGAGACCGAGCGCCCAAAAAACGCCTCGCCCCTGCCCCGCCCCCGCCTCTCCTGCCCGCAGGGCCACCCACCACCTCCACGGCCCGCCACAGCAGATCGCCCAGGCAGCCCAGCAGCGTCACGGTGGCCACGCCCTCAGTCCGCGCCCCGCAAGATCATCTTTACGCGATGGGGCGCGAGGGCGGAGTCTTGTCCCCGCTGCCCAGCTGCCATGTCCTTGGCTGTGCTGCTCTGTGCAGGCTGCGCCTGGGGCGACTCTCCTCCAGGGCGGGCTGCTGGTGAGGAGGGGGCCAGGGGGAATGGTGGGGCTGGGGCGACGGCATGCATGCCCACAGAGAGGGCTCCGAGTGCCGCCTCTGGCACCCGTGCCATAGGTTCGCCACCACTGCCCTAGTATCTCTCCACCAACACTCAGCATCCAGATCAGCATAGATTAACTCCAAGGTTAACATCGGATCAACCATCATGTAAACAATATCCCAGTCAAGAAACTGCCCAAGAGCTAACAGTGAACAGCCCAACTGAAGAATCTCTTAAGACCACCCCCACCAACACCGACAGGGCAAGCCCCCAAAATATAAACTGACTCCTTACTAGCACTGACGGTCTTACCTACTTTGGCTAATGAAACGTCTGCTAGAAAACAAGCAACCTCAGAGAGCACCAAAGAGCCCTCACCCCCAACAGTCTGGGTCTTCATTTCACCAACCTCGGGAGGATGGCAGGCTGAGTCAACCTTTATGTTCAGTTAGACCACAGGACACCGTATTGTCAGACACCAGACAGTTAAATTGCAACACACTTAACAATTTGACCAACAAGCAAACAAGAAATCTTGTAAATGTTGGCCCCTTCAACTGCACTACTGAGGTTCAGGTCTTCTACAAAATAACTCCTGGAAGGCTTTTAAGGTATAAGTCAGCCAATTTTAGTCTGACAGCACCTAACTTTAACTAGCTACTTGAAATGTTAACAGGAGGAGGCTGATGTTCAGACAACATCACTCAACTGGTTTAAACGGTTGATGTTGAGTCATTTGTGATTCAGCTTGTCCCAAGAAGCTACGTGCTGCCTTAACCATCAGTTTGGTGTCACTTACCGAACTACAGTGACCTAGAGTCTAGTAAGAGACATACAGTTCAAATACTTGTAAATAAATAAATCAGGTATTACATTAAACCAGGGGTGTCAAACTGCCGGCCCACGGGCCGGACGCGTCACAATAAAACCGTGCCCACCCCATTGCCGGCAATGGGGGGAAAGTTCCAAGACGTCGCGCGATGTCACGTGACATTGCAAGTTTGACATGTCTGCATTAAACCATCCTATGGTTTAGCTCGACTATCGCATATTAGGCGAATGCAACTACACTTTCTTATCTAGAGTGTCAGGTTAAAGAGGTTGTGTGAATCCAGCCAAAATGTCTCTCTAGGAGTCTTCTCTAATCCACCAGATTCCAATATCTTTATAGCTGGTCAAAATACCATCTCAAAATGTCGAGTGATAGAATTTGGGTCCATAACAGCATGAAGAATGTTATGAATTAGGATGTCATAACAAGTTCCAAGTTCCAGTCCAAACAACTTCCACAAGTTTAGACCACAATGAACTCTAGCTATTGCTTGCTTTGAGTCATGCTATGATTGTAGAGTGCCGTATCTCCCCTGCACGAAGAACAAATTGGTGTAATTCTGGCATCTCTAGATGACAGCCATGGGCCCTTAGCAATCCTCTGAATGCATACACGGCACTATTGCGTTAAGCCACCATGTGGTATGTTTAGTTTGGGCGGTGTTGTATGAACACTACTCCTGTGGCCTGTAAACCATGGGTGGTGGCATAACCTGAGGGAATCAGGACCCTGTTATCATGTCACGATTTAGTGTGATGCATACCCCAGGCCCAAGAAATAGCAGGTCTTTTGACCCACAAATTGTGCAAGGCCCAGGAAGGTTTCCATTTTGGCTCTAGAATCTGTACCCTTACATAATGTCTTTGCAGAGATGAGGTGTTCCTCCCATCCGCCACCCCCACTTTACTCTATTTTCGTCTCAGTTTAATCTGACAATCTGCTTTTCTCCTGGGGCTTAAGGTGAGTTGGCAACACTGTGCAGTTACAAATAGGAAATGTTGCTTGGGTGCTTCCAAAGAGCATATTCTACATGATCTGAAGTCAACCAAGCCCCACTTCTTGGCAGCTGCTCTTCTGGGACTGGAATTTGCTTTAGAAAGATGTTATTTTTAATTTTCTTTGGCTTAGGAGCAGACATAAATCTGATTTAAGAGCAGCTGCTCAGTTGCGCTTCGACCAACAGCCTATTTAGGGGGGGGGGGAGTCCCCTAACCAATTCCCCCAAGGTTGCACTGCCAAAATCCAGCCTTCAAACTGCAGCAGAATAATTTTTCATTCTTCTCCTAACCCTCACCAAGCAGGGAAGCAGTAAAATGAGGGCATTCAGCCCGGTAGATTTACCATGGAGGAGGCATCACTAAACTGCTCCAATGATGTCAACGTGGCACTTCAAAGAATTATTTGAGACATAATTGTATTTCTCTACCATCTTTTTATTTATGGCGTTTGAGAAACATTTGTACAGCATGGGAGGAAACAGAGGGGGAAAGGTCTTGTTCGATCCTTTGCACAGCATGCAATTTTATATACATTTGATGCACACACACACCTGCAAGACACCCATCAATTGCAATTCAACATGTGTCTCAATCAGTGTTTTGCCACCTCAAGTGTGGACTTCAATTCCCAGAATTCCCCAACCAGCCATGTGACCATTTTTTGTTTATTCCGACAAACACACAGCACCACCCTCTAGTGGCAAGCCAAGGGAGTGTCACCATAAATAAAGTAACAGGGAAATTTTAAGATTCAACCCTTATGCTCCAAGTTTTCCCATTGGACAGCTCTATGGCTTATACTGGGATCTAACTCTGGAAAATATGATTAGGTATTATGCCCCTTCTTTCCCCTCCTCTTTCCACACTTCTGGTTAGTCATCCCAAGGCTAGGGCAGTAATTTGCCACAAAAACCTTAAATTTCATTCAAACTCATGATGTCCATGCCAGAAGAGGGAGGGGCAGTACATTTAAATTAATAAATAATTATAGGGCCAATGGAACCTTCTGAGACAAAGTGGCTCATCTAAACATGGTCTCCAGAACATCAAAGTCAAAGCAAACACTGGTTCCTAGTCCTCAAGATTTTACAGGCCACAGTGCTGACTGAGTAGCTTGTTAGTGATAGAAGCTAAGCCAGAGAGCCTCCACAACAAGACAAGACATCCATGGAAGATCAGAAACGGGAACAAGGAAAGTCGTTCTCCTGCAGCCAGAAGCCAGACCAGCTGAGAATGATGGGAACTGTAGTTGGAGGGGACCAGATAGGTAAACTGTCTTAGCCGCGTCAGACGTTGCTTTCGCAGGCCTTCATAAGAACGCGTTGGGAGTCAGCAGCAAGCTCCTGCAGGCATTGCCTCAACATGGAGTAGGTGGTATGGAAGGAGATACCCCCCGAGGCCAGTGCTCCGTAAATCGGGAAGCGGTGGAGGAAAAGGTTGGCCACCATCAGGCCTGTTCCAGTGGCCTTCCCCAGCAAACTGACCACCACATCCTTGTTGATGCTACGGCCTAGGCAGCTGTGTACTTCTTTTCTCAAGACCTCCATGGACTTCCCGGATCGTTCAGCCAGTCGGGACAAAGATGCTGCGTCGAGGCCAAAGTCCTGCCGGTAACTGGACAACTTCTTCAGCAAAATGGAAACGTCGCAGGTGAAGGCCAGGCCCGGCAAAGGGACAGCAGCGACCAAGCTGGAAACCAAGGCCACTTTCCAGATCTCCTGATGAAGGAGCTTCTTCTTCTTCTCTATGATGGCCGAAGAGACGTTGGGCAGAGACAGGAGGAAAGCCTGTTGCTTATGGGCGGGCAATTCGTGCTCCAGCGTTTCCTCAAAAGCCTGGAAGTCAAATTTCTCCAGGTAAAAATTGCTGAGGAGGAACACCTTGGCGTCGCTCATCCCAGCCTTGGAAAGCTTGCTCTGGCAGTCCCTTTTGATCACCTCCAGAACTTCGGCTTCCGTGGGTGGATTCTTCTTCCTCTGCTCGGCGTCCAAATCATTGTCTATCTTGGTGCGTATGAAGTAGAACCGCTTTCCCTGTTGGACAATGGCCTGGGCCAAACGAACGTGGTTTTCTTTAAACCGCTCGGAAGCCAGGATGATGAAGAAATCGTAACGGGAAAACTCCACCGTTTCCAAGTACTTATCAGCCTGGAAGTTGGGCGTTCCTATACCAGGCAGGTCCCACAGGATGACATTGGCGTGCCCGGGGTAAGCGTACGACGTGGGCTCCATTGTGGTCTCGGTCACTCCCGTTGCGGCCGCCCCTTCCGCTTCGTCACTCAGGCCCCTCAGGATATTAACAAAGGTGGATTTTCCAGCGCCCGATTCTCCTGTGACCGCAATATCCAGCTGGGTGTTCCACATGGTTTCCAGACTGGACTGGATTCGAGTCACCACCTCAGAGAGGCCTCCCAGTTCGTAGGCTTCCTGGATCTCGGCAATCTCTTTTTCACTGAACTCTTCAAAGCTGAAGCGGGTGGGCTTCTGCACCCTGTGGAAAGAGGCACGAGACGGTCAAAGGAATGGATAATAGTAATAATAGTAATAATAGTAGTAATAGTAGTAATAATAATAACAACAACAACAGCAGCAGCAACAAAACAACAATATAATAATAATAATAATAATAATAATAATAATAATAATAATAATAATAATAATAATAATAATAATAATAATAATAATAATAATGTTGGAAGGGACCTTGGAGGTCATCTAGTCCAACCCCCTGCTCAGGCAGGAAACCCTATACCATGGGTCGGCCATCCGAAACTTCGGATGAGCCGCACGGACCCATTTAGCTTAAAAAAAAAAAACGCTGGGAGCCGCGCGTTCGCGCATGCGCGCGCGCCCGCGGACCCGCGCATGCGCACCCGCGCACCCGCGCACCCGCGCATGCGCGCGCGCCGTTCGCGCATGCGCACCTGCGCACCCGCACCCCCCCGCACCCGCCCGCGCATGCGCGCGTGCGCCCGCCAAAATGGCGGAGGAGGCTCCGGAGCCGCAGGTAAGGCATCAAAGAGCCGCATGCGGCTCCGGAGCCGCGGGTTGCCGACCCGTGCCCTATACCATTTCAGACAAATGGCTGTCCAGTCTCTTCTTAAAAACTTCCAGTGTTGGAGCATTCATCGCTTCTGGAGGCAGGTTGTTCCACTGGTTAATTGTTCTAACTGTCAGGAAGTTTCTCCTCAGTTCTAGGTTGTTTCTCTCTTTGATTAGTTTCCATTTGCTTCTTGTCCTGCCTTCAGGTGCTTTGGAGAATAGCTTGACTCCCTCTTCTTTGGGGCAGCCCCTGAGATATTGGAACACTGCTATCATGTCACCTCTCGTCCTTCTTTTCATTAAACTAGACAATTCCAGCAACCGTTCCTTATATGTTTTAGCCTCCAGTCCCCTAATCATCTTTGTTGCTCTTCTCTGTACTCTTTCTAGAGTCTCAATATCTTTTTTACATCATGGTGACCAAAACTGGATGCCATATTCCAGGTGTGGCCTTACCAAGGCATTGTAAAGTGGTATTAACACTTCACATGATCTTGATTCTATCCCTCTGTTAATGCAGCCTAGGATTCTATTGGCTTTTTTGGCAACTGCAGCACCCGGCTGGCTCATATCTAACTGATTGTCCACTAGGACTCCGAGATGGAGAACCTGGATTAAAATCCCGTGTCAGGGTTAAATGCCAGACAGGTAAACCCAAGTGGGAGAAACAGAGGCATACAAAATATTAAATATGCATTGCAAAGTCCTTTGGAAAATAAAGTCGCTTCCCCAGAAAGGGCCTACAAATGATTTGGTCTTCTCTAACATACAGGTAGTCTTCAACTTATAATAGTTTGTTTAGTGACCATTCAAAGTTACGATGACACTGAAAAAAAGTTAAGTTATGACCGTTTTTCACACTTAAAACTGTTGCAGCATCCCCACTGGGTCACGTGATCCAAATTCAGCCGCTTGGCAACTGATTCATATTTATGACGGTCGCAATGTCCCGGGGTCATGCAATCCCCTTTTGCGACCTTCTGACAAGCAACATCAAAGGGTAAGCCAGATTCACTTAACAACGGTGTTACTAACTTAACTGCAGTGATTCACTTAACAACTGTGGCGAGACTGGTCGTAAAATGGGGTCAAAGCTCATTTTCACAAGTGTCTTGCCCAGCAATGGAAATTTTGGGCTTGATTGTGGTCGTAAGTTGAGCACTACCTCTACTCAAGAGAAATAAATCTAATTCCGAATGATTAACAATGATATCCAAACAAAAAAGTCCACGTTGTCCACAATCGGTTTCTGAACTCTGCCCCCTGGGGCAGGATTCTGGCCCAGTTCATCTAAGTCAATAAGCTAATGGAACAGAATCTCTGTAGTTCAGGGTTGAAAATGCTGTCAGAGTTGGCTGTCTGCTTGCAGATGTTTCATTACATTACAAGATAACATCCCAAGGGCAGGACAAGGAGCAACGGATGGAAACTAATCAAGGAGAGAAGCAACCCAGAACTAAGGAGAAATTTCCTAAGAGTGAGAACAATCAACCAGTGGAACTGCTTGCCTCCAGAAGTTGTGAATGCTCCAGCACTGAGCAGGGGGTTGGACTAGAAGACCTCCAAGGTCCCTTCCAACTCTGTTATTCTATTCTATTCCATTCCATTCCATTTCATTCCATTCCATTATCTAATTCCATTCCATTCCATATTTTCTATTCCATTCCATTCCATTATCTTATTCTATTCTATTCTATTCTATCCTGTATTTCTATTCTATTCTATTCTTATTCTCTATTCTATTCTATTCTATTCTATTCTATTCTATTCTGTATTTCTATTCTATTCTGTATTTCTATACTATTCTGTATTTCTATTTCTATTCTATTCTGTATTTCTATTCTATTCTTATTCTCTATTCTATTCTATTCTGTATTTCTATTCTATTCTGTATTTCTATTCTATTCTGTATTTCTATTCTATTCTGTATTTCTATTTCTATTCTATTCTGTATTTCTATTCTATTCTATTCTATTCTTATTCTCTATTCTATTCTATTCTATTCTATTCTGTATTTCTATTCTATTCTGTATTTCTATTCTATTCTGTATTTCTATTCTATTCTGTATTTCTATTTCTATTCTATTCTGTATTTCTATTCTATTCTATTCTATTCATTGTCACATTGCAGATCAACCATGTTTACACACCAGAGGAAAGAGACAGTGAGGCTAAGAAGGAAACGAAAAGTCCAGAACATATCCTCCCTAGCAACCCACACCCAGATAAGCAGGAAATAACACCAGACTATCAAGCAGGAACCCATACCCTAATCAAGGAACTACAGAGGAGGAAAACCGGAACCACATCAACACTGGCAGAACAAGCTACATAGTCCTTGGCTTAGGACAGTCATGGAGCCTGCCCATTGCAGCTGTAAGTTTCAACTGTCATCCAGGAGGTTATCCCATGACCTACTTGATTTTATAACCTTTTTTACAGCGGTCATTAAGTGAAGCCATCGTTTGCTACCAGGTGTTTTTGCCAAACACAAGGAAACGCCCATTTTCGGCAAAAATATAAATCTCAGTCATGTGACTGAGCAGGCCAGTTGCTGGGCGGCTGAAATGCGGTCACATTCATTGTCAGAACTTCAGAACCAGGTCATAGGTACCTATTGGGGAGAATCCATTGTAACTTGGAACGGTCACTAAAGTGACCAGTCGTAAGTCAAAGACTATCGGTACTGTACATAAACAGGGAGCAAACTCCACACTTACTCGCGCTGTTGACGTTACCTAGTTGCACGATGAAATAGCTCCAAACAAACAATCCAGCTCAGAGCACCAAGGACAATGTTAACAGTAAGTCAATACTAAAACAAACAACCATCATCCCAACATGACAACTGATTGCAACATTTATAAAACACATTCAGGAGTTCTCTGAATGTGGGCACTGGTGTTTCCATCCTCGCTTTCTCAGCCTCGGAAATATCAGCCTGGGAAAGTGATCCAGGGGGATCAGCTATGGAAAATAGGAGGATGTTAGTGTATTGGGAGACTTTTGACCAGAACTCAAGAGGCAGCAATTCCAGGATCCAATCTGGGTCGGTCACCAGGACCAGGGGTTTTGTCCTCCGAGCTTTTGGACTTGTGCTGGAGCCCATCCTCAGGGAACTGTCTTCACAATCTTCTCACACACACATTCTGGCGAGAGAGAGACACGTTTCCCGGAGGATGGGCTCCAGCGTGTGTCTGAAAGCTTGGAAGACGAAACCTCTGGTTCCGGTGATGTTGGATCCTGCAACATTATCCTGCGGTGTCCCAAAGCTGCTTTTCCAGGAGGCAACTGGACTTTCTTGTTTCTCTTTGAAGACGTTTCGCTTCTCATCCCAGAAGCTTCTTCAGCTCTGACTGGAGGGTGGAGGAATGGAAGGATTTATACTCCTTGCAGACAGCTGGTCATTTGCATCCTTTTAGAGAGAGCCGTTGAGGCCACTTGGAGGTTTATCTGTGTCCTCAAGGTCAGCTGAGTGGTGCAAATGGAACTGCTGAAAGGACTGTATTGCAGACTGGAGATAGACGATGTCGTATCCCTCCCCCTTTGTTGAGAGAGGGCTGTTCAATTTTGACATCGATGGCCTCTTTGACCCCTCTTTCAAACCAGCGGTCCTCTCTGTCCAAAATGTGGACTTTGCTGTCTTCTAAAGAGTGGCCTTTGTCTTTTAAATGCAACTGGACAGCTGAATCCTGTCCTGATGGGTTTGTTCTCCTATGTTGTGCCATGCTTTTAGGAAGTGGTTGCCAAGAAAGTCCAGTTGCCTCGTGAAAAAGCACCTTAGGGACAACCATGACCTGGATGACTGAGAATCTCCGTAGACATTATCCTGGGACACGTATCTTCGCCTTCCTTGGAGAGCAATTCCCCCTTTCTGTCGGCCGGCTGTCCTACCAACCTTTCATACAGGTGCAGGTCTTTCAGCAAATCTTCCCGCAGACGGGGGCAATCCAGGGCACCAGGCTCAAAAGCAGAGATCAGGTATACAAAGGGCTCCACCAGAGGGAGGGTCCCCAGGGATTCGGTACAGGCCTCCCGGAGGGCCTGGAGGACTTCCGACCGATTGTAACGCTGCCCCATCAACCGCTTGAGAGTGTGAAGTTCCAGATCAGCCTTGGACCGGGCGAAGTACACTTTTTTGCCCGCCTGCCGGGCCTCCAACACCAGGCGGGCGTGAGAATCCTCAAACCTGTCTTCCGTTACCAATACAATCAGGTCGGCCTCTCTCATCCATTGATCCGCGTGGCCTTTGCCATCCGTCGAGCGCTCCCACAGAAGTAAATTACTATAAATCGGGTCAGGGTACATGATGGGCTTTTCAGATTTCACCGGAGCCCCCACGGGGGCTGATCCGACATCATCTTCGGTCATCCCCCGTACGGCATTCAGAAGAGCTGATTTTCCGACTCCAGATTTTCCCACAAAGATGACAGAAACGTCCCCACAATCGGGGGAACCCGGAGCAGAGTTTGGAGAGGTCTCTAAGGACATGTTCGGTGTTGACGGAGAAATGATCTTTTCTTCTGAGCAGACTGCAAACCCTTCAGGAAGGAAAGACAAAGGTCAGAATGGAAGAAACGTCTTTTTTTTTTAGACTAAAATCAAATCCTAAGCATGGCTGTAGATACTTGAAGCAGTGCTCAGTCACACATGTTGACTACACCAAATCAAAATCAATTGGTCTCAGGCCTGGAGCACAACAAGGATAACAATAATTTTCATTTAATTTCACTGCAGGCCCACAAAAATTGGGATGGGTACATTTTCACCTCCCTTACCCAAAAAAATTGCTTATTGTTCTTTTCTTTATTCAAGCTTCTTCCGTTTTTCATTGCTCAGCAAGACTAACAAATCATAACGACGTTTTTAAATTAGGCCACGATGCAACCAAGACGTGGCCACCAAACTCAGGGATTTTTTAAAAAAAGGTTTTATCCTGTTTCTCCGGTTTTTGCAAATAAACCAAGGTGACAAACATACCTAATATTCCTTCCTTCTCCTGTTATCCCCACAACAATCCCTCTACAAGGTGGGTTGGGCCGAGACAGAATGACTGACCCGAAGCCTCCCAGTCGGCTTTCATGCCTGTGGTAGAACTAGAATTCACCGTCTCCTAGTGACTGGCCCAAAGTTTCGTTGACATGTTATTTTGAAAGCCTGCAAAAACCAGAGTAGTCTGGCTGCCAGCAGTTGCTAGTTCGTTTAATTCACACTGTCACACTACCCAGGGTGCACCATAAAGAGGCCAACGAGCCTCACACCCTTCACATTTTATTTTACTAGCACTGATGATGTTACCTAGTTAAGGTAACGAAACGTCTGCAAGAACACAAGCAAGCTCAGAGAGCACCAAGGACCTCCTCACATTTTATTTTGGGGGGGTTCTACTAACCTTGTTGAAATGTTAATTTATATTGCCAGTCCACGTATGACATGCCTTACGCTAAAATAAATAAAATAAATGGCCCAAAGACACCCAGCCAGCTTTCATATCAGAGGCAGCACTAGAACTCACCGGTTCCTGGTTTCTAGCCTGGCGTTTTAACAGCTAGGCCAGACTTTTTATTTTCTGGCTTTCGTGCTAGCTGGGGAATTCTGGGAGTTGAAGTCCACAACCACCTTCGGAGTTGCCAAGTCAGAGAAACCCGGCTCTCTACTACGAGGCCATCTAGCCGGGGATGCTAGAAAGAGGCAGGGAGGGGTTTTTTTCTGGAGCTGCCAGGAGCAGCCCAAGCGCTGAAAAGGAGCATTCCGGATTCTCACGGCTCATGCAACCTGGGTTGCAGAGAGAGGGAGAGACACGCTTCGCTCCTCGATCAGCCCCGGCTGGGTGGGGTTGCACGAAACGGACTCGCCAAGCCCGGGCCGGGCCCTCCGCATCTGGCCCTTGCAAAGCCGCCCTTCCTCCCCACCTACCTGCGGGTCGCCCCTGGAAGGACCGGGAGCAGGTCGGGCGTCCGGATTCCCGGGGCAGAGAAGCGTCCGGCGACCACCCCCCTCCCTCCCTCCCTCGCTCGCTCGGCTTCCCGGGCTGGGGTCTCCTCCGGCCGTTCCCGTTCCTCGGCTCTGCCCTCCCCGGCGCGTCAGAAGGGGCGGTTTTTGCGCCGCCGCGGTGCGAGCAGCAGCCGGGGCGGGGGAAGAAGGTGCAAGAGCGGCTTCTGGGTCGCGCTCGGGCCGCTGCTCCTGCTCGGGCCGCCCCGGGAAGCGCGTCGGAGGGTCCCCGCGCGGAGCAAGAGAAGAAGGGGTGAGGGGCACGCGACTGCCCACGCGTGGACTTGGCCGTGGATCTCTTCTTGGCCGCCCCCCGACGGAGGCGAAGCGGCTCCTGGACCCCTTTGGAGGAAAGGTGAGCTGCGCTTTCCCGCAAATCCGGGGAAGTGGAGAAGTGTGTGTGTGTGTGTGTGTGTGTGTGTAGGTGGGGAGGGGTCACCTGGAAAGGCGGAGGGGAGGGCGCGATCCCGGACCTCCCCCCCCCCCAAATAACACCGGGCAGGAAGCCCGGCTAAGCTCGCTGACTCCCTGCCAGATGTGAGCTGCAAAACTGCGGGCGACCTGCGGAGCGCAGCCAAAGGATGGTCGTTATTCCCTCTTTGCTGCCCCCTCACGGTGGTCTGAGGTATGGCAGCCCTTTAAGGCGCGGTCGAGACGCGGTGGCTTTCGATTCCTCCCGATCGCGGGAGGGAGGGACACCGGACAAAAGACGAAGCAGCGTCGCAGCAACTGGAGCGGGAGGGCCTTTGAACCCCCTAAGAATCCCTAAGCCCACCCCCACCCACACAGACAAGGCAAGACACCAGAATATAAACTGACCGCAAACAGCACTCCTTACTTACTGGCACTGCTGATGTTACCTAGTTAGGGTGATGAGACGTCTGCAAGAAAACAAGCTCGGAGAACACCTAGGCGCCCTTTGAACCCCTCTCAAGGAAGAAATTCTTTTAAACTCCGCCTACTGGGATCCCTCTGCTCCACCCCCACCCCACCCCCATTGCCCGGTGGCTTTTGATGGAAGTGTGTTGCCAGGTTTTGATTCCGACTTGAAAGCTAGTAGGGAACAGGCAGAAATCCCAAGGTTGACCCATGACTGCTGTGCTAGGTTTGCCACCAACCATATTGTGAAGTTCGCAGATGATACAACAGTAGTGGGCCTTATTCAGGATGACAAGGTGGAAGCTTACTGCAAGGAGGTTGAGGGGTTGGTGAACTGGTGTAAAGAAAACAGCCTAGTTTTAAATACAAGAAAAACCAAAGAGATCATTGTTGATTTCAGAAAAGGCAGGCACAGCCACACTTCTCTGTGCATTAATGATTCTCCTGTGGAGATGGTTACCAGCATCAAATTCCTGGGTGTGCAGCTAACGAGTAGGCTGACTTGGTCGCTAAACAGTGAGAAACTGGTGAAGCGGGCACAGCAGCGCCTGCATTTTCTGCGCCGCATGAGAAAAGCACATCTTCCTTCCCCTGTTCCTGACCACTTTCTACAGGGGGACAATCGAGAGCATCCTGTCATACAGCATCACAGTCTGGTTTGGAGGCATCACTGCTTCAGACAGGAAGGCAGTGCAGAGAGTGGTGAGGATGGCCGAAAAGATCACTGGCAGTTCCCTCCCTACCATCCAGGACATAGCACAGAAGCGTTGCTTGAGCAGGGCCCGCAAGATTTTCTGGGACACTACACATCCTCTCCACAACCTGTTTTCCCTGTTACCTTCTGGGAGGAGGCTTCGTGGTATCCGTAGCAGAACATCCAGATTCAGCCATAGTTTCATTCCATACAGCATTAACCTTGCGAACTCTCAAACTTCCTCCTTGCGTTATATATTCAAGATGGACAGTATTTAATATTTTTTTGCTATGTATATGTAGGGATGTGGGTCTATATATATGTTGTACATAGTATGTTTAGGTGTGTGTCATGTATATGTTTCACTTTGAGAGCGGGCAACTAAATTTCATTATTTTATGTGTGCCATTGTGCCCACAATATAAAAAATGACAATAAAGGTTATTTATTTTATTATTTATTAATGGAGTTTCCTCTCCTTGGCGCAGCTTGACACTTGCGATTCCAGAAGTCCTGCGCAGGGCGATGATACAGTAGTGGGAAAGCAGAGATGAGGCCGGGGAAAGGATTTCGCTAACATCAATGTGTCTCAACCTTGGCAACTTTTAAGATTTGTGGAATTCCCAGAATTCCCCAGCTGGAGTGGAATGCCGTAACACAGTGTTTCTCAACCTTGACCCCTTGAAGATGTGTGGACTTCAACTCCCAGAATTCCCCATGCTGGCTGGGGAATCCTGGGAGTTGAAGTCCACCCATCATCAAATTGGCAAAGTTGAGAGAGACTGCAGTACATGGTTGCATATGGTTGTGTGAAGGGAGATTCAGCCTGGGTTCTCACCAGAAGGCCCCTGCCTGGGCCATACTCACCTCCTCTCTTCTATTCCTGCAGCTCAGCCATGGCCAGCTTCCCCTATTTAGACGAAGCAGAGTTGAGGAACCGCAAGGTTCAATATCTGGCCCAGAAATCCATCGCAGCTGCCTCTCAAATCCAGGAACTGCTGGATTTTTTGAACTCCTTCAAGGTCCAGGTTGGGATCCTAGGAGAGCACCGTGCAGGGGTCAGCATGCTAGTTGAGGCTCTACTGAGCAAGCCTCGCCCAGTGACAAACCTTGCTACTTACTTCCGGAAAGCCCCACAGCCATCACTCTCTGCAGAGGTCCACATTCATCCCACCTTCCCTCACCTCATCTTGCATGATCTACCTGGCTTTGCGGCCACCGAGACACCGGCTGCCTATCTGAAGAAGCTGGGTGACCTACAGCGATTCAGCTGCTTCGTGATGGTGGTAGGAACCACGGGCTTGAGAGACGTGCATCTACAAGTCCTTAAGGCCATCAAGCAAAAGAAACCTTTCTTCGTGGTTCACACCAAGATTGACCTGGATCTGCACACAGCTAGAAGGCGCCTTCAATACAGATACAATCCTGCAGAGCAGCTGAACCGGATCCGGAAGGAGTTGTCTGAGACGTTGGCCAAGGATGGATTGGAGGCCCAGAAGATTTTCCTGGTGTCTGGGCTGCAGGCTGAGAGATATGATTTCGCTTGCTTCGAGGACGCGTTGGAAGGAGAAGTGCTCAACTTGAAAAGGTAAGATCGGAACATTTTGACTTTTCTTCCAGGGCTGGAAAAGGTGTCCCAACTCTTGCATATCTGTACAATGCCATTCTGCCCTTTTACGTTAGCCTGTTGAGGTAATGTCCTTTTTTCCTTAGTTGTTTTCTGTATGGAAGTCAACTAAACATGCTAAAATAGAATATTATCAAAGAAAGTAGAAACAGTTCTTAAAAAGTGGTTGCTAAGTGGGAAATCATGTGACCATGACTGTTTTTCTTTTCCCTGGTCCCTTGCCTTTCGGAATGCTTATCCTGGTGCTGGGATAATTAGGGATTACAAGAGAGTAAGCAGACACACAGTGAGAAATATCTAAAGGAATGCAGTGGTGCCAGCAGCCCAAGCATACTCAGGACTGGAAGCCACAAGCCCGCTACACAATCATAGTCTCCATTTTGCATTTGCTTAATCTCTTAATAGTCCCTTTCTCTTCAATCTTTCTGCTCTGCAAGGGAGGGACAAAAAACAGGTCAAGCATAGAACAACACATACTTTTAAAGGCGATCACATGACTAAGGAGCACTGCAAAGCCATTGATCATAAAGTTATTTTTCACCACCATTGTAACTTCAAATGGTTGCTGTTTGAAACTGTCGAAAGCAAAGTCTATCTTTACATGGCAATTTAAAACATGCCAGCAAAATCTTTCAGATTATTTATATTTATTTATTTATATTTCATATTTCTAAACCATCCCTCTCCCTCAAAGAGGGGCTCTGGGGTGGTGTACAGTCTAGCCAATAAAATGTATAAAAATTAATGTTAAAATTAAAAATTAGGTTTAAAAAAATTAAAATTATAATGAATTAAACATCAAAAGGGGAGAAAAATCCTACGATAGCATGGACATTATTGGACATGCCCAGCGTAGTCTCTGAGAAAGCCAGTGTTGAGTTCTTGATGCCTCCTGACTGTAATCTTATCCCTAATTGCAGCTAATGACTATAGGAAGACAATGTATATATTTACAGTATATTTCTGTTCTTTCTAGGCACCATGAGGGAAATCTAAAGGATTTCCCTGCAGTAAGTCAAAAGATGGTCAAGGAGCTGCTTGAGATTTGCAAGGTCAGCACCTTGGCTGAAGTCCCAACAATGATCCAGGGTTTGCTGGCCAATCCCACTCAAATCCATCTGAATGTAGCTGTGATTGGAGAAACGGGCTCCGGAAATTCTTCTCTAATCAACGCGCTGAGAAGAGTAGGCTCTGAGGAGAAAGAGGCGGCCCCCACTGGAGTGGCGGAGACCACCAGGAGAGCCACAGTCTACCCATTCCCGCTCGTCCCTAACAT
This sequence comes from Azemiops feae, assembly GCA_023970755.1. Lineage (NCBI taxonomy): Eukaryota > Metazoa > Chordata > Lepidosauria > Squamata > Viperidae > Azemiops > Azemiops feae. Next base: position 1,694,388 of record JALGBA010004281.1, on the reverse strand, counting down.
GTACCTTTGGGATTTACCAGGAGTGGGATTGATGGAGGATGACGTGAAGCGCCTGGATTTCAGCCGCTACAGCGTCTTCCTGCTGGTGGCCTCGGAGCGTTACAAGCACATCCACAGCTGCTTGGCCAAAATTATTGCTTCAGAGGGGAAACAGTCTTACTTTGTGAGGAACAAGATAGATGTCGACGTGGAGGCCCAAGCTGGAAACCAACCCAACTTGAAGGGGAAACTTCAGGAACAGATCCGGAAGAACTGCGTAGAAGGTCTGAAGAACGACGGCGTTGACTGTCCGGTCTTCTTGGTCTCCTCCTTCATGGCTGAAGCCTACGACCTCCCTCTCCTTCGGGAAGAACTCCAGAGTCGGGCTTCTGAGTTGAAGAGGAAGGCCTTGAGGAGAGCGATCCCCACCGTCTTCTCCCAGCTGGTAAGGCTCAAGAGCAAAATGCTGATGAGGGACGTGTGGGGGAAGACCTTGCAAGTTGGCCTCTCCTCTGTGGACAATTTCAAGGAGACTGTGGTTGAGAAGCTCCTGGCCACCATCACCAGCTTCTGCATCCACCTTGGTCTGGATGAAATATCTGTCGGGAACACAGCCCAGTGCACTGGCAAAGCAGCCCACCAGCTTCAGGCAGGGATTCAAAGCCGCTTTGCCCAGCCAATGCATCCCACCGACGTGCTCAACCTCATAGTTAAGCCTCCCTCGTGGAGCAGCTGGGCGTGGAGCCACGTGCCCTACTGGGGCCGAGGAGGTAAAGTGGAGGACACGATCTCTGTGGAGAACATTTACAATCTGCTGCAACAAGCTGTAGTGGAACTGTCCGGCGATGCAGAGGGGCTGCTGCTGGCAGCCTTTTCGGAGGACTAGAGGTGCAGTGCTGATACACACTTAACACTGCAGTGTCTCTCATTGTTGGCAACTTTAAGATGTGTGGACTTCAACTCCCAGGATTCCCCAGCCAGCATGGCTGGCTGGGGAATTCTGGGAGTTGAAGTCCACACATCTTAAAAGTTGGTAAGGTTGGGAAATACTGATTAAATGTTTATACAAAGCCGTTCCTGTTACAAAGAAATCAAATGCTTACTTGCTAGGATTTTGGTTCCTGGCTTACAGTACTGGTCTTATATAGTGGAAACTATTGTATTTTTCTGGGGGGGGAAGAGAGAAAATATATCTCATCGTAGGACAGGCTTCACATGGCTTGGCCTGTTCAGAAAAGCACGCCCTATGCCTAAACCTCTTTGAATTCCCCAGATGTACACATGCTTAGAAAGCTGCTTTCTGTCCAGGACAATTATATTTTGTAGATTGAAATAGTCATTGTTTGCATTTGTATGTCCCGGAAGCAGGTCATGTTACTAAAAACACTGGTGAGTGGTAGGGATTGTCCGCTCTTTGCTGCACACAACGCAAACTGCAGTGAAAAGTTCTACATGTTGCACATCTAGCCATGCCACAAGTTAATTGAAACAGTTGCCTGTTTGTAATTTGCTGCACGACCAATTAAAATTTATTGTACAATCTTGCTTTGATCATCCTTGTTTACAGTAGGCTACTCATTGGGTTTCCAAAATCTTCACCCTCGGTCAGGCCTTGCCTAATTGTTTTTGTTGTTTGTTTTTTTAATTGTTCCATCTTGATTTGTTTTGCCAGGCAGCACAGTCCAAATTCCCCTGGCTTCTACAAAATATTTGCCCAGCGTACTTGCAGCAAATTGTATTCACAGTGATGCAAAAGCATTGTGGTTTTCTGTGACACTCAAACTACCTGGGTGCTGGGAGAATCTCATTTGAATGACAAAATAGTAATCGTAATTGTAATTGTAATTGACAACTACATCCAGTACTTGGGGCAGAAATTAATATAGAAACTTAACCTGTCCTCCACATTAAATGGGAAGTCAAGACTACTATTAGAAAAGATGTACAAATACAGGTTGTCCTCAAGTTATGATCATCCACGTAGCTACTGTTTGAAGTTACGACAGCACTGGAAAAAGCGACTTACAACCGGTGCTTGCATATAAGATTACTGCAGTTCCCCAAGGTCACATGATCACAATCTGGGGACCTGGCCACCAGCTCACATTTGCGACAATTGCATCACCCCAAAATCACACGACTGCCATTTGCAACCTTCCCAGCCAGCTGCCAATAAGGAGTTAATTTTTTTTGCTTTATTTTCTTCTTACTCTCTTTTATATTTCATTATACAATAAAATATCAAAGGAAAAATAAAGTGCCAGGAAGCATTAACCCCCAAAAGATACAGAAGTACATGTATAGATCACAATGCACTTGCAGAATGTGTAAATTTACATGCAAAAGGCCTGGACCCACAGCAACTTCAGCTTAAAAAGATCTTTTGCTTAAAATTCTCTCCACCTTAAGTATCCAGAAAAGGGCAGCCAGAAGAAATAGTCCTGCACGGGACCAAACTTGACAATGCTTGGATTTACTTCATTCTGAGCCAATCTCACACATTTAAAATCTAGATTCACTAACACCATTGCAAAAACAATGTCAGGTTTGATCATTTTCAGGATCACCAAGGACCAGTGCTTTTTTTTGTAAAACAAAAAGGTGCTGGAACTCACACACGTTACACAACCCGCCTTGCCTACCCTACAAGGTTCCATCCAAAAAAGGTGCCGGAACTCCGTTCTGGGCGTTCTATGACAAAAAAAGCCCTGCCAAGGACTATCCCACTACCTCAAGACAGAAGCCACTTTAAATGACCCAAAAGGTAGCAAAGAAATGTAGTTTTGTAAGGATGGAGAGTGACACTTCCAGGGTCCCTTCATTTTATAACACAAGGTTATTTGCGCTGATGGGTTTCCTGAAAAGGTGTACAGGGCTTGGGGGTTTTTTGGTTCACATTTCTGATTGTTCTCTACAGCATGAATTTTTAACAATATTCTCACGAGTACAGAATTCAACAATACGTGTTTATATCTCAGAAGGCTCACTCCAAGCCCTGGGTCTTCAATCTGTCGTGCATACTTAAAAAATAATAATTAGAAATCTGCAGCAATTTTGCATCTTTAAAGACCCGCAACTATATTGCTGGAACACTCGAGCTATGCACACAAGCAACCACCTGCTTTGCAGAATGTACTGCATTTTACTTAGCAGCAAGATACCGAGAATTCAGTAGACTGATAATACCCTGTGACGAGGCTGTAACATGATTTCAGTGTAACCTACATTTATTAGATATAAATATATAAACTTCCTGAAATAGCTGACAACTAGGAAGCAGTTATCCCTATTGAATGATGGCGCTGGTATTTGCAGTTGGCACTCAAAGGAGTTGAGTTCAGCGTTGGCATCTTGTGCCCTTCAGAATGATCATTCTCCTTTGCTCTTCAGAGCAGCACAAATTGGCTCCCTTTACATTTTCTTAAATAAAAATAAGGGGGTAGCCTTGATGACTGGGGGGGAATGTTGTACAGACACAAGTTAGGATGTGAAGGCTGCTTGCCAGAGAATTAGGTGAAAGTATCTCCAACTAAGAACATTGCCTTTTCTGTCCTTAGGTTAGAATTTCTCACCTTTAGCAACTTTTAAAGTGTGTGGATTTCAACTCCCAGAATTCCTTAGCCAGCTACAGATAGTCCTCAACTTACAACAGTTCATTTAATGATCATTTGAAGTTACAACAGCATGGGGGGGGAAATGAGTTTTTCATACTTATGACCCATGGTCACATGATCAAAATTCGGATGCTTGGCAACTGACTCATATTTATGATGGGTTGCCATGTCCTGGGGTCATGTGACCCTTTGGTGAACTTCTGACAAAGTCAACGGGGAGGCCAACTTCACTTAGCCCCCCCCCCTTCTACTGGCTTAACACCTGCAGTGGTTCCCTCCACAACTGTGACAAGAAAGGCCGTAAACTGGGGCAAAATTCACTTAACAAATGTTTTGCTTAGCAACAGAAATGTTGGGCTCAACTGTTATAAGTCAAGGACTACCTATATGCTGGCTGAGGAATTTTCTGAGAGCTGAAGTCCACACAGCTTAAAAGCTGCTAAGGTTGAAAAACGCAGAGATAGGGAAATGTTTCTTTACAGATTCTGAGCTATCTTTCGAAAGGGAACATAAGTAGCCCTCCATTTCCCCCCCCCCCCAAAAAAGGGGAATATGGCTCTCCATCCCAGGCAGCAATGTCCATTGCCTTCCATTCCCCACCCAGACTCAGGAAGCAGAGGGATTGGTTAGTGCTCCTGCTAGAGCTCCCCGCGAGCATGGCGGATATAGTGCTCATGCAAGCCTGCCTCGTAGCTAAAACTCTCCCCACAGTCCATGCAGGAATAGGGCCAGGAGGGCAGCATCTCCTGTGTCTGCCGGTGGAAAACCTGGTGTTGACGCAGGCTGGACATCTGCCGGAAACACTTGCCGCAATCGGAGCACTGATGAGGCGAGCTGTGGCCCGCCGCCTGGCCTAGGCAGTGATGCTTATAGCTGGCCAGTTGGTCAAAACGGCGGCCACAGTCAGGACAGCCAAAGATGGGGTGCAAGCAGTCGCTGTAATCGGAGGGTGAGGGCATGGCATGGCTTCGCTGATGGCAGATAAGTGCCCGGGAACTCTGGAAAGCCTTTTTACAAATGAAGCAGAGAAACAGGGCATCCCGCAAATTGGCCTCAACGAAGTCCTCCGGATGTTCTCGCTTCATATGCCGTTCCTTGAATTTCTCGTCAGGGAAGGTAATCAGGCAGTGAAAGCACTGATTGGCACCCAAGCTATTGGCACCCAAGCTATCTAGAAATGGAGAGGGAAGAGAGGCAGCAGTGAGTATTAAGTTATTTAGGTACATCTTTTAATCTACAGATTCCACGACAAGCAATGGTATAACAGTATGACAGTACCACAGCAAAGAAACAACTGAATAATCTACAGGTAGTCCTCAATTTACAGCCATTAAAAATTACAAGAAAAGACTTATGACCGTCCTCACGCTTGCAATTGCCACGTGATAAAAATTTAGGCGCTTGGCAACTAACATATATTTATAATGGTGGTAGCGTCCTTGGGTCATCGCCATTTGCGACCTTCCTAGCTAGCTTCCGACAAGCAATGTCGGGGGGGGGAGGGGGGGGGAGCCTGATTCGCTTAACAACCAGGTAATTCACTGAACGAATGCAGTGATTTGCTTCACTTGTAACTGTGGGTTTGTGCGCCTACAAATCAGTGTTGATACCTTGCAACTGCCAGGAAAAGTCCCTGAAGTTTTCTTGGCAAAATTTCAGAAACGGTTTGCCACTGCTTGCTTCCTAAGGCTGAGAGAGTGAGTCCACGGTCCACGGTCGCCCAGCTCACTTTGTGCCTAAGTCAAGATTAGAACTCATGGCCTTCCAGTTTGTAGTCTGATGTTTTAACCCAGGGGTGTCAAACTGCCGGCCCACAGGCCGGATGCGTCATGCCGAAACCGCGCCCACCCCAGCTCCGGCAATGGGGAAAAAGTCGCGATACGTCGTGACACATCATGTGATGTTGCGAGTTTGACACCCCTGTTTTAACCACTAAACCAAGGGGGCTGTGGACCAGTACCCATCATCAGCCTGTTAGGAACCAGGCCGCAGAAGCGAGCGAAGCTACATCTGCATCTGCATGGGATCTAGATAACACATGAAATCATCCCCCTGTGTTGTTTCCTTCCTTCTCTCCCCCCCCCCCCCCCATGGAAAAATGGTCTTTTCCAGAAACCAGTCCCTGCTGTGAAAAAGGTTGGGGACGACACCATCTCTCTTAATGTAACTATAACCTGCTAGAAATCCTCTGGCATCCAGGACCAGACTCAACACTCACAGATGCCAGTGTCCTCAGAGCATTCTTTGCCCTCTGCTGGCATTATTGCAATGTTTCCGTCTCTCCGGAGAGATCCTGGTTTATAGGCTGGCAGATGCTTGTGGGATGGGGATGCGCCATTGTTAAAATTTGACACTTTTTCAAGGAAGGGCCCAGCCAACGTCAATTTGCCAACTGCAGAAGATTCAGCCATCGCTTCCTGTAACCAGTAAAATCAAGTAGTGAGCAAAACAAAAAACAAAAAACATCCAGACCCATCTACACACCACAAATGGAGACTTTCTAAAGGCACGTGAGAGAAACAACCTGGAATTGAGGAGAAACTTCCTGACAGAAATCATGGGCACTCCATCACTGGAGATTTTTAAGGGGAGACTGGACCTGTCTGAGATGGTATAGGTCAGGGGTAGGCAACCTTGGCTCTTTTATGACTCGTGGACTGGCTCAGGAATTCTGGGAGTTGAAGTCCACGAGTCATAAAAGAGCCAAGGTTGCCTACCCCTGGTATAGGTCCTCCTGCTTGAGCAGGGGGCTGGACTAGAAGACCTCCAAAGTCTCATTCTATTCTATTATTTATTCTATTCTTCTATTCTATTTATTCTCTTCTATTCATTCCATTCTCCTATTCATTTCATTCTCCTATTCTGTTCCATTCCATTCTATTCTATTCTATTATTCTATTCTATTTATTCTATTCATTCCATTCTCCTATTCTATTCTATTCTATTCATTTCATTCTCCTATTCTGTTCCATTCTATTGTATTCATTCCATTTTTCTATTCTATTCATTCCATTTTTCTATTCTATTCTATTCATCTATTCTATTCTATTGTATTCATTCCATTATTCCATTCCATTCACGTTGGGCTTCATCTCTTTCTGCCTTCCAGGTTCATTACAGGACATTGTGCCAATTCTAGAGCCCCAAATATCCACATTTCCCATTTCCCCCCCCCTTGCATAATTCAGCTCCAGCCCCAGCACATCGTACCTTTTTTTCAAGGCCCTTTTCATCAGTTTCCTCTTACAGCCAGCTTAAGAGGAACTTTTAAGCGCCTTTTCTCCTTCTCGGGTCAACCAGACAAGCAAGCTCTCAACGCAGGAGATCCAGAAGGTAGAATGTGGGGTGTGTTTCTCCCCCACACACAGACACCATCACCAATTTGTCAAAAGGAGGAAGATCCAGCCGGGCCTAAGCAAGAGACGGAGGAAGCGGCGGGCTGCGTTACCTTTTGCGGAAGGGCCTGCAAGGCTTCTGCCCAGAGAACAGGGGCCAGGCAGGGGCCTGGGAGAGGGACGAGGGGCTCCCCCTCAGCTCGTCCTCCCCTCTCGGCTTCCCGTTAAGCAAAGGCCTCGCCTCGAAAGAGGCTCTTTCCTTCCGCCTTGCTGGGGAACCGGATCGAGGCCTCAAGCCCTGGACGAGCCCCTCTGCCGCCCCACGCCGAGGCCAGGCCGGGGCTGCTGCTGCTGGCCTCGCCGTCCCTCGCTCGCCCGCCCGCCCGCCGCTGCTGCCGCGGCCTACCCCTCCCAGGCGCCTCTCCTTGAAGCCCCAGCGGCTCCCGGAGCCTTCCATCGGGACCCCTTCCAGCTGCGGCCCTCCGAACGAGGAGACCTGCCCCAAACCCGTGCCGGCTCCTCGGTTACCCTCACCAGACCACCCCGCTCCACACTAGGCCTCGGTCAGGGCCCTTCCTTCTCCAGAAAGGCCCCCGCTTGCCGTGGAGCGAACCACTCCAAACGCCTGCACGAAATTCTGACTCTTACTTCCGCTGTGCGTCCAGGACTGCCGCGCGTTATTTTCACACCGAACAAATAAGACGTTTAGGGAAGTGCGGACGCTTCCGGCGCTCAATCTCTGAGCCAGATCTCATAAATTATTGTAACTTGTTTCAAGGCAATATTATAGACAGCCTCGCGGGGGGGGAGGAGGAGGAGGAGGGGTCGAGCAACAGCGCACGCGCACCACAGAAAGCGTTCTACAAAGCGCCGCTAGACCTGTATGAGTGAGACGCAGCTGGGCTCCAGAGTTCCGCTGGCTTGTGCCATCTGCGCATGCGCCTAGCAATGCGAGATTCCCAGCCGCGATGCACGTTAAACGAGGCGCGCAGGCGCCGTCCGCTCTAGCCTGCTGGTCAGTTTTCCAGCAATGCTCCTGCTTTGAATACAAATAGGAAATAAGAGTAAGAGTAATTTTGCAATTGTTTATATTTCAGGAATATCTTGTGTCTGTTGATTTTCATAAAATCAACATCTGATGACGAAGGTACCGCGTAGGGGTTGTTTTTTTTTTGGGGGGGGGTTAAGTTCGGAAGCAGTAAAGATTCAGTCCAGTTAATTTATAAACATGGGACTGCATCAAATTGTTGCAGCAGTTTGTTCATGGTGCATTTCAACTGAAATTTCCTCCGGGTAGGGCGTGGGATTACAATGGCTGTTGCTTTTTGAAACGGTGGAGGCCTTAATAGGCACAGTACAACTTTCTCTCTGAACAGCTAAGTAATACTTCTGGATAACCTTATCCTTATGGATTATGTCGCATTAAATGCAATGGAATTTTCCAGAGTCAAAAGGCACAAAACTGCTTCCATACCTGTATATGCCTATTTATGTAGTTACGGGAGATTTGGTGAATACAGACCTATTTGGCAAAAACTAGATTTTAGGGACTGGGTTTCGTATATTTGGACAAAAATAGCAGTAGTACTTAAGACTCATGTAGCACCCCATAGTGCTTAACAGCACTTTCTGAGCATGCCCCCACCAATCTGGATCCTCATTTTACTGAGCTCAGAAGGGTGGAAGGCTGAGTCAATCTTGAGCCCCGTCAGGATCGAATTCCAGGCAGTGGGCAGAGTTAGCCTGCAATACTGCGTTCTAACCATTGTGCCATGTCATTTTCCCAACATTTTCAGTGTTTTGAGTATTTAAAAAATAGAAAATGAAATGCCACAGTGAATTGCACCAAGAATTAGATAATGTGGGTATAAAATCCCTCTACTGTAGGCACACATGCATAAGGTATTAATTCGCCTCCTAAACCTCACCTAACAATTGTACCACAGACTGGTAGCATCCGAAGTATTAGAAATCTGATCAGCAAAACAAACAACGTAAACACTTGTCCACTCATGATTTGCATTTTTCATGTTCACCCAAATATTCAATTTCAGAAGCAAATAATGCCCAAAGCGAGAGTCAATCCTACTTCATGGTTTAGATCCTCAATAAGCACTTTCAACTATGAACAGCAAATGAGGACAATAGCTGGAGTCAGTCCCTGAATTGACAGGTTTTTAACCAGTTTCCTCACAACCACTATAGTGGCATGATTTGTGCTGAACCCAAACCATGTGTGAACCACGCACTTGGTGATGACCTGGACTTAGGGGACAGTATCAATTGTGAATATGTGCAGATGGCCCTACTGTCTTTGGGCACTTGCAGTCATGGATGCAGGGTCATGAAAGGACAGCAAGGAAAGCACTCAATGTCCTAACCCCACCCAGGAACATACGATGTCTTTAGGGAAACACACAAAAGGGGACATTTTTAGATACTTCTGCTTTCTCCCTTCTTATCTACAGTGTGTCAGACTTACTGGGTGAAATCTTTATCTTATGTGTGTCAGCTTTGCCGGGTGGGTTGCTTATGTAATCAGAAAGAATAAATACAAGAATTTCTTGTCATTCGGGGCTTCTCTCCTTTAGAGCTGAATAAAACGTAAAGCTTAAAGGCAACTTCTGGTTTCCTGTATTTTTTATCATGCAAAACCTCAGAACCTAAATATCGTTGGTATCCTCTTTTAGTCGTTCCTCAATTTCTATACAGCTAAATTCTCAACCTATGACTGTAATGGAGCCTGACCGTTACGATCGTAGCTCGTATGGTTATAACGTGGGTCATGCGACCAACCTCATTATATCACCTATTTTGTGGCGTTTATTAAGCAACTGCTGTGATTTAGAAGTGACCACTGCAGCCAGAAAGTAAATTGGTTGTTCACTATGGGCTGGCCAATGCCAGTTTTCAGCAAAAACGTCGTAAAATGTGGTCAGGTCATAAAATGCAGGTTAGTTGCAGAGGGCCTGAAATATGATCATGTGGCCTGGGGGGGGGGGGCACAGTCAATAGAACTTTGGACTAGGATTGTATCTCTGGGGAGGTCTATTGTAACTTCCACCGGTTGCTAAGCGACTGGTTGTTGAGGGCTACCCTAAGGTCTGCTTCTTTGGTGACGGCAGAATGAATGGTTGCTATCCTAAAATCTCACAAAAGACATAAGAGATCCTGGGTGTGTCAGGAATGACTGTGCACCATTAAAATCAGAGAAGATCAGGCAGCTTCATTTGCAGAGACAGTCGTTGCCTTTCAAACCAGAACTGGCTTCCCTTTTCAGAGAGATCCCGGCCAAGGACTGCACAAAATCAGCACCCCTGAGTTTCTCCCATTTGCAGACAGAGATGGGCACAATAAAAGGTCATATACATACAGAATCGTTTTTATTAAACCGTTCATCTCCTAACTACCGTGAAGAGATTATTGTTGAAATTCATGAGTTAGGTGGATCAGGCGCCATGCCCGGGAGCTGTTTTCTTAAAAGCCAAACACGCACGCACACGCACACACACACACAAACAAACAGAATACAGCTTCAGTTCAGCATGGGCCACCCAGATGCCAACGTGACGACAATGGAAACGGGACCCTGACTGGGAAGGAACCGTCTGGGAAAGCAGAATCTTCCGCATGGGACAAGTGATCCCAATCCATCCCTTACTATCTCTCTACCTCCCCATTTGGGACGGGTCTGGCAGAAGACAATTCTGCTTCCATTAATGAAACGGATCCGCAGAGCACAATTCTCCTAGTGCCACTGTTAACAAAAGTTCACGAACAGGATCTCCTTTGGGGGGGTTAGAACATTTTAGGGACCGTCCGATCCAGATCACTGAAGGGCAGGGACAAGGGGAAACCTCACTTCCTGCAGATGGGCTGAGCTGTTTTTTGTTGTTATTGTTTTAAGTCGCTACACTCACCGCCAGGGAGGCAGGATACAAAAGTGACTGCGCTCAAGCTCACGCCTCTCCTCGTTCCAAAGCTAAATTCATTTCAGAAATATAGAAATGTGTTTTTTTTTTTTATAAAGGAACTTAACGGTAAAGGAGGTTTCTGCTTTTCCGTATTCTAGCAGGGCAGATCCCTTCTTAGCAGGGGCCACCTATCACAGCAGGGAAAAATGGAAGTGAGCTGGGGGGAAAAGGGTCGAAAACCGACCTATAGCTCTCCGCGAGCATGGAGCATGTAGTGCTCGTGAAGTTCGGATACCAAGCCAAATTCGCCTGGGCACTCGGTGCAGTGGTACGGTCCGTCAGCCCCATCTGTGTCCTGATCCCCGTTAGCCTCTCTGGGAGCAGGAGAGGGAGCAAGCTTATTACGAGGAGGGGCGGGAGGGCTTCGGCGCCAGCTGTGTTCACAGCGATGGCCCTCCAGCGTGGCAGGAGAGGTAAAGCCCACGCCACACTCGGCACAGATGTAGTGAAAAGCTCTGCCCCGGCCGGAAGTCGGGGCCATCCGCCCTTCCTGGCTGTCAGGATTCCCCGGCAAGATCAGTGGGGGTGGGGGTGGCTTGGCTGAAGAGGAACCACTGTGTGGCCTTTTGCGCCCCACGTGGTAGCTACGGTGCACCTTCAGGGCCCGAGACGTGCCAAAGCCACGCCCACACTCAGGGCATTCGTGCCACTCGGGGCTAGGCGCCTGGGAGGAGCTGAGGCGGTCCTGCCCTCCCTCTCCGCCATCATCCACCTGTTCCCCAGCCGTTGATTTTTTGGGTTCTTTGCTCTGGGGACCTAGCAAAACAGAGAGAGAGAAAACACAGTGAGGTATGCAAGCATAAAGTACCTTGGCTTGTCCCCCACTCTATAGCTTTAACATGGCAAGCATTTGTCTATGGAGATTCTCAGTCATCCCAGGACATAGTTGTCCCAAAGGTGCTTTTCCAAAAGACAACTGGACTTCCTTGAATTTTTTTTTTTCTTCCTTGAAAACGTTTCGCTTCTCATCCAAAAAGCTTCTTCAGTTTTGTTCTGCTTTTGGAAAAAGCACCCTTGAGACTTTCCTCCTTTGCCAGCCCCAAGGACAATTTGCTAAATCAAGTTTTACGTATCTTGTGGAGTCATAAAGGAATGTGAGGAAAGCAACTTGCAGAAAAAATACCTTAAGAAGGTGCAAGAACTACAGCTGTTCAGTGGTGCTGGAAATAATGCCCTTCATATCCCCTAAAGCAGGGGTAGGCAACCTTGGCTTTTTTATGACTCATGGACTTCAACTCCCAGAATTCCTGAGCCAGCCATGCTGAGGGGAAAGGGAGAGGTTTCCAAGCTGAGCCACGCTGGCTCAGGAATTCTGGGAGTTGAAGTCCACGAGTCATAAAAGAGCCAAGGTTGCCTACCCCTGGACTAGGACAACCAATTCAAATTAAATTTGTTTTTTACACTAATCCAGGGGTAGGCAACCTTGGCTTTTATGACTCGTGGACTTCAACTCCCAGAATTCCTGAGCCAGCCATGCTGAGGGGAAAGGGAGAGGTTTCCAAGCTGAGCCACGCTGGCTCAGGAATTCTGGGAGTTGAAGTCCACGAGTCATAAAAGAGCCAAGGTTGCCTACCCCTGCCCTAAAGTAATACTTTGATTGCTTTTTTTTTTACAGATTACCACCAAGCACAATAAATTTAATAGCTGAGCCTGTGCCCAGCATCAAACCCGAACATCTCCTCTACTGCCCCAACATTTCTTGTTACGTAACACTCCTACCTATAATCTGACAGGTCCTGGATATTCCTATTATAGATGCCAATTATACCTGGATAGCCATTGGCAGATGGGGTTGCGGGACTACTGTCACCAGAAGATACTGAGGTTGCTTCTGATTCCTCCTCCTCCTCCTGCATGGCCAAAATACCTGGAACAATTAAAACTCTCCATGAGTTCTGCTATTAACCGTTCTCTACCCTACTCTTAGATCATGAACGTTTACATGCTTAAGTCAGGGGTCTTCAAACTTGGCCCTTTTTTATGACTTGTGGACTTCAACTCCCAGAATTCCTCAGCCAGCGTGCCTGGCTGAGGAATTCTGGGAGTTGAAGTCCACAAGTCATAAAAGGGCCAAGTTTGAAGACCCCTGGCTTAAGTAATGAATCAAGAAGCAGTTTTTGATCACTGAGCCTCAAAGGCAGACCAAGAATATCATCTACTACAAGTTTCTCAATGCTGCAGACTGGTCCCAAATAATGGCTATCCTATGTAGAGAACCCTATAGATAGTTGCTATCCAGAGCAAAGTACCACAGATAAGTTTTCTTCACTCCAAAAACAAAAATTCTTCAACCACTGGTAGTCCTTGACTTACAGCAGTTCATTTAGTGGCCATTCAGAGTTACAAGTGACTGGTGACCATTTTTCACACTTATGACCGTCGCAGCAACCCCCCCCCCATGGTCACGTGATTAAAATCCAGGGGCTTGGCAGCTGATTTGATATTTATGACGGTTGCAATAACGGTGTTACTAACGTAACTACTGCAGTGATTCACTTGGAACAGCTGTGGCAAGAAAGGTCATAAAATGGGGCAAAATTCATTTAACAAATGTTTCACTTAGCAACAGAATTGTGGGGCTCAATGGTGGTCGTAAGTCGAGGACTACCCGTAATTGCGCGGAGGACTCTGGAAATGTAATATTCCACATGCCGGATCACACTTTCATCCTCATACCCCAACTTCTCCAGAGGGTTCATCAATTGATTTCCCAAGTCGAAGAACATGTGGGTCCCAGGAGCCCTTCCAGAATGATATGGAACGGAATAGAATAGAATAGAATAGAATAGAATAGAATAGAATAGAATAGAATAGAATAGAATAGAATAGAATAGAATAGAATAATGGAGGAATAGAATAATGGAGGAATAGAATAGAATAGGATAGGATAGGATAGGATAGGACAGGACAGGACAGGACAGGACAGGACAGGACAGAATAGAATAGAATAGAATGGAGGAATAGAATAGAATAGAATAGAATAGAATAGAATAGAATAGAAGAATGGAGGAATAGAATAGAATAGAATAGAATAGAATAGAATAGAATAGAATAGAATAGAATAGAATAGAATAGAATAGAATAGAATAGAATAGAATAGAAGAATGGAGGAATAGAATAGAATAGAATAGGAGAATGGAGGAATAGAATAGAATAGAATAGAATAGAATAGAATATTTTTACTTTAAATGTACACTAATCAGCATACATTAAAATGAGATTTCATTGCATATAGCTCTCAAAGGTGAGCACTAATATACACTGCACAAACATGACAAAAAATAAATTATGCATATATACACACACACAGAGACATATTTGTCACAACGGGGCAACCTGACAGCAAACATCTGCTTGTCATTTCGGCACCCGACGGCCGGGCAACGGGTGGATGCTTTACTCGCCTCTCCAGGGCTGCTCGCTTTGAGCTCTCCTTGCCCAATGCCACCCTCTAGTGCTCTGGTGCAACACGTGCAATTAACGGGAAAGTTAACGGTCCCTCCCAGAGGCTGCCTTTGGGCTGGACTAATTAAGCTCCCAAGAAGGGGCGATTCCGACGTTGCAGAGCCCCAGAGCCGTGATTTTTCAGGAGGCCTCCCAGAAAGGCCCCCTAGGGCGCCACTGGTGCCCCTGACGCTCTTTCCCAGGAGCATCTCGGGGGAGGGGGCTTTTCGACCTCAGGGAGCTCGCGAGAGCCCCCAGCCCAAGCTCCGCAGGGCCGGGGAAGCCTGGCCTCCGCCTGGCCTGTGCTCACCGGTCGAGGTCCCATCCTCCGCCTCAAAGCCAATGTCCGCGGAGCTCCCCACTTCCACCTGCTTGGCTCCTTCGGACATCACCCCTCAAAGCCGGCGGCCCGACCTGCAAGAGGAGCAGAACCGGGACACGAGAGATGGCGGGGAGCCCGCACGCCCCCCCTTTTTTTCCCCCGGGGTCCCCCATCCCATAATATGCCCAGGGCTGCCCACCGCCCCCGCCAGCCAAGCCGAGCCGGCCCCGGCTCCCATCATGCTCTGCGACCAGCGGACCGCGGCGGAGCCTACGATCCCATCATGCACCGCGGCTGGGGAAGAGGGAGGGGGAAAAAAAAAAAGGGCCCGCGAGCCAAGAGTAAAGTAGAAGCTGGGGGAGGGAAACTACCCCTTTCCCATAATGCCTTGCACCTTCTACCACTCACCGGTTCCTCCGGATTTGGGGAGGGGCAGCCCGGTCCCCTCCGGCCACAGGACCCTAGCTGCGCAAGCGCAGAGAAAGAGAGAGGGGGGGGCAAATAGGCAGGAGCCGCCCACCAACCCTCGGGCCTGGCGCGTGCGCCGCGAGGCTCGGGTTCTCCGTCCGCACTGCGCATGAGCGGGCCGCGAGTCGCTCTCTAAACGGGCGACTAGCCTTTTTCCCCCCCCACTCCGATGGGTGTGGCGTTTCAATCGTTCCGCGCATGCGCTCGCCAGAATCTCCTGAAAAAGACGGGGGGGGGCGAAGTTGTCCAGAGAGAAAGTCGTGATAAAATGAGTCGTGGTAAAATGCAGTTTTAAATATGCGTGTTTATTCGGAAATGAGCGCAGCTGAGTTTTGTGAAATGGGCGCCGGATTGCCAATTAACTTTTTGCGTGTCTCTCTCTCTCTCTTTCTCCCCATCCCATTGCAGAATGAAAATATAAGCCAGGATCAAGAATCCAACTTCCCCAGTCTGGCGCTCCAGGATGGGCTGCTGCTGCTGTTATTATTCCCATTCTGAGGATTGCAGCCTAAACTGTCTTGATCCTGCTCGGGCTAAACCTGACCTGGCTGAGGATTCTGGGAAATGTAGTCCCAGGAAGCCTGATTGGGAAAAACTAGGGACTAGGCACTTTTAATATTGCTTCCCACAATTTGGTGGACTTCACCTCCCACAATCTCTAGACAGCTTTCAGTGGAAATTCTGGGAATTGAAAATTAGAATAGAAATAGAAATTAGAATAGAATAGAACAGAATAGAATTGGAAGGGACCTTGGAGGTGTTCTAGTCCAGCCCCCTGCTCAAGCAGGAGAACCTATACCATCTCAGACAGGTGATTGTCCAGTCTTCTTTAAAATCTCCAGTGATGGAGCGCCCACGATTTCTGGTGGCAAGCAGTTCCACTGGCTGATTGTCCTCACTGTCAGGAAGTTTCTCCTTATTTCCAGGTTGCTTCTCTCTGATCAGTTTCCAACCATTATTTCTTGTCTTACCCTCTGGTGCTTTGGAGAATAGTTTGGTACCCTCTTCTTTGTGGCAGCCCCTCAAAAACTGAAATTGTGGCACTAGCACTCCTGGAGAGACAAAAAAAAGGCAGCTGGAACAAAAATTGCTGCGTGGTTTCCTTCCCATCAGCTGGCGTGATTTTTATCAGCCTCCCTTGCTAAATTTCCATTGCTTCTTGTCCTGCCTTCAGGCGCTTTGGAATCAAGCTATTCTCCAAAGCGCCTGAAGGAAGTTACGGAAACTAATCAAGGAGAGAAGCAACCTAGAACTGAGGAGAAATTTCCTGACAGTCAGAACAATTAATCAGTGGAACAACCTGCCTCCAATATTGGAGAATTTGAAGAAGAGATTGAAAAACCATTTGTCTGAAGTGGTATAGGGTTTCCTGCCTGAGCAGGGGGTTGGACTAGATGACCTTCCTCCCTTCCAACTTATCATTATCATTATTACTACTACTTCCAAAAAAGGCCTTAAAATAGGAGCAATTTTGGAGAAGTTCCCTCTTGAGCTTTGCAATCGGGCAACTGCATTCGCGAGATGGTTCTGCAGCGTGGAAAAACCTCGGGAAGAGGTTTCCATCAGGGACGCTAGAGGGCGCTCGGACATCGAGATCGCCGCCGGAAAGCAGGGGTCTCCAAGCTTAGCAACTTTAGGACTTGTGGACTTCAACTCCCAGAATTCCCCAGCCAGCTCCTCTGACATCGGTGGTTTGTTTGCAGAGCTCCAGTTATTTGCTTGCAGGGGTTTCATTACTCAACTATTATTAATAAATCATAAATATTATTAAATAATTTATGGTTGGATTAAATAACAGATTTCTAAGAAATAAAAATAATGCCTTTTTATGAATATATATATATATTGGCCAAGTCAAGGAAGCCAACATACCAAATATGCCTATTTTCCCCACTACCACAATTGTTTTCATGCCTTAGGCAGGACTAGAACTCACAGTCTCCTGGTGATTGGTCCAATAATCAGGCCGGCTTTTGTCCTAAGGCGGGACTAGAAGTCACTGTCTCCTGGTGATTGGCCCAATAATCCAGTCGGCTTTTGTCCTAAGGCAGGACTAGAACTCACAGTCTCCTGGTGATTGGTCCAATAATCAGGCCAGCTTTTGCCCTAAGGCAGGACTAGAAGTCATAGTCTCTCAGTTTCTAGCCTGGTACTTTAACCACTGGACTCCCTCTTCACAAACACACCGTAGTGGTTTGTGTAATAACACCAGAGGGTTTTGAGAATGCCTCAGAAAGGGGCTACGCTCTATGCATCTACAAGCCTTTGTGTAGAAATATCCCCCTGTACTCAGGGATGTATCTCAAAATTAGCGTGGCGAGCTTTCACTGATTAGTCAGTTAAAAACATCAAACAATTAACCTTTGAGTTAATCAAAATGACATCCCTAATTAATGAGGTAGCATTTTTAATTTTGTAAGCTTTTAAGACAAGCCCTTCAAAGAACTGCCATCAAGAAACTCAGCCTTAAATTTGCTTCCTTTAGCGTGAGAGTCCAGGGCACAGAAGAAACTTGCTAAAATGCTAACATCTCCTCCTCTACCCAGAACAGATGTTTTACATACAGATTTGGGAAAATGTAATAATGATGTTGGTAAATAAATGGGATTATTTGTTTATTTGAGGGGTCCTTGGTGCCCTCTGGCCTTGGTTGTCTTCTTACAGATGTCTGCAAGTAAACAACTGAGAACCTCTCTTTTCAACAAATATTCTCCTTTTCTTGGTATTTGTTTGTTTACTTATTAGATTTTTATTCCACCTTTAACACTTGATAAGTACTCAAGGTAGCAGAGATACAGCACACTCAAGCCTCCTCCTATTTTCCCCACAACAACAACCCTGGGCTGGCCTGAGATAGTGTGACTGGCCCAAAGTCACCCAGTAGGCTTTCATGCCTAAGGCAAGACTAGAACTCACAGTCCCCTAGTGATTGGCCCAGCTGGATTTCATTAAAGAAAGTTGTACGTTGATCTCAGTGGTGGGATTCAAATAGGTGGACAACCGGTTCTCTGTGTGGATGCCGCTTCCGGAAGTCCATTCTGGGCCTGGGCAACAAAAAAATTAGCTACCGGTTCTGCCGAAGTGGTGCGAACTGCCTGAATCCTACCACAGGAAAGAAGGAAGGAAGGAAGGAAGGAAGGAAGGAAGGAAGGAAGGAAGGAAGGAGTGGTGGGATTCAAATATGTGGACAACCGGTTCTTTGTGTGGATGCCGCTTCCGGAAGTCCGTTCTGGGCCTGGGCAACAAAAAAA
This sequence comes from Azemiops feae, assembly GCA_023970755.1. Taxonomy (NCBI): domain Eukaryota; kingdom Metazoa; phylum Chordata; class Lepidosauria; order Squamata; family Viperidae; genus Azemiops; species Azemiops feae. The sequence goes on along the minus strand of JALGBA010004281.1, from coordinate 1,676,001 downwards.
TTAGCTGCCGGTTCTGCCGAAGTGGTGCGAACCGGCTGAATCCCACCACTGGTTTATCTCCAATTTCCTGGGAGCAAATTCCACCGAGTCACGCCCCTGCCTCAAATTGCCCTGTAAGCTTTCTCTTAACTTGGTTCTCGGAATGTCAGAAAAGCTTCAGGGAAGGCAGGCATGAGGGCTTCCAGCTGCCTTTTCAAAAAGAATTTGAACAGCAAGAAGAAGGTTTCAGAATAAACATGATGTCATCTTCCTCTAGCTAGCATGCAGCTCTGCTAATCAGTGAAATCAGATTCATTTTGTTTCTTCTCCCATGCAGAGGAATGGAATTTAATCCGCCAACACACGCCTGGCGCTCGGGTAGCGTTATCTCCCGTGTCTCCTATTCCTACACAGAGTTCGCATAAGCCTTTCGCTTGAAAAAGAATCCATACTGCTGAAGAGGATGGAAAGAACGATGATTCCGTAGGAGCTGTTGGAAAGCGGGAGACATCTTGTACAGGCAGTCCCCGACTTAGTTCGCTTAGTGACCGTTCAAAGTTACAACGGCACCGACAAGAGCGACTTAGGACCGTTTTTCGCATTTGCAACGGTTGCAGCATCCTCATGATCACACGATCAACGTTCGGATGCTTGGCAACTGACTCATACTTATGACGGTTGCGGTATCCTGGGATCCTTTGCGACCTTGTACAAGCAAAGTGAATGGGGAGGCCAGAGTTATTTAAGAACGGTGTTACTAACTTTACACTGCAGTGTTTCACTTAACAGCTGTGGCAAGAAAGGTGGTAAAACGGGGCAAAATTCATTTAACAAATGTTTCACTTAGCAACAGAATGGTGGGGCTCAACGGTGGCTGTAAGACAAGGACGACCTGTATTTCTGTAGGCTCCAGACTTCCATCGAGGGAAAAAAGGGCTCAGCTGGGCAATATGTTCCAAATAGTATTTGGGGTTTTTTTCACCAAAGAAGGTGATGTTTCTGCTTCTTTTCTTTTTTTTTTTCATTTATCCTGAGAAGCCAAAGAATGTTGAAATCCCGAGATAGTTAGGAAAGGCCCTTGAGCACGTCAGCTGGCAATTCTCAGCAGGATGAAATTCATCCACATGAAGTTAAGTAACGCCAGCTTAATCCATTGAGCAAAACAGCCAGGCAGAAGAGCTATAACTCCATGCTAAAGGAGGGTCTAGGCCAGGGGTATCCAACCCTGGCAACTTTTAAGACTTGTGGACTTCAATTCCCAGAATTCCCCAGCCATCTCCCAGAATTCTGGGAGTCGAAGTCCACAAGTCTTAAAAGTTGCCAAGGTTGGACACTTCTGATCTAGGCCACGGATTATGTGTGTGGTATCTTTTAAGCAAAGTCACATCCATTTCCCATTTCACAAGCAGCAAAGAAAGATTGAAAAGCTAATCCTAGCTTTCAAACCTGGGCTGGGTCCCCTCAGCCATTTCTGAAACTTATTTTTGCAGCTGTGTCCAAAATGTATCCACGAAAAAAAAAGTTAGGCATTCCTTGTCCATGCTATGAAGCCAACGCTTTCTTCAGCTGTGAAAAGTGGCAGGATTAAAATATCGAAGAATGCATTTCTGAATCTGCTCACCATCCGTATAATTCAGGGATCACAGATCAATTTCTCTAAAAGTTTAGAAGCAGGACACAAAGGAGTTATTGTTCCCAACATCTGTTTCTCAAAAACAGACCTAGGCAAGTTCGGAGTAGACATTACATTCTGTCCTGTTTTGTTTTGTTTTTTAATCTTGCATAAATATTTTGGGAGCTTGCCAAGGCTGTGACCTCCCCCAAACGATAAGGAAACATCAGAGTAGTACTGAAACTCAAGTTCATCGTAACCTCCGTGAAGGGCTTTCAAGGTTGGTTTGAGTATCTCTGCAGAACAGGAAGATAAAAGTCAGCGGGAAGCAGCTTAGAGAGCCAGCACTGAAAATGCCTCCATGTTTTGCCTACCAAATTCTCAGGAATAGAGAGCCTATGGAAAGACACCCACACCCTAAAGGGGATCGATAAAGGTAGTCTACGGCCGCTCATCCAGCAACTGTCCAAAGTTACAAGAGTGCTGAATGAACTGAGACTTGGTCCATTGCGTTGCAATGTCCCGTGATCACGAAAACGAAATTTGAGCGCTTGGCAACCAGATCAGTTGAAGCGTCCCACGGTCATGTGGGACCTTCCCTGCCAGCTTCTCACATGTAAAGTCAACGGGGAAGCTGGCAGGGAAGGTCAAATAAGTGTCCCCCACCCTCCACCGGCCATAATAATAATAATAATAATAATAATAATAATAATAATAATAATAATAATAATAATAATAATAATAATAATAATAATAATACAGACAGATCGCCATTTGGAACACAATACGCCGGATATCGCAGTTGTAGAGAACCGAAGCGTACAGCTGATTGATATCGCTGTACCAGGAGATGCGAGAGTCGAAGAAAAAGAACTGGAAAAAATTACGAAATATCGCGACCTGGCCATCGAAACTGCCCGATTATGGATGAAACGTGTAACAGTGGTACCCATTGTCATCGGGGCACTGGGAACTATGTCCAAAAACTTTGCAAAATACATCAAGAAATTGCAGCTTCCTGCAATAACTCCAGCAATGTTACAAAAAACTGCGCTACTCGGAACATCTTACATTTTAAGAAGGTACCTGGTTGACACCTAGGATGCTGGTAGCAACCCGTGTCAACCATCAGCGCCAGCCAATTTGAATGTTCAGTTGACTGAGGTTCATGTTTAATGAATAAAAGATAATAATAATAATAATAATAATAATAATAATAATAATAATAATAATAATAACAATAACAATAACAATAATAATAATAATAATAATAATAATAATAATAATAATAATAATAATAATAATAATAATAAAGTTGGAAGGGACCTTGGAGGTCATCGAGTCCAACCCCCTGCTCAGGCAGGAAGCCCTATACCATTTCGGACAAATGGCTGTCCAATCTCTTCTTAAAAACTTCCAGTGTTGGAGCATTCACCGCTTCTGGAGGCAGGTTGTTCCACTGGTTAATTGTTCTAACTGCCAGGAAGTTTCTCCTTAGTTCTAGGTTGCTTCTCTCCTTGATTTCTTCACTTGCACATCCCATACCCTCCTTCTGCCCTTAGCTTACCCCCCCCCCTCTTTCCCCAGCCTCTTTGCAAACCTAAACCATTTCAGACAAGTGGCTGTCCAGTCTCTTTTTGAAAACCTCCAGTGATGAACCACCCACAACTTCTGAAGGCAGGCTGTTCCACTGATTAATTGTTCTAACTGTCAGGAAATTCCTCCTGAGTTCCAGGTTGCTTCTCTCCTTGATTAGTTTCCATCCGTTGCTTTTGTCCTGCCTTCAGGTGCTTTGGAGAATAGCTTGACTCCCTCTTCTTTGTGGCAGCCCCTCAAATACTGGAATACTGCTTTCATGTCACCATATAAATTGAAGGGAGAAGAACATTAAAGCCTTGGGGGATTTTATTTTAAGAATTCGGGGGAAATGAGAATATAATATTTAGAAGTCCCCCTCAACATCATTTTAAGCATGCATGAACCTTGCACCCTGAATGCTCCAACACTGGAAATTTTTAAAAAGAGACTGGACAGCCATTTGTCCGAAATGGTGTAGGGTTTCTTGCCTGAGCAGGGGGTTGGACTCGATGACCTCCAAGGTCCCTTCCAACTTTATTATTATTATTATCAGTGCTTTTTTTGTAAAAAAAAAAAAAAGGTGCCGGAACTCACACACGTCATACAACCCGCCTTGCCAACCCTACAAGGTTCCATCCAAAAAAGGTGCCGGAACTCCGTTCTGGGCGTTCTATGACAAAAAAAGCCCTGATTGTTATTATTAGTCTCCCAGTGCTGGTATGCACCCTGCACCCCCTTTTCCCAAGCCTCCTGAGCTTGCACCCTACTGCAGCACCCTCTCTCCCCCGACTTGTGCACAGCCGGTGCAGGACCACCCGGGGTCTCCCAGGGCCTCCCCCACCCTCTTTCACCTGGGATTTTCCACACTTCCCGTTTAACAGCCTGCCAACAATGCCATCCCGAAGAGATGCGTTCAGATATTGCCGTGCTTTCCAGCTGCATCGCTTAGCCATGGCAATTCCAGTCCCAACTGCAGTCATAACTCAAGGATTCTCTGCACAGGGAGCCCTTGACTTACGAGCACAATAGAGCCCAAAGTCGCTATGGCTAAGCGAGGCAGTTGTTAAATGAATTTTGCCCCGTTTTACAACTTTTCTTCCCACGGTCGTTAAGTAAATCCCTGCAGTTGTTAAGTTAGTAACACCGTTGTGAAGGGAATCTGGCTTCGCCTTGGATACGCTTGTCAGAAGGTCACAAAAGGTGATCATATGTCCTCGGGACTCTGCAACCGTCATAAATATGAGTCAGTTGCCCAAAGCGTCTGAACTGTGTTCACATGAGCTTTAGGATGCTGCGTCGGTCGTAAGTGTGAAAAAGCCGTCACTTTTTTCAGTGCCCGTTGTAGCTTCCAACGGTCACTAAACGAACTGTTGTAAGTTGAGGACTTACCTGTGGGTGTGGAGGGGGGGCATGGCTGAACGGAGCAATGGAGCTACTTCAGCATCCAGTGGCAATCCCTCCGCTGACTGGGGGAGACGGGAGCTGTCATGCAACCGATCTGGAAAGCACCCACTCGGAGAAAGGTATTTGAAAGATTAAAAATTAATCTCAAATCAAATACTTGTAACCCCCCTGCCGTGGCAGATCAAGGACCGAATAACAGGCGAAGCGCTTTGAACATTTCAGCGTCGTGTGTATGAAGGCGAGCTGCTCTTAAGTCTCCGTTTCTGCTGACGAAAGAAGTCAAAAGTCCTGCCAGGAAGAGAAGAGGAGCCGGCAGGGAACGTATCTCAAACAACTCATCTAAGAAGCTTGGGCTTGTCAAGGTGGAGATTTGATCCTGTGTCAAAGGAGAGCCACGATGGCCCGTGTGAAATCTAAATGTTCCTCGGTGATGACATGAGATAGGCCACCTCAGCCTGCAGATCGGTTGCTCCCCGTCAACCGTCCTTTTGAACAGCCTCTAGAAAGAGTGCAGAGAAGGGCAACAAAGATGATTAGGGGACTGGAGGCTAAAGCATATCAGGAACGTTTGCTGGAATTGGGTATGTCTAGTTTAATGAAGAGAAGGACGAGGGGTGACACGATAGCAGTGTTCCAATATCTCAGGGGCTGCCCCAAAGAAGAGGGAGTCAAGCTATTCTCCAAGGCGCCTGAGGGCAGGACAAGAAGCAACGGATGGAAACTAACCAAGGAGAGAAGCAACCTGGAACTGAGGAGAAACTTCCTGACAGTTAGAACAATTAACCAGTGGAACAACCTGCCTCCAGAAGCGGTGAATGCTCCAACACTGGAAGTTTTTAAGAAGAGACTGGACAGCCATTTGTCCGAAATGGTATAGGGTTTCCTGCCTGAGCAGGGGGTTGGACTCGATGATCTCCAACGTCCCTTCCAACTTTATTATTATTATTATTATTATTATAAAGCCATCCCCTGGTCATCTCCGCTACCCCAAGTTCAATGCATGCCACTACTTGCAGGCTCTCCCCCGCTGGGGAACCCGGGAACGCGTCTCCCCGCTTGCCAGCCATCCAAGCCTTGATCTCCACTACGCCGGGTTAATTGCTGGCAGTGCTAAGCCGGGAGATTGCATTTGGCTGCTTCCAGCTTCAAACCACTTGAGTTTTGCAACGTGGCTTAGCGGCCAACAATACCTACTCCAAGCTTAACCCATGTGAGATCTAAATCCTCAAAGCCTTCTTGGCAGTAGCACCAAGGAGGTCGATTTCCCCCCCCCCCATCCCTTTTCCCTCTCATCCACCCCATTCCGGTCCCTTCGGCAAAGAAACCCAGATAAAATTAGCAGATAGAGCAATGGGAGAAAGCTTCCCTTGTTGAATGTTGGCCTAGGAGCAATAAAGCATTTGGGACACAATCGTATGATTAATCATATTTCAGTTCATCTATCTTTGCCCCGGGCGTCACACATGGGATTATGAACTGTTCTCTTCTCTCTTGCCCCATAAATCCCTTTATAGGTTATTGTTCTTTTTTTAATGTTATCTGTAATTGAGGTTTCTGAGGTTTTTTTTTTTTTTTTTTTTTTACAGTTGCAAATTGTTCTGAGCTGCCAGGAAAAGCAGCATTAATCTGGGTTTTATTTTTACAACAGCCTAACAAAGCTGAGTAGCCTAAGAGAGGATGTGCCAGGCTCCAAAAAAATAAAATAAAATACAGGTAGTCCTTGACTTACAGCCATTCATTTAGCAACTGTTCCAAGTTACAACGGTATTAAAAAAACTGACTTATGACCAATCCTCACTCTTACAACCATCGGAGCATCCTCATGGTCACTGGGCGCTGTGCAACTGGCACGTATTTAAGGGTCATGTGATTTGCTTAACAATGAAAATTCTGTCCCCAAGTGCAGTCGTAAGTCAAGGAGTTGGGCTGCACGAGGATTCGAACCCAGCTCTCCTTGGAACGAATGTAATACATCTGCTACTCCCATTTTGGTATTTTGGCCAGAAACAATGTGAAGTTTCCCACTTTGTACATTTTCATCCTCAATGAAATATGTGAAGATCTCCAACTGTTTCTCTCGCTCATCCGTCTCTCCTTGTAAAAAAAAAACCACCACTTTTGGCCCGCTTGGGGAGGGAAAAGGGAGAGAATCCAAACTCGAAGCAAAACTACAGAATTTTAAAACACAAATAGACTAATAGGATTACACAAAAACTGCCAATCAACGACATTCTAATTTTAAAACCGTAAGCCGCTCTTAAAATGGTGTTGAAGGGGACTTCTAAATATTATATTCTCATTTCCCCCGAAATCCTTAAAAAAAAAAAAAAAATCCCAAGAGGCTTTAATCTTTTTCTCCCTTCAATTTATATGGTGCAGAACCGGTGACGTGATAGCAGTGTTCTAGTATTTGAGGGGCTGCCACAAAGAAGAGGGGGTCAACGTATTCTCCAAGGCACCTGAAAGCAGGACAAGAGGTAACGGATGGAAACTAATCAAGGAGAGAAGCAACCTGGAATTCTGGGAGTTGAAGTCCACAGGTTTTAAAGTTGCCAAGATTGGATATGTTCCATGTTTCTCATCTCAGGAAGACATCCACATTCCATTAGGTGAAATGCAGGCTTAGCCTTAGTTCCACAAGGAACTAAGTGTCCTTTCCTTAGCCAAAATTTACATCTATAGGTAATCCTTGACTTATAGCCAGTGCTTAGCACCCATTTGAAGTTACTATGAACCTCCCCTGGGATGCTTACAACCTTGTTCCGAACTTCTGACGGATGCCTTCCCACACCCCACACCCCCATAGTCAGGTGACTGCATTTCGGGCGCTCGCCAATAACCCTGTACTTCTCTGTGTGGATGCCGCTTCCGGAAGTCCGTTCTGGGCCTGGGCAACAAAAAAATTAGCTACCGATTCTGCCGAAGTGGTACGAACCGGCTGAATCCCACCACTGCTCTGGACCCAGATGTTGGGGGTGGGGGTCTACTTTGTCCTCCATAAAGATGTAAAGGTGGCATAATTCTGAGCAGCTTTAAATACAGATGATGGACCTCAGCTGGCTGACCTGGTGGGTTAAGGTCCGGTTTTGTTAACTTTACTGATTTATTTCTGTTGTACTTCCAACTTCCTAAGGCTTTTGAAGCAGGGCAATACATCAATGTTTTAATCGGTCAGTCAATCCAGTTCAGTGGAACGTGTTCATCAGTCTTGCAAGGAGCAACTGAAATCAAAGGGATTTGAGCTAGACATGGTTCAATCAGCTCTGACTGATATCTGGCATTATACTTTGCATCCAAGGTCCTGTACCACCCATACCTCATCTAAATCTGGTGCGTTTTAGATAGGGCGTCTGAAATTTTTCTATCCATTGGGTCATGCTGGTTTACAAAGGGAGGAATATGTTGGCTTACAATAGCTCATTCAGTGGCAGTTTGAAGTTACAACAGCACTGACCGTTTTTCACACTTAACAACCATTGCAGCACCCCCACGGTCACATGATCAAAATTCAGAAGCTTGGCGACCGACTCCTATTTATAATGGTCGCCGTATCCCTGGGGGGGGTCACGTGAACACCTCTTGCAACCTTCTGACGAGCAAAGTCAATGGGGAAACCAGATTTAATTAACAATATTATCATGGTTATTTTTTATCATCTTAGCAACTGCAGTGATTCCTTGAACAACAGTTGTAAAATGGGGCAAAGCTCACTTAACAACCGTCTCGCTTAGCAACAGAAATTTTGGGCTCAGTTATGGTCGTAAGTCGAGGGCTACCTGCATTTGATATCTCAGTCTAATTGTGGAGTCCTTGGTGCTTTCTGAGCTTGGTTGTTTTCTTACAGATGTTTCTTTATCCATTTAGACAACATCTGCAGTGCTAGAGGAGAGCAGGGTTCATACACATAAAGGTATTTAAAGGCCAGCGCTCTGACAGACGAGCACAATTCCAAGTGCACTGAAGTTGTCCCCCCTGAATGGAGACGAAACGTTTGCAGCCAAATTGCCAAGCTCGGAGATCAAACGCACAGCCCAACCACCGAACCGAGCGACTAATATTCAAACACAGCTCAACTCCCTGTTTATATATAGTAACTGGTTTTGTCGTTGTTAGGAGTATTATTTTCTCCTTGGTAGTTCCTTGAATAAGGTATTGGTTTCCTCTTGACTGTTTGTTCTAGTGTTAATCCTGGAGTTAATCCCTGTTTATCTGCAGGCTGTTTTCTGTTCTGATCTTTTTGCTTCCTTGTAGCTTTTTTTATTGTCTCTTTTGTTTGTAAATGTGGTTTATATGCCTTCTAGCACGGAAGAGGTTACCTAGGTGGGGAAGAAAAAGTCTGCAAGCAAATCACCAAGTTCGGTGGACTCCACAGTTCAACCCCGATTTGTAGAGATTCTCTTCTATTGAAACCAGTCTAACTCCAGCATCGCACCAAGTACACGCCGGGTTTTAAAATGCAGGTGTTTTCACTCCAGATCACCGTATGCCTGCCAAGTCTTTATTTAAAAGAAAGAAGATTTATGGATAACCCTATATAGAGCAGGGGTGTCCAATCTGGAGTTGATATCAAACAGTGGAAGAAACAGCATAGATAAGGGGTGTCCAACTATTGTGGGAAGAATCCAGAGAAAGAAATATTTTGGGGAATATTAAAAAGGCAGAATATATTTCCCCAAAGGAATAATGGAGAAGATCTTTAAAATGACAGAAACCAGCCCCCAGAAACCAGCCCCAGCCCTTCTCCCCCAAGCAGAAACTAGGCAGAGACCAGCTTTTAGAAATGCAGATGTAATAATCCATTCAGGAAGGTTGGAGCCAGGAAGATATTAGGAAGACAAAGACACCTAAAATCTACATACCCCTAACCCAAATTCTAAGGACAGGAGACATAATAGGATTAAAACACCAATACCAAAAGGACACACTCAGACTCAGGTCAAAGTACATGACACAGGAAATACAAAGCCTCAAACAGGAACAGGAAAAAACCTCAAGAGCCCCAGAAGGTATAAAAGCCCACCACTCCCTGCTACATGTGGTCAGTTTTTCCAGAGCCATCTTTCTGTCTGGCTCTGCTCTTCAATAAACTGCAACCTTCTTTCTAAAGCAGTCTCCATTTTGATTATTCCCGGCTTGGACTGGACCCTGGTGAAGATTGTTTCCTTCAACACAACCTTGTCAACTTTAAAACCTGCAGACTTCAACTCCCATGGCTGGCTGGGGAATTCTGGGAGTTGAAGTCCACAAGTCTTAAAGCTGACAAGGTTGGTCACCCCTGCTCTAGAGACTTTTGTCTCTATCGGTATTTATGTCCAGGGTGAATGTCCTGTGAATGACCCACATTTTTGAATTAACACCCCGGAGAAAGAGACAAACCTGCTCTTTCTATTTTCTCTTACGAGCTGCAAGATAATAAACTTTCTGCTCTAATCCCACTTAGAGAATTATTTCCCTCTCTTATCTTGGCAGGCACCCAATAACCTGATAGACATTTAATCATCATTAATATCTAACCCCTTGCGAGTGTCTGAGATTAGCAGCTTCAGGGAGGGGGAGAGCAAGGCTGAAGGGCTGTACAAGTTGCCCAACGAAAGCAATGGCTTTGTGAGTCCAGTTCCATGGAACACCATACTCACGACTCTGCGCTCACCATGGTTGAGTGAGAAAGGACCCACTGATGCTGTAAATGATTCTTTGGGACAATTTTAATAAATGTAGTTCTGGGGTTTAGTGGGGATTAAACTCAAGGGGGAGAGTCGAACCTAATGAGCTAACTTTGGGTTTTGGTTATAAAATGAAGGGTTTTCTCTCTTCTCCTTTATATATAATACCTGAGTACTCCCAATGACCACAATTAATTGGATTTCAGCAGCATACTGAGCCATAAACCTTGGTCTACAAACAATGGGTGTGGCCATTGTGCTACATCCAAATCTGAAATCATATTACAACAATATGTAAATGAGGCCAAGGAAGCTCTTGGGGTTAATTTATCAAAACTTTATCCATTGACAGAAAGTCTCCATTTTCAAAAAAAAAATCAAATATTTGCTAACCTCCTACTAAATAGGGCATTTTCATTGCGTCTCACTGTTTCTCAGAACTTAAAAAGGGGAAATATCCTTCCTTTTTTTCTTGAAAGCAAAGGGATTTTTTTTTTATCAGTTTAGATGTTACCTTCTCAGCCTGGGAAATTCTGCTCGTCGTAATGAGATTCTTTTAACTTCCCTTTAAATTCTCACTGAAGTTTGGCTCTGTGGAACTCCTCAGATCTCCTTTGAAATGTAGTGGCAAATCAACTTACACCTCAGGGCCCTGCCAGATAATCAGAAGTGTCAATGCATTTATTTTATTCTTATTTAATTTTTATTTCTCAAATTTATATACTTCACAAAGAAGTGACTTGGGCAGTCTACAATGACTAGAAAAGATCATACTTGCCCACCCCGATGCTCTGAGCCGATCTAGAAGGATCTAGAATAACAGAATAACAGAGCTGGAAGGGACCTTGGAGGTCTTCCAGTCCAACCCCCTGCTCAGGCAGGAAACCCTATACTAGAAGACCTCCAAGGTCCTATTCTATTCTATTCTATTCTATTCTATTCTATTCTATTCTATTCTATTCTATTCTATTCTATTCTATTCTGTTCTGTTCTGTTCTATTCTATTTCATTTTCTATTCTATTCTATTCTATTCTATTCCATTCCATTCTATTTCATTTTCTAGTCTATTCTATTCTATTCTGTTCTATTCTGTTCTATTCTATTCTATTCTATTCTATTCTACAGTCTATTCTATTCCTCCACTCCACTCCACTCCATTCTAATTCTATTCTATTCTATTCTATTCTATTCTATTCTATTCTATTCTATTCTAATTCTAATTCTAATTCTAATTCTAATTCTAATTCTAATTCTAATTCTAATTCTAATTCTAATTCTAATTCTAATTCTAATTCTAGTCTAGTCTAGTCTAGTCTAGTCTAAAAAAGAAAGAATCCAGGGGAATTTTCTCATTTCTTTCCTCCAGCAAGATCCGTTAGAAAGAGATGGGCCCTCCTGTGGTCTCTTGAGCCACATACTTAGTTTATGATGTGGTCATTAGCAACTGACACCTTTATGGTCACCAGCCCTCACCAGCAACCCACCCCACTTGCTCTGTGATGTCACTGAAGCTCAGAGTTACTGAAAGGCAACAGGAGACGCATGAAGTGCCTGACTCTACAATCATGACAGGTGGACACCAATGGATGGTCTCTTTTCTTCCCTTCCTAAGAGGTCAGGATTTGTTTTTCCTTTCTTCTGATTAAGGCAATCCACAAATATCTTGTTCTTTAAAAAAATTTCACAAGGATCCAAATCTGCCTTGTAACGAGAGCTGGTTCCTGGCTCTGCTATCTGATACAGGAGTCTCATCATTCATGGGGGTGGTGGTACCTACGTCCGTCTTGAGTGTTCACTCTGTTGCAAGCAGGTTCCACGAGTTATTCAAAGAATGGGGTCTAAAGCCATTTCCCTAGTAGTATTTTCCACTACTATTAACGGTCAAAAGTCCATCTTCCTCGCTGTTGTCCTGACAGCAGCGGTGGTTGTGTGACCATCTCTTGAAAGAAGATAGTGCATTATGTTGTTGGGCAGAAGGCATCGATTTATGAAATGCCCTGGCTTGACAAAGGCAGCAAATGCTCTTTTTATTAAATTGTAAGCACTAGGTTACGACTTCCAGTTTGCCCTGCGACATCACAGGGGTCTGGTTTGATAGAACGGTAACTCCAATGAATGGGGTGAAGGGGCATACTTTTTTTGTGACCGTGTTTTTATGTGACCGTGTTCTTGGTTTTTTTATGTGGCTTTTCGCTAACTCAATAAGCTGATGGAATGATTGTTTTGTGTGTGTGTGTGTGTGTGTGTGTGTGTGTTTTAAAAAAAAACAAAAACAAAGTATGCTGTTTATTAAGACATCTTAAACAGATTGTTCTGTTTCTTCCTGCAAGAAGCACTTTGGAATGTAATCTTAAATTGGAAAAGTGAGCGATGAGACTAATCCTAAATGATCATGGTTAATGGTGAGTGTGGTAGGATTCTGCCCACTGGCCCACCTCTGGTTGATCCTTGACACTGCGAAGTTAATGATACTTTAAACAAATCAGTTCTTTTTTGCTAGCCAAGTAGCCTGAAGTTAATATCTGGAGCTGATTTACTGCAGCCACCAGAAGCAAAGCTATTTTAACACTTTCATAGTGCCCAAACGGACTGCCACATTAGTTAGAAAGACCGCCCCATTGGATATATTAGATTTTCTGCCTCCCTTTTGGTTAGATTGTTCATTGTATGCTAATGAGGAGCAGCTGGCTTCACCTGCAGGGATGTTAGGATTACCATGGTTTGCTGAAGAAGCCACCATTCACACATAATTATTATACAGGTAGCCCTCAACTTACAACAGTTCATTCAGGGACCGTTCAAAGCTGCAACGCTACTGAAAACAGTGACTTATGACCGTTTTTCACACTTGTGACCGTTGCGGCCTCCCCGTGGTCACGTGATCAAAATTCAGACGCTTGGCAACTGACACGTATTTATGACGGTCGCAGTGTCCCAGGATCACGTGATCCCCTTTTGCGACCTTCTGACAAGCAAAGTCAATGGGGAAGCTAGATTCACTTAACAAGGGTGTTGCTCACTTAACAACTGCAGCGATTCACTTAACAACTGTGGCAAGGAAGGTCATAAAATGGGACAAAACTCACTTAACAATTGTCTCGCTTAGCAACAGAAACTTTGGGCTCAGTTGCGGTCGTAAGTCAAGGACTGCCTATGTTAGATTTTCTGCTGCCTTTTGATTTATATTGTTCATTGTGTGGGAATGAGCAGGAGCTGGCTACCTATGCAGCGGTAAACTGCTGTTAGGGTTACCATGGTTTGCTGACTAAGCCACCATTCATACATATTTTACAATATCACTATAATTATTGGTGTAATGTGTCTATCCTTGCTAGATTTTGGGGTGGGGGGCTGATTTTGAATGCCTAAAATTATAGCATGACAACATATATCTTGTAATGGTTAAAGACACCTGGCTGGAAACTGGGAGATCCTGAGTTCTAGTTCTTTAACCACAAACCCAGATGTGTGATCTTGGGCCAGTCACCCCCTCTCAGCCCTACGATGGAGCCAATGACAAATCACTTGTCAAGAAAACTACAGGAACTTGTCTATGCAGTCATCAGGAATCAAGATTATCTGGGAGGCACCCACACAAACCTCTATATCTGTATTTTTTTATCTTTATAGATATATGCACCAATATACCGTACAGCCATATATACTTTTGGATTCTACTCTGGTTTTTAAGCACTCTTTGATCCTTTTGTCTATCCGCGCCGTGTTTTTGATGTGAAATGATCAAAGGCAGAAAAACTTTGCCAAGTTAGAAAACAAGTGGGGTGGCTGGGAGAGACGCCAAGGGGAATGCAGGAGTGTCCTACATTTTTTTAGGTGCTTGGCTCAACTGGGAAGAGTTTCTTACACTTTCCTTTGAGTCGGGTGGACTGGACACTGCACGTTTCTCCCATCTGACTCAAGTGGTTTTCAAACTTGGCAACTTTTAAGATGCGTAGACTTCGACCTTCAAAATTCCCCACTCACGGCAGAATCCAGAGAGTTGAGTCGACTCGTTCTCAAAAGATCCGGTCTCAAACCACTTTGTGTTTTAATAGAATACCGTATGCACTTCCTCATATGACAAAAGGTGGGGCAGATGTTTCTTGAACCAAAGCAAAAAGCGAGCATTCTTGGACAATGCTCTGAAATGTTTAGTGAAGCTGATAAATCTATTTGTCTGTCTGTCTGTCTGTCTGTCTAGCTCTATCTATCTATCTATCTATCTATCTATCTATCTATCTATCTATCTATCTATCTATCTATCTATCTATCTATCTACTTATTTATTTATTTGCTTTTTTTATCCTGCCTTTATTACTATATACCGGTAAGTAGCTCAAGATGGCAAACATACATAACACTCCTTCCTTCTCCTATTTCTCACAACAACCCTGTGAGGTGGGTTGGGCTCAGAGAGAGCAAGTGGCCCAAAGTCACCCAGCTGGCTTTCATGTCCAAGATGGGACTAGAATTCACAGTCTCCTAGTTTCTAGGCCAGCACCTTAATCACTACACTAAACTGGCTCATTTCCCCGGATTTGTACAGCAGTACAAAGCTAGAGGGTCTGCAAGATATAGTACAACAATTCAAGATGACAGCTGCAATGGTGTAATCAAAGCCTCACCCATTTTTAAATGTTTCCTGCATGGGGGGAAAAAAAAAATCAAGATGGCGGCAGCCACGATGGTGCAATCCAAGCTCTGCTCGCTTTGATCTCATCATCACAGCCATTTTGTGTGGGTTTTTTTTTTAATTGTGTTCTGCGGACATCATTGCTACAAAGCCAAAACCAGAGACATTATAGCCCAAACTACCTCACAGGGTTGTTGTCATGGGAAAAATAAAGAGGCGGAAGGAGTTATTAGGTATGTTGGCTGCCTTGCATTGTTTATAAACAAGAATAAAGGTGCCTCAAAGGTGTTTTTTTTTTCCTTCAAAAGGCAACTGGACTGTTTTTTGTTTTTGTTCTTAATTCAAATAAAAAACAGTCCAGCTGCCTTTTTTTAAAAAAAAAACAATTTTGAGAGAACTATGATCTGGATTACTGAGAAGCTCCATAGACAAAAATAAAAGTAGGATAAAAATCAGAGTGTGGGGTTGGTTTTATTAATTTAATAATTATAAAAACAACAAAGCTCGGCTGATTTAAAAACCTAAGCCATATTCCTCTGGTTTTTAGCTGGATGGGCAACCAGGAGAAAAGACAGTTAAGTTTAAAAAGTCAACACTGCAAAGCCGAAAGCTTCCCTAGAGGCAATAACAAAAACCCAAGGCCAAGAAAACAAGATATAGCAGATTTGTCCTGAAATCCCCAGGAGTTGAGCCTGACTTTAAACTTTTCTCTTCTTCTTTGCCATTTTCCCAACAGGGATTTCAAAATAAGTCACACGCCCCTTCCTTTGTCTCTCTCGTCAAAACAAGGAAATGGTGACTTTTCTGCTGTGAGGCAGTCGTTAAAAACCCCGGCATCCGGCACAGAGTTTCTCATTTTAATTATTTTTAGCTTGCAGACTTAAAAGAGTCCCCTGAAGCTTGTTTCGTCTGCCCAGAATTTGGGCTCTTCACCAAAGTCCCAATTTGAATGCAAACAAAAAAACCCAACAACAAAAAATAATCCTCCAAAATCATAACCCGTGTTGCGAAGTCTTAAGTACGCACATCACTTTGGTTTTCAGTTTTTGTTATCTTTTCTGAAGGGCTTGTGGAGGGAAAAACCACGACTTTGTGCTGTGAATGTTCGTGCCAGCAGAAATGGAGGAGGGGCCGTGCAAATGTGCAACTTCTCTAGGCCGGTGGAAATTCCCAGAGACAAAAAGTCTGGGTTTATATTACTTCACCTTGAGAAACCGCAGTGTTTTTGATAACCACTTTCCCTCTTCTCTCAATTCGAGCAGCTCATCCTTGGGCCTCTTTCTTAACCGTCCACAGGCAGTCCTCGACTTACGACCACAAAAAGGGGGCCAGAAATTCCATTGCTAAGGAAGGCAGTTATTGAATCCGTGGTGCCCAATCTTACCACCATTTTTCTTTGTCACAGCTGTTAAGCGAATCACGGCAGTCGTTAAGTGAGTCACGCAGTCGTTAAGCGAATCCAGCTTCCCTCGTCTTGACTTTGCTTGTCAGAAGGCAGCTGGGAAGGTCGCAAAGGGGGGGATCATAACACCCCAGGAGGCTGCAACCGTTGTGAATACATGCTAGTTGCCAACCACCCAAATTTTGATCATATATGACGGTGGGGAATGCTGGGGCAGTCGTTAAGTGTGAGAACCAGTCATAAGTCAGTTTTTCAGTGCCACTTCAGTCACTAAACGAACGGTTGTGAGTCGAGGACTATCGGAATTCCTCCAAATCCTCTCTTAGCTTTTCTTCGAAGATAACAGAATAACAGAGTTGGAAGGGACTTTGGAGGTCATCTAGTCCAACCCCCTGCTCTGGCAGAAACAGCAGGCAGAGACCTGCTAACTATTCCAGGCAACCTCTTGACATATGAAGGGCGCTTGAGGTGGGATGGCTGGAATGAAGTGTGCTTGTGGCATATGTGTGTGTGTGTGAGAGAGAGAGAGAGAGACAGAGAAAGAGAGAAATCCTCTTAACAGAATAACAAGAGTTGGAATGGATCGTGGAGGTCTTCTAGTCCAACCTCCTGCTCAAGCAGGAAACCTTATACCAGAGGTCCCCAACCTTTTGGGCACCAGGGACCGGTTATGTGGAGAGAGGTTTTTCTGTGGACGGGAGGCTGCATGGTTTTGTGTGTTGCCTGCATCTCGCGGATGGGGCTTTGCTTGTTTGTGTGGACCGGTTGCTGGCATGCCGCAGCCCGGTACTGGTCCACGGACCGGGGGTTGGGGACCTCTGCCTTATACCATTCCAGGCAAATGGCTGTCCAATCTCTTCTTAGAAGCCTCCAGTGTTGGAGCACCCACGACTTCTGGAGGCAAGTCGTTCCATTGGTTAACCTAACCGTTAACATAGCCTAACAGTGAGAACCATTACTGCAAGGCAACTTCATTCCCACCCCCGTGTTATCTATCCTTCAGGAGGCTCAGCTAAGACAGCTCCCACAAGACTTAAAAGTTGCCAAGGCTGGACACCCTTGATCTATAGACTCCCAAAATCCTTGTACCGTATCTGTAACCTTTTACTGGGCAAAACAATGCATTCCAGGGCGGAACATTTTTTTTACCAAGGTATCTCAAATGGACTAACTCACAAGAATCTGGGATCCCTGGCTCCCATGGAAATTTATGAAATTTGACAAATTTCATAAAACATTTCATGACCTAAAAATGATCGTGTTTTACCAGATAATATAAAATGTCATAAAACCTTTCCGGTACTGTATTATACAGTTCAACATGGGCTACTTTTAAGGCAGAGGCATCTTTGAATGTCAATTTTTAAGAAATTTTCAGTAGATTAGAAGCTCTGCCATTGTTGAAGGCAGTGAGGAATCTGGTAAGGAATCTGGTGTCTCTCAAATGATGACTCAACCGGTCACTGGTTGTCTGGTTTGTCATTATTATTGTGTAAATCTTGTGTTTCTCTTGTATAACTCAAAGTGATGGACATAATGCTCCCTCCTCCTACTTTCTCCACAACAACCCTGTGAGGAGGGTTGAATTGCGAGAGAGTAACTGACCCATTTGTCTGAAATGGTATATAGGTCATGGTGTCAAAACACATCATGTGACGTGTTGCGACATATTGCGACTTTTTTTGCATTGCCGGAGCTGGGGTGGGTGCGGCCTCCGTATGATGCAACCGGCCCGTGGGCCGGCAGTATGACACCCCTGGTATACGTTCTCCTGCTTGAGCAGGGGGCTGGACTAGAAGACCTCCAAAGTCCCTTCCAGCTCTATTCTATTCTATTCTATTCCTATTCCTATTCCTATTCCTATTCCTATTCCTATTCCTATTCCTATTCCTATTCCTATTCCTATTCCAGTCTAGTCTAGTCTAATCTAGTCTAGTCTAATCTAGTCTGTTTGCTAATCTGGGCCTTGTGGCATCCTGCACAAATTGAAAACTTGAATCCAGCTCCGATTCAACCTTCCCCAATTTGGAAGTGTCTTGACTCAGTTGGAATACAAAACCCATCAGCCAGCAGGGTTGAGCTTCCAGAGGGCTTACATGCAGGGGCCTTTTGGGCCTCCACATAAAACCAGGAGTAGAATGAGCCAATTTCTCCAAATTGGGTGAAAATCCATGTTGTTGCCCGTTGTTGTTTGTTTGTGGCTGGTTAAAGACAGCAGGCGAACGCTACGCCTGCGCGCACATGCACGTCTAATAAGCAGCTTTCTCCCACCCTTTGTACCCCAGGATCACAAACCATGGCTTATCAAATTACACTGTCTGGGCCCCGAAGCACCCGTCGGCCGGCCCGAGGTGGACAAACAAGCCCCAATCGGTCCCACAACAAGGGCAGCCGCCCCCGTTCTCTCCTCGGTCCGCTTTCCTGGAATCAACTCGACCGATTCCAGCGAGCGGAGAAGCCCCTCGACGGAGCGGTCTTCCCTGTTGCGGGACCTCCCCATCGTCCGCCCGGACTTCGCCAGGCTCGCTGGGGCCATTGCGACACCCCCCCGTCCTCTTTCCCCGAGGCAGGGCAAGAAGGCGAGCCCGGGCAACGCCAACGCCTCGAGGGCGCTCGGACTCGCCCGACGGCGGCGGTTAGAATGAAGCCGCGGCGGGGGGAGAGTTGCGGACGGTCCCGGACTCGGGGGTGCAGGCAGCCGCGGTTGCCAGCCAGCCAAGCGAGAGATCCGGCACGCAGGCAGACAGGCAGCAACAGCAGTAGAGGCGCTGCTCACCGGGCAGGAAGAGGAAGGAAAAAAAAAAACCACAAACACAAAACAAAACAAAACAAAACCACAACGCAACAGCCTCCGCCCCCTCGACTGTCTCTGCGCACTGCCAGATCCCGAGTTCTTGAACCGGTTTCGCTGGTTTGGCGATTAACTTCCCCGCCCCTCGAGCCCCGCTGGCGAGACGCCTCTGCTCCGGAGCAAAGAGCGCCCAGAGCTTTGCAGGGAGCAGGACGCAGCCGTTGCGCGGCGGGGATTCCGACGGCCTTGCTCGCCCGACTTTCTTTGCCCTCGCCCCCGCCCCGTCCAGCCTTTGCAGCAGCCGGCAGCAGCGGCGGCCAGACGCCCCCGAGCCCTTCAGGCGACCGTGTGCGTTTTCCCGCTCGTTTCAGCCCGAGCGCCGGAGCCCAGGAGGAAAGCCAGCCGTCGGAGCGCCATGGCGCAGTTGGGTCTTCGGGGTTGGCTCCTAGCCGTGGCCTTAAGCGCGACCCTCCGCTTCTGTCAAGCAGGTGAGTCAGATCGCGGGACCCCCTGGGAAAAGCAGGCAGGCAGGCAGGCAGGTTGGGGTCAGCGGGTTGTGTGAACCCAGCCAACGGGGACGGTCAGAAGCTGGCTTAAGGGGTAAAGCCGTGGCTCGACAAATGGCGTGTATAAGAACATCGGGCCAAGACAGCCAGACTCTTGCACACAGTTCCTTAAAAAGTCAACCTAGGAGAGTGTAAGCAACTTCAGATTCCGTTTGGATGTTTGGGACCTCAAGCTCTGCAAGTCACAGGTCAGGAATTCTTCCACAAAACATTTGGACATTGCGGGTTTTTTGCAATTGTTAAATTAGTAACACGGTTATTAAGTGAATCTGGCTTTCCCCTGCTGACTTTGCTTGGCAGAAGTTTGCAAAAGGGGATCGCGTGAGCCCGGGACATTGCAACCGTCATAAATGTGAGTCAGTCGTCGGAACATCCGAATGTCAATTACGTGACCTTGGGGAAGCTGCAGGGGTCGTAAGTGCGACAAACAAATGGTCATAAGTCACTTTTTTCAGTGCTGTTGTAATTTTGAACGGCCGCTAAGTGGACTGTTGTACGTTGAGGACTACCTGTAGAGTAATTTGGGCCTGGTCATTTGTGCCTTGAGTAGAGATGGGAAGGCCTGGAAAAAAATTGGAAAAGTTTGGAAAAGTTTTTTTCCCCCTGTTTCCCCCCCCCCCTTTTGTTCCCCAAAGCTGTCTGGAAAAAGAGGGGAGAAAAACAATTCCCCCCCCCCCCAATATTTCCAGTGTTTTTTTTTTCAGGCCTTCCCATCTCTAGCCTTGAGTGAGAACTCTTGAGTTGATTTACTCAAGGATCTACTGGTTTTCTTGACCACCCACGGCTTTCCCAGAGGTCCTCCTCAAACACCAGAGTTCAAAGGCGTCAATACTCTTCTTCCCTATCCTGCTTCTTCCGAGTCCAACTTTCACTTTCGTAAAGCGTCTCAGGGACTACCAGGGCTTGCACAATCCTGACCTTTCTAGATACGGACAAGCAAACATTTGTGTAAACTGGTTCGAGCTGCAGAAAGGCATAAATCCGACAAATAACCGAGAAGGTTAAAACGAGAGGTAGGAAAAATGGGAAGTGACTTGCAGTGCAAAACATTTTCTGCTGGGTTTACCTTTTAAAAAAAAAAAACTGCTCACAAACCTCCATTTTGATGGTAGGACGGAACGTTTTGTGCGCAGAGGAAGCTCCGTCTTTAGTGGCTGGAAGAGGTGAGGCAGGTCACGAGAAATACACATGTATGTCGTTGGACATGTGTAATCCTGGTCTCAAGGATTTCTTTTTTCTTTTCTTTTTTTAAACGTTTAGTTAACGTTTAGTTGAATGTTGACATTTCTGAAAGGAGGCACTTTTCATGACTTGGAGATGGGGGGGAGGGGAACTGGGGCATTTTTTTTGCCTCCAGGCTTCCAACGGCTTCGGAGCAGAGCTCACGGGCACATGTTTGTGAAAAGAGCTATATCTATCTATCTATCTATCTATCTATCTATCTATCTATCTATCTATCTATCTATCTATCTATCTATCTATCTATCTATCTATCTATCTAATAATAGATTTGGACGGGACCTTGGAGGTGATCTAGTCCAACCCCCTGCTCAGGCAGGAAACCCTATACCATTTCAGACAAATGGCTGTCCAGTCTCTTCTTAAAAACTTCCAGTGTTGGAGCATTCACCACTTCTGGAGGCAGGTTGTTCCGCTGGTTAATTGTTCTAACTGATTAATTATTCTAACAGATAGATCTATCTATCTATCTGTCATCTATCTATTTTGCTTGCTGCTCATCTCGCTACAGAATAACAGAGTTGGAAGGGACCTTGGAGGTCTTCTACTCCAACCCCTGCTCAAGCAGAAAATCCTATAGCATTTCAGACAAATGGTTGTCCAATCTCTTCTTAGAATCCTCCAGTGATGGAGCACTGGATTGTTCTAATTTTCAGGAAATTTCTCCTTGGTTCTAGGTTGCTTCTCTCCTTGGTTAGTTTCCCTCTGTTGCTTCTTGTCCTGCCTTCAGGTGCTTTGGAGAATGGGTTGACTCCCTCTTCTTTGGGGCAGCCCCTGAGATAATGGAGCACTGCTATCATGTCCCCCCTCGTCCTTCTTTTCACCAGACTAGATATACCCAATTCCAGCCTACGTTCTTTATAGGTTTTAGCCTCCAGTCCCCTGATCATCTTTGTTGCTCTTCTCTGCCCTCTTTCTAGAGTCTCAACATCTTTTTCATATCGTGGCAACTAAACCTGGATGCAATATTCCAAGTGTGGCTTTACCAAGGGATTACAAAGTGATATTAACACTTCACGTGATCTTGAAGCTTTTAAGCAATTCCGGGCAGCTTACAGCATTAAAAGCAATAAAACCGGAAAAGATAAATGTTTTTAAAAGGGGTGTTTTCTCCTTCATGGGTCATTGCCTTGTGGTGGCAAAGTTGCTTGTGCAGCTCAAAGCAGCAATGAGCTAAGCCATGCAAGGCCACCCTAGACAGACAGGTTCACAGGGGAGACTTGTGACAAAACATGGTCCACTGGAGTAGAAAATGGCAACGCAGTTCAGTATTTTTGACAAGAAAACCCCACGGGTGGTACCCAAAAACTTTTTTTTTTTTTTAAAAGGTGTTTTGCTTGATCTTGAAGTGAAGCTCATTTGGATTAAAGTTGCAGATTTGTAAGATCTTTGTGAAGAAAACATTCAGCAGGATAAATAGAGAGGGGGGAAGAATGAGGCTGTTATTAAGAAGTAAACAGCTCCGAATTATCTCCAGCAAAGCATCCCGAATTTCAGTTTTGTCTGCAACTTTTCCTTGGTTGCGCTGAATGTCAAGGCAAGATTAAAAGCATGTATCCTTGAATTATATTAGCTTGCTGGTTGGTTAGATTGATAGCCTGTCTTTGGTTAGCACCTGAAGGCAGCATACGTGTTGCCAGTAGAATTTGCAGCAGGGGTCAAAATTTGCAAGTTCAGGGCTGCAATTTTGTAGATTTTGAGCGTTCCTTCATGTTTTCCGCCCACAATAACCTGGGATGTTGGCTGGGCTAAGAGAGTGTAATTGGCCCAGAGTCACCCACAAAGCTTCTAAAAAGGGAAGATAACCCAAATCAGGGTTTCCCTGATTGTCACTCCAAGACCAATCATTCTGAGCCATCATGGTGCAACACTCAACGTACAATTGCCTAATTGTCTTATTGTCGGAGTCAAGCCAGACCAAGAAGAGTGTGGTTTTAGAGTAGCCAGTTTCTCCCAACCTCAATTCTCAGTTTTTTTAACATTTGGGGACACAGATGCTTCCCTATAGGGCTGTTGCAAAGGGTATAATAGGATAAGTTCTGTTAACCTGCGCTGCTGATTAATAAAGAAGAGAATTTGGGGCCAAGGGGATGTTTGAAGTTTTTGTTTCACAATCTTCTTGCTAATCTATTGGGTAAGTAGCAAGAGGTGCATTGATTGATTGATTGATTGATGATGTGCTGTCAAGTCCGTGTTAAAACTCTTAGCCAATGCATACAGGTAGTCCTCAAGTTTATAACCACAGTTGGCACCAGAATTGCCTTAACAAGTCAGTTGTTAACTGCTTCGTAGCCTATTTTATGATGTTTTTGCCCACAGTTGTCAGGCAAATCACTCTAGTTCTTAAGTGAGTCATACTGTCATGAAGCGAACCTAGCTTACCCCGTCGACTTCGCTTGTCTGAAGCTGGTTGGGAAAGTTGCCCAGGGTGACCTCACGACCCTCCAGGATGCTGCAATTGTCGTAAATACATGCCAGTCGCTAAGCGCCCACATTTTGATCAAGGGACCCCGGGGATGCTGCAACAGTTGTTAAGTGCAAGGATCTGTCGTAAGTCACTTTTGTCAGGGCTGTTGTAACTTCGGTGGTCACTAAATGAAGCGTTGTAAGTGGAGGACAACCTGTAGATGGATTTTTCTCCATGATAATTGGTCTCTAAGCTGGTCTTTCAGGTCTGTCCAACTTTGTCCCCATTGCCATCCTAACTGTATGCCCATCCATCTGGCTGCTGGTTTTCTTCTTCTTCTCTTCCCTCTTCCCCTTCTACCTTTCCAGCATTCGGGGTTTCTCTGCCGAGCAGGGTCTTCCCATCATATGTCTGAAATGTGATATTTTGAGCCTAATTATTCAGGCTTCCAGGAAGAACTCTGGGTCGATTTGTTCAATGATCCTGGGCTGTTTTCTTGACTGTGCCTGATCTCCCTAGAAGAGAATCTTTGTAGCTCAGGGTTGAAAATGAGGGGTCCTTGGTGCTCTCTGAGCTTGGTGGTTTCCTTGCAGACGTTTCATGACCCAACTAGGTAACTTCAATGCAGTGAAAAGTCTGCAAGAAAATCAGCACGTTCAGAGAGCACCAAGGACCCCACTAGCCATGGATCTTCTCTACAACTGTTTTCCATGCATCTTGACAGTTCCTGACTGAATTTCCCCGACAGGGAGAACAATTAATCAGTGGAATGGCTTGCCTTCTGAAGTTGTGGGTGCTCCACTACTGGTGGTTTTGAAGAAGAGATTGGACAACCATTTGTCTGAAATGATAGGGGGGTCTCCTGCTTGAGCACAGGGTTGGACTAGAAAACCTCCAAGGTCCCTCCCAACTCTTGTTATTCTGCTTCTGGGTTGAGCTGGTAGGTGGGAAGTAAGGACCAGGACCCCATGTTGGAGAAAGGGAAGAAAACCACATGATTAGGAATTTTAATCTGCAGGTGGGAGGGAAATAGTGGGACGGGGGAACTCTCCTAGTTAAAAATGACACAGGGGCAAAAAAATGAAAAGGCTGTGGGAGAACCTAGTCCTCTCCTTCCAACTTTATAATGCAGGGCTCCCCGCCATCCACCTGAGAGACCAGGAGGGTCCCATCCTTGAAGGCAACAATGTGACTCTGGAATGCCTGATGAGTGATGGGGACAATGCGTCGGACTTCACCTTCCAAAAATATAGCAAGGTAGGTTAATTGAGGAATTTGCTTTGGCCATCTAAGAAGCAAGCCTCTGTTTAGAATTAGAATAGGATGGGATGGGATGGGATGGAATGGAATGGAAGAATAGAATAGAGTAGAGTAGAGTAGAGTAGAGTAGAGTAGAATAAGATAGAATAGAATAATGGAATAGAATAGAATAGAATAATGGAATGGAATAGAATAGAATAGAATAGAAGAATAGAATGGAATGGAATAGAATAATGGAATGGAATAGAATTAGAATAGAAGAATAGAATGGAATGGAATAGAATAATGGAATGGAATACAATTAGAATAGAATAGAATAGAAGAATAGAATGGAATGGAATAGAATTAGAATAGAAATAGAATAGAATAGAATAGAATAGAATAGAATAGAATAGAATAGAATAGAATAGAATAGAATAGAATAGAATAGAATAATGGAATAGAATTAGAATAGAATAGAATAGAATAGAATAGAATAGAATAGAATAGAATAATGGAATAGAATTAGAATAGAATTAGAATAGAATAGAATAGAATAGAATAGAATAGAATAGAATAGAATAGAATAGAATAGAATAGAATAGAATAGAATAGAATAGAATAGAATAGAATTTGTCTCAGCGCAGAAGCTCTCAATGTACATATAAAGTGACAGAGTAATAATCATAATGCAATATCAATAAGATTTAGCTTTAAATTAGGGGTGTCCAACCTTGGCAACTTTAAAACTTGTGGACTTCAACTCCCAGAGTTCCCCAGCCATGAACAGTGAGCTTCTGCTAATTAAGGCTCATGAACAGCGTTGTTCTTTCTCCCATCTCCAGTGGCTCCGTTCTTGGATCTCTTTGGATCAAAGTCACGACTTGCGTTGCTGGTTTTATGATGTCGCTGTGAATCACGACAACGGGCGCCTCCTGCTGACCATTAGCGACATCCAATCTTGGCACGCCGGACCTTACCGCTGTGCCAGCCTGAATGCCACCGACAACACCACCATCTCGGACAAACTGGACTTGCAGATGGAGTGTATGTGGGGGTTTGGAGTCCCCCTCTAGCCACCAGAGGGCAGTAGATAAACAGGAGATGAGGACTAGGAGATTGTGTTACCCATTCCTCTTTAGACTACGCTCCTGCAGTTCAGTTCACCGTCCGCATATCCATGGGATCTGCAGGAGAGTGTTTAGCTGAAGAAGACCGAGAATGGAAAGAGAGGGATTTGAAATACAAAGCACATTTATGAGTGGTGGGGGAAAAAATATTCTCGCAGGCACGGTTGATCTCAACCAGCAGGGCTCCATTAACAGGACAGATTTAGAAGCAGAAGCAACTGATGTGGAGCCATGCTGGGTCTTTACAGAATGATATATGCAGGCAGGGGGATAGATGGAAAACTTTTTCTGAGCCCCAACAACTGAAATCCTGAACCCCACCAAGCTGGCGTTTCGAATTAAGAAGGGGGGGGATGCTGGGAAGGGAGGAGGGCTGACTTTCCGTGTCTTCTCCCCTTCCTCAGATCTGCACAACATCTTTGTCAGCCAGTCCAACTCCTGGTGTGGTACCGTAGGAGACTCCATGACGGTCCTTGAAGGGGACAACCTGCAACTTCAGTGTTCAGCTGATGCCTCTCAGACACCACATTACGAGTGGATTCGAGAGGTAAGGGACCAGGAACAAAACTTCAGCACAGCACAGAACAGAAAAACAGAGTGGGAAGGGACCTCGGAGGTCTTCTAGTCTAACCCTCTGCTCAGGCAGGATACTGTATACCATTTTGGAGAAACAATTATCCAATCTCTTCTTAAAAACCTCCAGTGTTGGAGCACCCACAGCTTCTGGAGGCAAGCCGTTCCACTGATTAATGGTTCTCATTGTCAGGAAATTTCTCGTTATTTTTAGGTTGGTTCTCTCCTTGATTAGTTTCCCTCCATTGCTTCTTGTCCTGCCTTCAGGTGCTGTGGAGAATAGCCAAAAATTGTGTGAGAGAAGTTTTTTGAAACATAGTTCTTCTGCTCCAGGTGTTCCTGTGGTCAACCTTTTCCAAATCATCCCCAAAGTGCTATTCAAAAGGCAACTGGACTTTCGTGGGGGTTTTTTTCTTCAAAACCTTCTCATTCTTCTCATTCAAGAAGCTTCTTCAGTTCTGGCTAAATGGTAGAGAATGGAAGGATTTGTGTTCTTTGCACTCTGAAGATTGGTTGTTAGCACTCTCCCCACCATTCAACCAGAACTGAAGAAGCTTCTTGAATGAGAAGCGAAAAGTCTTCCAGAAAAAAAAACCAGGGAAGTCCAGTTGCCTTTTGAACAGCACCTTTGGGACAACCATGACCTAGACCAGGGGTTGCCACAAAGAAGAGGGAGTCAAGCTATTCTCCAAGGCGCCTGAGGGCAGGACAAGAAGTAATAGATGGAAACTAGTCAAGGAGAGAAGCAACCTGGAACTGAGGAGAAACTTCCTGACAGTTAGAACAATTAACCAGTGGAACAACCTGCCTCCAGAAGTGGTGAATGCTCCAACACTGGAAGTTTTTAAGAAGAGACTGGACAGCCATTTGTCCGAAATTGTATAGGGTTTCCTGCCTGAGCAGGGGGTTGGACTCGATGACTTCCAAGGTCCCTTCCAACTTTATTATTATTATTATTAAAAGGGGTAGGGAACCTTGGCTCTTTTATGACTTGTGGACTTCAACACCCAGAATTCCTGAACCAGCCATGCTGACTCAGGAATTCTGGGAGTTGAAGTCCACAAGTCATAAAAGAGCCAAGGTTCCCTAACCCTGACCTAGATGATTGAGAATCTCCATAGACACGATCCCAAATCATTTCCTCAGATGTCAGAAAACTGATAAGAGTTTCATAGCTTCATTGTGTAAAATCAAAAGTTTTCTGTTAATGGCTGTTTCCCCCTCCTATAACAGGGTGATGACTGGATCCTGCCCTCAAATTCCTTAACTCTCTCCAGGATAACCCAGGAGCAAGCAGGGATCTACACTTGCCAGGCCCACCATCCAACTTTGCCTCAGTTGACCAAGAGAAAAACAATCCACTTGCTTGTGGAGAGCACCAAGCGCAGCTTTAGTTTTGGTGAGAAGCCTGAATTTGGACATCTAATATGAAGTCTGGCCATTTGGTATCTTCCATATTTGTTGGGAAAACGTCCAGGAAAAGAGCCCACCAGGTGTTGAGATGCATCATCTTTAACCAGGAACATCTGAGCTTCTCCCCACACCAGTGACCCCTGGACCTAAGGCCAAGCCCATTTTTCTTTTCCTGCTGCCCCAAACAATAATATTTACAGTCCAGGCTTGCGTGTGGTTCCCTAGAAATTAAATCCTACTGTTTTAATAGGAGTTACTTGCAGAAACCTTTCTGTAGGATTGAGCTCTTGGGTGGCTTTCCACAAGAGAGTCAGCCAAAATATATTGACTAGGTTGCGGTGTGGACACAACCACGGTGGTTTGTAAAACATAGACCGTGGCCTGGTAAGTAGGCCATGATGCAACTTCTTGTGGTTTGCTCAAAGTACGATTAAACGATGACCTAGCATGATATAGGAACCAGGCTGTTGGCTTGGATCTCGATTTCATCAGCCAAGTCTTGTTCCTTTTACTGAAAGTTGAAAGGGTCACAAAACATGTCCCCTCAGTAGGACTGTTTTTAGGGGTGATTAAGGCTTCCCTCAGATTGACCCTTTCAAATTGATCAGAGTCCCTCAGCCAACATACTTAATTTGTACACAACCTTCTTTTAATAGTGGTAGTGTTACAAAGAATATAAACACCTCTTAGGATCACATGTAGATCACATGTAGACAGTAGTTCACACCAGTTGGGCAGAACCGGTAGCTAATTTTTTTGTTGCCCAGGCCCAGAATGGACTTCCGGAAGCAGCATCCACACAGAGAACCGGTTTTTCACATATTTGAATCCCACCACTGCATGTAGACCTCTTAGGATCACATGTAGATCACATGTAGACCACGACCGGCTGTAAGATGAGGTCATATACCGATCCAGTATCTTGATTTTTTAAAAAAAATATAAACGATGCTGCGTTTCAATGGTTAGATAGCCTAGAGACATTGGTATTTGAACATAGGTCTTTTTAACATTTATATTTTATTAACGTTTTACTAATTTAAGTGAAATGTCAATATATATTGCTAGTCCATGTAGGATAAAGGTAAAGGAGTCCCTGCGGATTTTACTCCGCTAGTCGTTGCTGACTGTAGGGGGCGCTGCTCATCTCCATTTCAAGGCCATTGAGCCAGCGCTGTCTGAAGACATTTCATGTGGTCATGTGACCAGCACGACGTCACAGAGCGCTATTACCTTCCCACAGAAGTGGTACCTATTTATCTACTCACATTTGCATGCTTTTGAACTGCTAAGGTTGAAAAGAGCTGGGGCAAGGACGGGAGCTCACCCTGTCACGTGATGCTCGGGTCTCAAACCTGGGCTGCCGGCTTTCCAGCTGACAAGCCCAGCTTCTTAACCACTGAGCCTGCTGCTCCCGTGTATGATGTGCCATATGCTAAATGAATAAATAAACCTATTAGGCTCCAGACTCTCCGTGTAACCTGGCCCATCTTTTACGGGAGAAACTTAAAAGAAAGCCACCTCTGAAACCAGCCCTGCCTAATTGGAAGGCTTGCTAGTGCCACTCCTCTTCTAATAACAGCGTAGCTACCGTCTCCCTGTGGATGATCCCGTGGCCTGGCTGACTGCCTCTCTCTCCCTTCTGACGGAGGCAGACGGGTGGAGGGCACCAGGCCTGGTTGCCATTTTGTGATTGACCCTTTGTCTTCTCCAGATTCCGTGCTGTCCCTCAGCACCCCAATGCTGGCCCTGGCAGTGGCTCTGCCAGCCGTTCTGTTGCTGCTGCTGATTCTGGTCTTCGCCTTCCTCATTCCCCGTCACCGGGCTGCAGTCCTGAAGAAAATGGCTTTGTGAGTGTCCTGTGGGATTTGGGGGCTGCGGCGGTCAGGGGCATGCCTGCTGTGGTCCCAGGCAGGGATTTGAAAACCTTTTTTTGCCCCAAATTCGGCCCATCCCACCCAAGGACACTAGCTACCATTCCCTTTCGCGGTGCTGGGGGTCATCACAGAAGACAGAATCTAACCTGTAGACTCAACGGAAGATGGAATTGGTTGTGATGATTTTTCCTTGCCCAAAAAGTAGACCCTAAAATTGATTCTTTAGGTACAGGGAATTTAGTTCCAGCCAAAACATTGTTTTTTATGGAGGGTTTTCTTTGGGTCTTCCTGCTGCTGAGTTTAATAGAGACGTATTGACCTACCTCTGGGAAGTGAGAATGCATAAACAAGCATGGAAGAACCGGTAACATACTTTGCCTTGTTCCCCAGACCAGCTTAGGCCATGTCTTTCTCGGTTTGTGTGTTTATGGATCAGTGGGGAGAACCCGCTAACATTGGTCTTTCCTTTTTAGGGAGGAATCTGGCCAGCGCACCCCCATCTACAAAGGCAGCCTTGACTCTGTGCCTTCCATTGCGGGAGACACCCAGCCGCTAGTGATGTGAAGCGGAAGCACCGGTTAGTAAACGTGTATAGCGTGAGCCATTTCTTCTGAAATCCTGGAAAAATCTCTTCATTCTTGGTAGTTCTTCAGTTCAGGCTTCCATAAAAGAGTACGGTAGTCCTCAACTTAACCATTTAAAGTTACAACAGACCTCCTTGGGGGTACTTACGTACTAGTTCTGAAGTTCCAGGGGCTGCCCTGTTGGGCACTTGAAAGCCAGCTAGTATCTACAACCATTTGCAATGTCACTCAGCCGTGTGTCTGCATTTTATGACGGGTTTTGCAAAAAAAAAAAACCAGCATCAAACTATGATTAAACAATGACCTAGCACGATATAGGAACCAGGCTGTTGGCTTGGATCCATAGTTCGCCAGCCAGAACTCATTCAGCTTGCTGAATTCGGTTCTTTGGCAAAATCAGCCCATAGCAAACCACTGGTTTACTTACTGACCACAGCAATCGCTTTACGGCCACGGCGGTCGCTTAACCGCCACAAAAAAGTTCATAAAATCAGGCTGGTCACACATGGGTGACCTGTTTTACGATTGTCACAACTTGCGACCACGATAGGCTCCAGTACAGTACAATCGTAAGCCAAGGACTATTTGTATAAACAGTCTCACAAAAATATGACATTTGGGGGGGAAACGGGCAGACTTTTCCCCTTGATCTGTTGGTATCTGGAGAGGAATCTGATCATTCGGTATCTACTGAGTGTTTTTAAAATGCTTCCCCATGGCGTTGCTTGAGGTCGATCCAACTTCATAGTTCAGGCAGCTTAAAACAGGAGAGGACTTCTCTTACAAATGCCATTTATGTGTTGTTGTTGTTTTAAAAAAAAGGCTTGGGAAGCTATTCCCTCAAAATCTCCTTGAACAGATTTTTAGTATTAGGTAAAACAGATGTAAAGAGCAATGGGAAGATAAAGAAAGACTGCTTTTAAAAAATGAAATTGCTCTTTACAATGCTGAGACAGAGAGAGAGAGAGAGACAGGAAGGTGAGGAAAGAAAACATCATCTAACAGGGTGCATAAAAGTTGATGTGAACCCTTTTGAACGTTTAATATTCCACCATAAAATATAACCTAAAATGTGATCTGTTCTCCTCCACATGTCCTAAAACTAGCTAAGGAGATGGTCTTCTGCAATAAATCAATGAATAACTATGAGTTTTTTTGTTTAATTGGGTTCCCTTTATTTTGTTTTAGGACATGTAGAGAACAGATCACGTTTTAGGCCATGTTTATGCAGGAATAAGGATTCACCTACTTTTAAGCACCACCGTACAAGTTGGAGCAGGGAGATGCTGTTGCTGGAGACAATTAGAGTTTCCTCCTGAAATTGTTTGGGTTTCTTATACCAGTTGGCACTAACTGGAACAGTGTTTTTCAGCCTTGGGAACTTTTAAGATATGTGGACTTCAACTCCCAGAATTCCCCAGCCAGTGTGGAATTCTGGACATTGACGTCTGCATATTTTAAAGTTGCCAAAATTGAGAAACACTAAACTGGAGGGTTGGGTGTGATAATTCCTTCCTATCCGGAGAATATCGGCCTGGAGACTGTTCATGAAATATTTAAGGTCCCTCTAAATCAGGTTTTTCAAACTTGGCAACTTTAAGATGCATGAACTTCAGCGCCCAGAATTCCCCAGTCAGTGGGGAATTCTGGGAGTTGAAGTCCAAGCATTTTCAAGTGGCCAAACTTTGAAAAACACTGAGTTAAAATATCCTTTGCAACAACTCCCAGCTGTGTTAACAACCTTTTTTTTTTTTTTCCCCCTTTCCGTAGGATGAAATGAAATTTTTCAAGATCCACCTTTTTTTTCTGTATTGATTATGGACTGGCGGCAATATCCTAAGTGTCAGCAACTAGTTGTTTTTTGTGTATATTTGGGGGAATTGTTATCTTGACTTTTTAGGGAGAGCTGTTTGGAAGAATTGAGGGGGGGGGCAATAAGATATTGGGGTTCCTATGAATCTCTCCTTTCCTAGCTACTCTTTACCTGCCACTCTGTTACCCTTTCTAGGCTAAAATACTTTTTTCCTGTGGCTCATTTGGCCAATATCTACCCTGACAAGCATTAAGCTCTTTCATGTTTGGACAGATGTTTTCTTTTTATACTTTCACTTTTTAACTTAAGAGTCAATGAATGAAGAATAAGGCACTGGGCCATTACACACTTTGTTTGTTGAAAATAAACAAACATTGGCTCTTTTTTTACACGAGCGCTTGTTCTCCAGCAGAAGAAAAATTGTAAGAAAGACAGGAGCCTTATTTAAAACAAAACAAATCCTATCCAAGGCAGGAAGACTACGATTACGAAGGACAAAGTTGACCTTTAAGAAGCAGGAGAGGATCCGGCCGTCCAAAATGAGGGTAGTGGGGAGATTAACACTGCATCAACGTCGTTGTCTTTTGTTTTGATTGTTTGGGGTGTGTTCTGCACCCCAGCTCCTCAGTTTCATTCATGGAGCTCCCTAGGTCTCTTTGCAAGGGCCTGCAAATTACAGTTTCGCCTTTTATGCAAAACGCAGCATTGGGAACATGGAGGGATAAACAATCACTTACTATTTTAGGAGCCGCGCAAAGAGTCTCCCTCTCTTTGACCTGCGGTGTTTAGTCCAACATCTAATCCGTTTGAGGGGGTTTGGGTTTTTTTTTTTAAATCGTCCTCTTTTTAGACTCTTCCCGTGACCCAGAACCTTCCGCAGCTCTGCATCAGGACCCAGAGGGATGTTTTTGTTAGCGCTTCGGTGTTCGGTCTTAAGGTAATACGCCTTGAATTTCAGTGGTGTTTTGCTATTATTTGCATGCCAGTGCATGCAGAAGAAGGGGGGGGCAGTTGATGTACGGAGGACCCGGTATATATCATGCTGTCTCTGCACTATGCAGTTTAAATGTCCCCCCATCCAGCACTTCCTTTCATCAGAATAAAAAATAACAGAATCTTGCCACGGTAGCGGTTTGGAACGAGTGACATCAGGGTTTCCCCCCCTTTTATCACCCGCCTTGTCTACGGCGCCCCAGGGGGCTATAAACCAGGCCGGGCCAAAGACAGCGCAGAACAGTGTTTCCCCCCAACTACTAGAGAAACCAATCATAAAAGGCCTCTGTTGGATATTCAGCCCTCGTAAAAAATGTGCCGTCTCTTCCGTCTCTGGCTATGTCAAAAGCTGGGCCTCTCCATCACGCCAAATCAGCGGTACTCCGTTATCAGGGAGAACAAATCGGGCAATGGGGTGATTACGGTTAGGTGCTGTTCTGCATGTCCCCAGAGGCATCCCTCTCTTTGCCGAGGTACCACTTGGACTACGGTAAGCCTAGTTAGATCCAGGATAACTGGATTGCCTTTCAGAATTCTGTTCTTGTTCTTAAAAAAAAAAAAGGGGGGGGGGAGCTATTCCTTGCTTTTCAGAAATAATACAGTTAAAACAAAATGAACTCCGGTTTTAAGAAAGGTCTTATCCCCAGGGGAGAGGGAACCTGGGAAAGTTAACATGGAATATAATAAGCAGAGCAGAGCCTCGTGCACTGTTGCAGTGTTTCTTAATCCGAGCCACGTTAAGATAGGTGGACTTCAGCTCCCAGAATTCCCCAGCCATCATGCGTGGACTTCAATTCTCAGAATTCTCCATCCATCATGGGTAGACTTCAACTCCCAGAATTCCCCAGCCATGCATGGACTTAAAACTTCTAGAATTCTCCATCCATCGTGCATGGACTTCAACTCCCAGCATTCTCCAGCCATGCATGTATTCAACTCCCAGAATTCCCAGCAATCACGCATGGACTTCAACTCCCAGCATTCTCCAGCCATCATGCACGGACTCCCAGAATACTCTAACCAGCATTCTGGGAGTTGGAAGTCCACACCTCTGAAAGTTGTTGAGCTGGAGAAACGTGTGTGTATTTAGGAGTTGATAACTCCTATGATATTTCGGCTGTAAAAAGGGAATGGGGTCTCAGCTGAGGGGCTGACTGGCACTCAAAACAGACAATCTGCAATTTAGGGCAGCCCAGTGGTGGGATTCAGCCGGTTCGCACCACTTCGGCAGAACCGGTAGCTAATTTTTTGTTGCCCGGGCCCAGAATGGACTTCCGGAAGCGGCATCCACACAGAGAACCGGTTGTTGACATATTTGAATCCCACCACCGGGGCAGCCCATTGTAAATGCGAGCAGGAAGTGTTTTAGCCCAACAGTGGAAGAGAGATCCAGAGGCTGGATTCACACATCAGACTGAACCCTAAAGCTAAGCTGTATTCATATCGCGTGTTGCAGCCAGAGAAATCAACTGCATTCTGACATAAGGTGATAACCTGGTTCGTAAAACATGTGAGAACAAGACAAACAGTTGGATTTCCACAATGCTGAGTCACAAACTACCCAGTCTTCATTTAGCTTAGCCTAGGATATTGCGAAATCTGCATTATCCGCCTTTATCAAGGGGCTTCTGCTTTGACAGCTCTATAACAAGCAGCAATGAAGCCGGTTAAGGGGTTTTTTGTTTGTTGTTTTCTGCACCAGATTTGCATGTCATGCTTGTCATCTGGAAACTGAATACAGCCCCAGTTCCTTTCCCCAACAGGGCATCATTTCAGCTTTCAGGGGAGGGAGACGTGGCATGGTTTCAGCAGCAGAGGAGAGATTGACAGCCTGGGTCAATTTTCTCCGGGATGTATAAAAGATTAGATTGTAAAACAGCAATGCATTTTAAGAGGATGTGGTGACATCGGATTCAGAGAAACAGGTGTGTCTAAAATTACAGGTCCTCTGCAACCTGGGCTCGGCTTCGCCCTGGGTGTCCTCCCCAATTGTGAAGCTAGAAAGTAGCTGGTAAAAATGGCACTTAAGATGGGTTATACACGAGGCCATCCTGAGCCAATCCATCTGACTCTTCTGCCAGGCTTCTCTTGCCATAAAAGAAGACGTAGCCAAGGTCCCTCAGCCCCTTTCATTTCCCACCTTGTACTCTGCATCTCTTCTGCAGACATACGTCCTTTTCAGCCGCTATTCAGCTTCCCAACAGGAATGAGTACCCTAAAATTGATTTTAAAAGCAACCAACTAATCTTGCCAGGAGGCCCACCAAGAAGAAAACTCACCATCTACCCATCTGGTGTTTGCCCCAAATCACCCAGCCAGCTTTCATGCCTAAGGCAGGACTAGAACTCTCCGTCTCCTGGCTATTGGCCCAAAGTCACCCCTCCAGTTTTCATACCTAGAGTGGAACTAGAATTCTCTTGTCACCTGATGATTGGGCCAAAGTCGCCCAGCTGGCTTTCATGCCAGAAGCAGGACTAGAACTCATTGCCGCCTGATGATTGGCCTAAAATTGCCCAGCCAGCTTTCAGGCCTAAGCGAGGGGACTAGAACCCACCATCTCCCAGTGTTTGGTCCAAAGTCACCCAGCCAGTGTTCATACCTAAAGCGGGACTAGATCTCGCTACCTCCTGAGGATTGGCCCAAAGTCACCCACCTGGTTTTCATGCCTAAAAGAGGACTAGAACTCACTCTCTCCCAGGGATTGGCCCAAAGTCACCGAGCCAGCTTTTATGTTTAAGATGGGACTAGAATTCACTTGTCTCCCAGTGATTGGACCCACCCAGCCAGTTTTCATGCCTAACACAGACTAGAACTTACTGTCTCCTGACAGCCCAAAGTCACCCAGCTGGTTTTGATGCCTAAAGTGGGACCACAACTCACAGACTTCTGGTGCTTAGCCCAAAATCACCCAGTCGGCTTTCATGCCTAAGGTGGGACTAGAACTCGCCCTCTCTTGGTTTCTAGGCCAGGCCAACCTGGCATCTCATCTCATCTGCCCTCCCGATGCCAACCTACCTCACTGCTTAGTTTAGATCCTGTTTCAGCCTCCCACTTTAATCCTGGATGACGAAAGGAAGAGTGAATGGCTCACTCTACATTATTTCTGCCACGGCCAGGCCCACAAGCACGGCACAAGTGAGC
Organism: Azemiops feae; assembly: GCA_023970755.1. NCBI lineage: Eukaryota > Metazoa > Chordata > Lepidosauria > Squamata > Viperidae > Azemiops > Azemiops feae. The sequence continues at coordinate 1,639,963 of JALGBA010004281.1, read as the reverse complement.
CGATAAGGATTCGTACAGAAGAGGGCCCATTTTTAGACAGGAAAGCCTTCAGCACCCCCCCCCCCCCCCCCCCCCCCCCCCCGGATTTCATGCTGGATGCTTCACACCCTCTTCTACTAATTCCCCCCTGAAAGGTTGGCGGTAGATTGGATTAGGCAAACCAACGAAGCCAAAGAGCGGAAGGCTGGCGAAGATGCTTACCTGCTAATGAGGACAATGAGGTTCGTTAAGAACCACTTCATTCTTATGAGGAGTTTGCTGCCCCGGTGAGCAGACACCATCCCTCTTGGCTCTGGCAGCTGCCATCCCGTTTAGCATTAGGGACAGGTGGGCCCCTTGGTTCTGATTCAAAAAGGGCAGGAGAGCAACATGGCACCGCAAACCTGGGAAATAATTGCAAATAAAAAAGGCCAGCACAAGGGCAAGGGAGGATGGATCTGCTTCTATCCTTCTGGCACTTTTTTTTTTTTTTTAGTGATCCTGTAAAATGATCGTTTAGAAAAGCTGCTCTCCCTCACCAATATGGTGTGTACAACAGTGTATAAAAGTGAGATAAATTTACAGGCAAGCAGCAAAAATAGGAACCCACGCTCTGTGAATCCCAGATGGGGACTGAGGGTGCGGAGCCCTGCTGGCGCAGTGGTTAAATGCAGTATTGCAGACTAATTCTGCTCACTGCCAGCAGTTCGATCCTGACCGGCTCAAGGTTGACTCAGCTTTCCATCCTTCCGAGGTCAGTAAAATGAGAACCCAGATTGTTGGGGGGCAATAGGCTGATTCTGTAAACCGCTTTGAGAAGGCTATAAAGCACTGTGAAGCGGTATATAAGTCTAAGTGCTTCTGCTATTGTCCTTCCTTCCTTCCTTCCTTCCTTCCTTCCTTCCTTCCTTCCTTCCTTCCTTCCTTCCTTCCTTCCTTCCTTCCTTCCTTCTTTCTGTGGTGGTGAAGTGGTTAGAATACAGTATTGCAGGCAAACTCTGCTCACTGCTGGCAGTTCGATCCAACACTGGAAGTTTTTAAGAAGAGACTGGACAGCCATTTGTCCGAAATTGTATAGGGTTTCCTGCCTGAGCAGGGGGTTGGACTCAATGACTTCCAAGGTCCCTTCCAACTTTATTATTATTATTATTATTATTTGGGCTCAAGGTTGACTCAGCTTTCGATCCTTCCGAGGTCAGTAAAATGAGAACCCAGATTGTTGGGGGCAAGGTGCTGACTTTGTAAACCGCCTAGAGAGGGCTGTAAAGCACTGTGAAGCGGTATATAAGTCTAAGTGCTTCTGCTATTGTCCTTCCTTCCTTCCTTCCTTCCTTCCTTCCTTCCTTCCTTCCTTCCTTCCTTCCTTCCTTCCTTCCTTCCTTCTTTCTGTGGTGGTGAAGTGGTTAGAATACAGTATTGCAGGCAAACTCTGCTCACTGCTGGCAGTTCGATCCAACACTGGAAGTTTTTAAGAAGAGACTGGACAGCCATTTGTCCGAAATTGTATAGGGTTTCCTGCCTGAGCAGGGGGTTGGACTCGATGACTTCCAAGGTCCCTTCCAACTTTATTATTATTATTATTATTATTATTTGGGCTCAAGGTTGACTCAGCTTTCGATCCTTCCGAGGTCAGTAAAATGAGAACCCAGATTGTTGGGGGCAAGGTGCTGACTTTGTAAACCGCCTAGAGAGGGCTGTAAAGCACTGTGAAGCAGTATATAAGTCTAAGTGCTATTGCTACTGCAGCCTTCCCTGACATGATGCCTTCCAGATTGTTTGGACTATAGTTGCCATCCGCCATGAGCTATTGGCATTGAGGGGGACTAATGAAAGTTGGAGGGGAAACAAACTTATAAGGAACACCACTTGGGAAAGGTAGGTAGAATTTTATTTTTTTATCAAGATGGTTGAAAACGGGCTTGGATACATAAAATTCTACTGAAGAACAACATGAGGTTGAGAATATGATGTAGAACGGAGTGAGAGTTAAGGACCTCGGACTATGGAGCAAAGCAATATTTTCCTGATGCAGAAAAGGGGGGATAAATTAAGTATAGGTAGTTCTCGACTTAACGACCACAATTGAGCCCCAAGTCTCTGTTACTAAGTGAGACATTTGTTGAGTGAAGTTTTGCCCCATTGAACGAACTTCCTTGCCACAGTCGTTAAAGTGAATCACTGCAGTTCTTAAATTGCTAACGTGGTTGTTAAGTGAATCTGGCTTCCCCATTGACTTTGCTTGCCCAAAGTTCACGACGAGTGATCACATGACCCCGGGACACTGCGACCGTCGTAAATGTGAGTCAGTTGCCGACCGTCTGAATTTTGATCATGTAACCATGGGGATGCTGAAAGGGGTGCAAATGGGAAAAAGTCATAAGTCACTTTTTTCAGTGTCGCTGTAACTTTGAACGGTCACTAAGTGAATAGTTGTGAGTCGAGGACTACCTGTAGAAATATGTCTGTTTCTTAGATGGTAGGAAACCAATGAGAAGGATCATATAGGCCAGGGGTAGGCAACCTTGGCCCCTTCATGATTCGTGGACTTCAACTCCCAGAATTCCTGAGTCAGCATGGAAACCTCTCCCTTTCCCCTCAGCATGGCTGGCTCAGGAATTCTGGGAGTTGAAGTCCACGAGTCATAAAAGAGCCAAGGTTGCCTACCCCTGATATAGGCAGTCCTTCCCATTCTGGGAATTGAAGTCCACGCAACTTCAAGCTGCCAAGGTTGAGAAACACTGACTTATAGATCTGTCTTTACCCTCCATCTAAAGTTTAGTGGAGCCACTTTATTAGCGTGAACGGATTTCTCAGGACACAGCTAAGATCCGAGGCATTAGTAGAAAGCACGCTTGTGAAGCCTTCTGGGGATTGTCCTTGAACAAGCTTATTCTTCCATCTAATGAACACCACACTCCTTTCTCACAATGCCTGGGCAAGATTAGAGATCTGAGCTTCTGTTTTCATTTCCCATGATGGCCTGGAGTGATGAGTCGCCAGGAAACTGTGGAGAAGAAGGCAACTACTGATCTTGCAGAGGGACATTTTAAATTGCCCACTTCTTCCCTTTCAAAACTTTCTGGACAGCAGTAACAATAGCACTTATATACCGCCCCATAGTGCTTTACTTACAGCACTCGCTGGGTAGTTTACAATATAAGCATTATTTTCATATGGCCCCCAACAATCTGGGTCCTCATTTTACCAACCTCGGAAGCGGTCAGGATTGAACTCCTGGCTGTGGACAGAGTTAGTCTGCAATACTGCATTCTACCACTGAGCTACGATACATGCCTGTTTGTTCTCAAAAATCCGTATCAGAATGCAGCAAGCACATTCGAGGTGGTCTGGGGTGACCAGAGAAGGGCTAGGAGTGACATGGTAGCAGTCTTTCAATATTTGAGCCAAAGCATTTGAAGGCAGGACAAGAAGCAATGGATGAAAACTAATCAAGGAGAGAAGCAATCTAGAACTAAAGAGAAATTTCTTGACAGTGAGAACAATTAACCAGTGGAACAGCTTGCCTCCAGAAGTTGTGGGTGCTCCATCACTAGAGGTTTTTAAGAAGAGACTGGACAGCCACTTGTCTGAAATGGGATAGGGTCTCCTGCTTGAGCAGGGGGCTGGACTAGAAGACCCCCAAGGTCCCTTCCAGCTCGGTTATTCTGTAATTCTGTAATGTGCGTGTAGTATATTCACTTGAAATTATGGCAAGGTATTCCTGGGATACTAGCTGGAAGGGCCCGGAATTATCTAGAATGAAAATCAAGAAGTAAGTTGTGATTATGATATAATCCACAAGACGTTGACTCCGTCAAAGACCTTTGGGGCTAATTCTGGTGGGGAAATGATGCTGACACATCAGAGATCGTGAAGCACGGTGCACAGCTGGACAGGTTCTGCTGCTTTGACCCTGTTCCTAAATATTTTGATGCTTCCATAAAAAGAGCTGCAAACCCAGAATTTATACTATCTTGTTTAACATTAAATCCCCACCCACCCACTTCTCCGATTGTTTTAAAATATTTTTCCTGGGAGCTCCCAGCTGAAATATTTTCCACCAGAAGAGAGTTCTGTACAGGATGACAGATGGGGAACGCGGGGAAGGAACCCTCCGGAGTAATAAAAATCAGAGCGAAGGAAAGAAATGGAAGGCAGCGGAAAGTGTGAAGCGCCAGAATGCCGGCTCTATTTCCAGCTGAATCGGACTTAAGCGTTTGCTGCAAGACTTTGGCGGAGCCACCAGCAGCCCAAAATGGGGGGGGGGGCGGCACAGGGAGTGGGGAGCAAGGAAGGCCTCAAGACACGAGGACCTCCAGGAAAGCTGAGCAAAAAGCACATTAATGGCCTTTGGAGGGAAAGGAAAGGTCCCGCCAAGGATTCTACAGATCATCCTCGACTTACGACCACGATTGAGCCCACGATGTCTATTGCTAAGTGAGACGGTAGTTGAGTTTTGCCCTGTTTTATGACCTTTCCTGCCATAGTTGTTAAGTGAATCACTGCAGTTGTTAAGTTAGTAACATGATGGTTTAGTGCAGGGGTAGGCAACCTTGGCTTTTATGACTCGTGGACTTCAACTCCCAGAATTCCTGAGCCAGCATGGCTCAGCATGGAAACCTCTTCCTTTCCCCTCAGCATGGCTGGCTCAGGAATTCTGGGAGTTGAAGTCCACAAGTCATCAAAGGGCCAAGGTTGCCTACCCCTGGTTTAGTGAATCTGCCTTCCCCGTGGACTTTGCTTGTCAGAAGGTGGCAAAAAGGGGATCATGTGACTTTGGGACACTGCGACCGTCATAAATATGAGCCGGCTGCCAAGTGTCCGAATTCTGATCACGTGATGCTGCAATGGTCATTAAGTGTGAAAAACGGTCCCAAGTCATTTTTTTCAGTGCTGTTGTAACTTCGAACGGTCCCTAAAACGAACTGTTGTAAGTCAAGGACTGCCTGTGGGGGAGGCTTCATTGAAATCCCTCCTCAGGAAGACAGCTTGTTATTCATCCAAACTCCCTTGCGAGGTTATTGAGAGACCAGCATGAAGGAAAGAGGGAAGGTTTCCCTTTGCAACACGAGGGAAGGGCGCTTCAGAGAGCAGAGAGGGATCTAGGCTGATCTACTTCTGTCGTGTGATCTACCCCTGCCATGTGGATGCTTGTAGAAGTGAGTAAATCGCTCGTTTCCCTTTCTGAAAATAGAACGTATCTCTAGGAAAAACAGCCCAATATTATAGTCCAAGGGTATGAGTCATGTGGCACAGCTGATCCTCCTGCTTTATTTTTATTTTTTAATCCCACCGTAGGACTTGAGAAGCATGAACGTAATGTCTAATTATGGATAAGGTACCCAACAATGCTGTGTGGGGCTTGTAGGTGGGCTGTCATAAATTGCTTAAAATATAGGTAGCAGCCCCAATGCTTTTGGTAGTGTCAACATCTTCCAAAATATTGGGATCTCTACTACTACTAATAATAATCTTTATTGATTAGCCCGTGGGCCCTTTCACGGTGCAGCGTCCCAAACACACGTCATACTAAAATTCAGTAAAAACAATTTAGAATGGAATTAGTTAAAATAAAATTTAGAATAAAATAGAAATAAAATACAATTTAAAATGAAATTGGGGTAAAATACATTCTTCAAGCGAAATTAGAATCAGATACGGCAATTTAAGATGTAGATAGATAAAATAGGATAAAATTATATTTCACTATCACCCCTGCAATCTACCCCAATCGGTCTCACCTATGCCAATCTCAGCCAAACCGTTTTGCGCAGGTACTGCGCTGTGTTAAATGTAATTTTCGAGTTCTGGCCGCACATAAGGTAAGTTATTTTGATATGGGGGGGTCCCAATGGGTCATTCGTTTAGTGTATAGGCCAGGGGTAGGCAACCTTGGCTCTTTTATGACTCGTGGACTTCAACTCCCAGAATTCCTGAGTCAGCATGGCTCAGCTTGGAAACTCTCCCTTTCCCCTCAGCATAGCTGGCTCAGGAATTCTGGGAGTTGAAGTCCACGAGTCATAAAAGAGCCAAGATTGCCTACCCCTGGTTTAGTGTATAGGCCAAGGTATCTCTCTCTCACCCTCTTATGCAGGCAGCAGTGAAATAGAATGTGAGGGGAATCGCTACTACTATAGGTAGCCCTTGACTTACAACAGTTCATTTAGCGACCGTTCAAAGTTGCAACGGCACTTTGGAAAAGTGACTTGTGACCGTTTTTCACACTTTAATGAGCATTGCAGCATCCCCAGGGTCACTTGATCATAATTCGGACACTTGGCCACCGGCTCCTATTTATGACGGTTGCAGTGTCCCAAAGCCACATCATCCCCTTTTGCGACCTTCTGACAAGCAAAGTCAATGCGGAAGCCAGATTCACTTAACAAAACTGCAGTGCTGTTATGCGGCAAGGAAGGTCATAAAATGGGGCAAAACTCACTTAACAAATGTCTTGCTTAACAACAGAAATTTTGGACTCAGCTGTGGTCCTAAGTTGAGAGTTGAAGTCCACAAGTCATCAAGGGGCCACCGTACCCCACCTCTGGCCCACTGGGTGTACCCCTTTGTGTACCGGTTGGGGGGCTCCTCCCCTCCCCCCTCTTTGTTCTGCAACCTTCACTGCTTCCTGCAGGCTTGTGCACGCTCACGAAGAAGGATCGCACAACCACTGGTGTTAAAAGAATTAATCAGGGGGATTTATTGAAGTATCAAAGGTGGTTAAAAGGCAGACATAGATATTTACATATATATTAACTTTCGGGCACGGGGGAAACAGTCTTGGGCTGTAGAGGAATAAGCCCCTCTATACACATCCCAACCCCCAGTTATATATTAATTATTATATTTTTCCTTTTTTTTTTTTTTTTTTTAATCTCCCCTTCTTCCAAGACACAAACAATATAAAATAAAAACTGCGAGCCGGAGACGGACACAGAATCACACGCTTGGTTTCTTCTTCTGTTTTGTTTGCATGTTTTCTCCCCAGACAAGAGACAAAGGGGAAGGGGTGGGGAGGGGGAGATTTGCAGGAGGACGGCAGGGAAGAGGGGAGGGGTGGGCATTTACTGGCACAAATGAGAAAAGTCGGCAAAACTGGAAGGAATCATCGGGAATTCACCAGGCGTAGGACGTTGTCAGAAGTTGAGAGAATGTGTTGGAAATGCCCCTTGGAGGGTCCAGGGCGAAGCAGAGGAAGAGGGCAGGGGAACAGCAGCTGCCTTGGGAATGGAGAGATAGGAAGTGCGTTCCAGGGGGAAGTTCCCAAAAATTCAGCTATTCCAGGCGGGGTTTTGTTTTTGTTAAATCCACAGCAATCCGATGCAATTGTCCCTAGGGCAAAACAGTGGCTCCTGAACCCATCTTCTACCACAGCTGCGTCTCAAAAAGTGAAGTTCATTGAAACAGGATCAAATCCTGGGGCTGAGGGGTCTCTACGTTCTGGTTCTGGTTCGTTTGTTTTTTAGCTTTGTTTTATTTTGTAGAGCGGCAAAAATCAGCTTCTTCTGAAGGAGATGGAATGGGAGGAGGAGGAGGAGGAGGAGGAATGGGAGACGGAAAAGGGGAGAGGGAGACTGAGAAGGAGTAGGGGAGATGGAGAGGAGAGGAGAGGAAAAGAGAAGAAGGAAAGGAGAGGAAGAAGAAGAGGAGAGGAGGGAAAGAGAGAAGGAAAGAGAAAGAGGAGAGGGTAGTCTAGGCTGATGTTCTTGCGGTTTTGGGTCAGAGCAGGATGGCCATTACCACCTGCACAAGACGGAGGGAGGGAGGGAGGGAAGGGGAAGGGAGGAGAGCTGGAGACAAAGTCAACTTTAATCTGCATTCGCCGATATATTTAAGTCGGCCGGACTTAAAAACCTAACGATAAAAATAGCCCGTCTTCCGCCTTCTGCAGAAGCTGGCCAACGCCATGCTGTCCAGGATGGATGACAAGGTGAACATGGTGTGGGAACTGGATGCTCAGGTGGGCTTTGCGGTCCCATCTCCTGCCCTCCGGCCAAGAACGTCACAATAACAAGGATGAGACAGACAGACAGACAGACATCCCCATCCTCTTCCCCCCCCTCCCTTGCCCTCCCCAAACTTATCATGGCTTTGAAGAAATAAAAGAGTCAACCTGCTTTTGACAGCCCGAGAGTCCTCGAGCAGCCCGGCCTGACCGGGGAAAGCATGCAGCCGAAAAGGATCCCCCACCCTGAAGAGACCCCCCAAGACATCCCCCAAGACGCCCCTTGTTGCAGACGGCCATCACAACGGCACTCCTTAATGGCGGAATCGCGCAGGGTGGAGAACACAGACACGAGGTCTCCGTGATCATCCAGAACCCAAGGTCAGGGGTTCTCCATCCATCCAGGAGACCAGGGTGCCCCAAAGCTACGCCCATTAGCCCTGCCTCCCTCCCCAGATACTGTGAATCTCAGTGCTAATATCTGGGAAGGTCAGACCTAATAAGCTATGGGGGCCACTGGGATGTCCCTCACCCCCCCCCTCTTCAATGTACCATAGGTCTTCCACCTCCCCACTTGGATTTTATTTACAAACAGCCGCAGCCCTCCCCCAAATGTACTGCTTCCACCCCAAAGGGAAACGAAGTGCAGCAGCTCTGCCCCCTCCCACTCTTTTTTTTTTTTGGGGGGGGGGGAACAGAGCTAAGTATGCGTACCCAGCCCCACCAAATTCACAGGGCATGACTCTGGTGAGGATGAAGGGGGTGGGGGGGGGGTGGAAAGAGGCCTCTTGAAGGCAGAGGGGTGGAGCTTCCTGGATAAGGGGAGGGGTTTAAAAAAATCCTCGGTTTCCAAAATAAAACCGGGAACAGTGGCAGCCGCCAGGGGTTGGGTTTTGTACACGATGGGTTTTGTTTCATTGAAGCATCTTTTTGTGTGTTTTTCCTTTTTTTTTTTTTTTGAATCCAGCCCTCCCCACCCCCAGCTCTTCGCCAACTCTCTCCTCCTCCTCCTCCTCCTCCTCTTTCTTCCCCCCCGGCTTAGATGAAAAATTCCTCCTTGCGTTTATGGCCATCTCCACCGTTCAGAAAAGCCTCACGGGCTTCTCCATGCTCATCCAGCCCGCTGGCCTCGTGCGTCAAGTAGGAACCTGTGAGGACAGAAAAGGGAGGGTGGGGGGAAGAGAGAGAGAGGGGTGGATTAAGTGCGTCCCCCCAAACTGGCTCCACTCTTCTCTAGTTAATCCTTAAGTTAATGTCAGGTGCAAACCACCAGGTCCATACTGAAAGTGCAAAAATTATGGATGTATTGCTCAAGCTTAGGCATAGGAATCGTCTCTGAGTATCAGTTGGCACATGGGTAGAATTAAATAAGGGCCAATGGTGTTTAGGAGGGGTTTTGATTTTGCCCTCTCGTGATGACATAAAGATTCTAAACTGATGCCCCGTTTGACTCCTTCCCCTGGCTCTGCCAGCCTCTCTCCTCTAGCTGGTACTGTCCCTCCTCCTGGAGGTGATTCTGGCACAATTATTATTGGTTGAACAGAAGGTCCCTCGTGTTCTGCCCCTCTTTAACATCTTAAGGAGGGGAAGAAATGAAAATCAGCTCTGATTCTCTCAGTGGCTCTCACTGCATTGGAAGGTAAGGAAGCTAAAGGATTAAACATGGCTATTCTCCACGCTGACATCAATAGAGCTGGTTAGATGAGCTTTGGATGCATGACGAGACTTTATTACAAGGGATAACACGATTGCTCTTTGAGGAACCTCACCTTTTTTTTTATTCGTTTCAACAACAATCCCCTGGTTGAAATGGGGGTGGGGGCTATACAAGTTGATTCAACCAAGCAACCACCAATCAACCAACCCAGAATGCCACTCTGACTGGCTCACCCTTCAGTTGACTTGAGGTGTGATCTCAGTATGGTTGGAAGAACAAGAAGCAGCAGCTGAGGGAACACACTCAACTCTAGAGACTTCCCCTTAACAAAAAGAAAATCCCAAGAAAAGAAACTGGACTGGCCTTTCACTAATAAATTTAACCCATATCACTGGATTGTGGGATAACAAGGTTGGCATAATAACCTTGTTATTATTCTCTGGGCAAGAGAATAAAGTCGGTAAGGAAGAGCCAGCCAGACATCTGGCTTTACGCTTAGGGCAGCCTTTGTCAATCCAGGGCCCTTCAGATGTTGTGACCATCATCCCACCAGCCACAAGACACATCGTGGCTGTGTGGCTATAACAGAGGTCTTACAGCTGTTGCTCCAAGTGGAGGACTTGTCTTAAGAATACCAGTGAGATCACAGGCCATCAGGGTTGAATCACAAACCCACCCTAATTCGACGGGATGCCAAAAAAAAAAAATAGCAGCAGCTTCAGTCAAGGAAGGCTGACAATAATTCCTCTCGCAAACCACAGGAGAACCAGCAAACCATGACACTCAATAGATCACGTCAAGTGCCCTCATATCTCATCTCAACTCATACACCTACATGCTGTTAGCTCTGGCACATTATTTAAGGTATATACAAGGCCACGTTATTTGTGAGGCTGAAGGTACCTGCCCATCCCACTAAATCAGATCGAGTAGGCATGGCCCATGTCCCTTTCCCCCACCCCCCACCCCATCTGATGGCCTTTAGAGGAACATCTTCTCTGTAGATACCCCAGACCTTTGAAATAGCCGACTGCCTGAGATACAAGGGTCCCTTCCTTCTGGTCTTCTTAAAGAGAGTGAAGACCTGGCTCTTCCCTCTGGCATTAGGACAGGAGTGGAGATCAACGGTGCAGTTGGTCTTGCACCTGATAGGAAAGGCTTGCTCTCTTTTTAATCTTGTTTTTACTGATAGTTGCGAGATCACTGTGAGATGAGTGGCCATGCTAGTTCTTTAAGAAGACACTGGACAACCATTTGTCTGAAATGGTATAGGGTTTCCTGCCTGAGCAGGGGGTTGGACTAGATGACCTCCAAGGTCCCTTCCAACATTATTATTATTATTATTATTATTACTATTACTATTATTATTATTATTATTATTATTATTATTATTATTATTATTATTATTATTATTATTATTATTATTATTATTATTATTATTATTATTATTATTATTATTATTATTATTATTATTATTATTATTATTATTATATTATTATTATTATTATTATTGATGATGATGATGATGATGATGATGTCACAGTGGGTACGACTGGATACCATCCACTACCAACTTCTTCCACTCTGTGGTACCTAGTTGGTCTCTGCATTCAGTGACCACAGTGAGAATAACGGAATAACAGAATTGGAAGGGACTTTGAAGGTCTTCTAGTCCATCCCTCTATTTAGGCATCCTATACCATTTCAGACAAATGATTGTCCAATCTCTTCTTAAAGAACTAACATGGCCACTCATCTCACAGTGATCCTAGGCATCCTAGGCAGTTGTGTGGAGCACACACCCCTTCTGGAGGCAAGTCGTTCCACTGATTAGTTGTTCTTACTGTCGGGAAGTTTCTCCTTAGTTCTAGCTTGGTTCTCTCCTGGATTAGATTCCACCTATTGCTTCTCCTTCTGCCTTCAGGTGCTAAGGAGAAGAAAGAGCTGGTGCTGACAGCGGTGTAGAAGAGGCCAAGGCAGAGCAGGTGGATGGATCTTAGGAAGCTTCGCCTGGCTGTGTTGCTTCTATGTCTTAGAATTTGACTCTGACACCGGCTGGCTTGCAGAGAGCTGCTGTGTCCTGCTTCCCACATTCCCAAGGGGGAAGACAACGAGCGAAGCTGGTCCCACCTGGCATTAGCATCTCAACCCAATTCTCAACACCCCAAATACACGCTGGCAATGCCCACTTGGAAGCAATCTGAAAAACCACACCAGCTTCCCATTCATTGGCCAGCGGTGAGAGACGAGGTTACTAAGAGACCCTCCTGGCTTCCCCTTACTAACCTTTCTGCCGGATGGAGCACCAGACCATGACGATGAGTACGCAGATGACGAGAAAGACGAGGAGAGCCAGGATGCCCCCCACAATGGCATAGGGCACCGAAGTCTGGGCCTCTACAATAGCCCCAGGATCTGCAAAGGAGAGGGAAGGTGCTGAAGGCAGGAACCGGAGGTGGAAATGTCTCTTGCAAGAATTGCCCTGCTTTGCAAAAATCTTCAAAGCCGATCTGGCCAGGACAGAAATCCTTTCTCCACTTGTGCCTGTTGGCATTAGCAGCAAAATACAGACCAGAATGGTTGACACACAGAGCAGGGAGCAAGCGAGGGTCTGTTTCCTGTCCTCCCTTTGCATATTCTTTTTTTTTTTATCAAATTGCATCTCCTTCACCAAGGTTATAGAAAACATGCCAAACCCGCGAAGATTTTGCTTACTCACCATAAACCACCAGCACGTACTGGTCCGAGGACCGCCCATGTTTATTGGCCACATGGCACGAGTAGGTGCCGTTATCCAGCATGCTGAGGCTGGGGATGGTCAGCACTTCACCCTCGATCAGGGCTCGCTCCGGCAACGTGTCGTTCGCTCGGCTCCATTTAATGTCTCTGGGCCTGAAAGGGGCACCCAAAGAATCTATTAGCACCTGCCTCAGCCTCCCCCCGGCCCCTTCTGGCCACCAGCATAGCATCCTTGCCGCCTCCACACACCTCCCTTTTGAAACAGCGGCTCTTTCTCTTCAAGGTTATTTGCTGCCAGACCAGGTGATGGATGGACACGTGAGGCAGCGGTTGGATCAAGGGGCACTCTGAGTAATAACTCTGCTCAGGAATTGTGCCCATCAGTCAGGCGGGTCAGGGAGAGCGGCAAGGACAGCTTGTTCACAAAAGGGTGGAAAAAAATTGAGGATCGGGCCTCAGGACCCTAATGGGACAGGCAGGCATTTAGCCAAAATTGCTGGCTTTATTGTATTGATGGTAACTATGCCCAGGAGAGGAATCCTTTTTTTAAAAAAAATATTTAGTTTATTAAAAAAATAGATACAAAACATCAAAATATTGAAAAAAAGGAAAAAAAAAGGGGGGGGGGAAACCCACAACAAACAAGACATTAAAAAAGTGTCTTAAAAAAAAAAGATTAACACATATACCCACAGCATCCTTCCTAGTTGAATGTTGATTAATATAATACACCAATGTTAATCTCCCACCCGTTATGAAACAGGCCAAAAGAATTTTCTATCAATGACAAAATAGTTCAGAGGAAAGACAATACTGATACGATACGAATAATATATAAGGATATAAATATAATAAAGATGATCCGTAAGAATGAAAAAAAAAAGACAAGATTAAAATCCCCAAACCCCATGTTAACAAATTGTTATGCTCATCGACTTGTAAAGAATTTACTGTAGCTTCAATCCAAAATCATCCTAAAAAAAATTAAGCCAAATTGATCCCGGATCAAATATCCATGTCCAGCAATTATCTGTTGCTGATTGCTTAAATACCATAAAGCCAATTTTCAAAGCTGATCTGGCCAGGACAGAAATCCTTTCTCCACTTGTGCCTGTTGGCATTAGCAGCAAAATACAGACCAGAATTGTTGACACACAGCGCAGGGAGCAAGCGAGGGTCTGTTTCCTGTCCTCCCTTTGCATATTCTTTTTTTTTTTTTATCAAATTGCATCTCCTTCACCAAGGTTATAGAAAACATGCCAAACCCGATCGTTGGAGGAGAAAAGTGAGTCAGAGGTGCACATGCCACCAACAGCTCTCCCTCTTCCAAACTGCCATTGGCTGTGAAAACTATCTCCCATGTCTCATTTATCACACCTGCACGCACCGTCTCTGAAACAGCTGATGCTCCAAGACAGAGAGAAGTCAAAATTGACATCAACATCGCCTGGAAGAGGATGGGATCATTTGCGCTAGATCAAAAAGGTTCTCTGCTGGTTTTACAGGGGCAAAAAAACAAAACAAAACAGGGCACCCCATCACTAAATTTGACCAATTGAATGGTAGAAATTAAGATTTGTACGGTGGGACTGGCAGGACTCAGTGAGTTTTGAAGTTGACCACCATCGTCTGTAATGGCAGTTTCTCAATCTTGACCCCTTGAAGATGAGGGGACTTCAACTCCCAGAATTCCCCAGCCAGCTGTGGTCAAGTTTGAGAAACACTGTGTTATGGCATTCCACTCCAGCAACTTTGAGCGCAATCCATAGCTGGACCGTCTCCTCTCCACCCTCCATTTTGCATTTGGCTCTACACCCAAGCCCAAAAATCTTATTTTAGAAATGGAAGCAGTTAATGGACCTTGAAATCTTAGGTTTTTTTAAAAAAAGGCAGACCTTCAAATTTAAAATCTGCCCAACTCTATTCTAGGCTAGGGCATCCTATATCCTGGGCTACAGGTAGGGTGAGACATTTATTTATTAGATTTTTATCCTGCCTTTATTATTTTTATAAATAACTCAAGGCAGCAAACATACCTAATACCTCTTCCTCTTCCCATTTTTCCCACAACAACAATCCTGTGAGGTGGGTTGGACTGAGAGAGTGACACTCAAAGTCATCCAGCCGGCTTTCATGCCTAAAGTGGGACTAGAATTCACTGTCTCCTGGTGATTGGCCCAAAGTCACCCAGCCAGCTTTCATGCCTAAGGTGAGACTAGAATTCACTGTCTCCTGGTGATTGGCCCAAAGTCACTCAGTCGGCTTTCATGCCTAAGGTGGGACTAGAATTCACTGTCTCCTGGTGATTGGCCCAAAGTCACCCAGTCGGCTTTCATGCCTAAGGCAGAACTAGAACTCCCACACTTCCCAGCATGCTGTTTGGGGAATTCTGGGAACTGAAGTCCGCACAGCTTAAAGTTGCTAAGGTCGAGAAACACTGCTCCAGAATTCCACATCCATGGCCATTGGCCATGCTGGCTAGCAATCAGAAATCTACAAGTTATCTCCGAGGTTCCCAGGCTGGCTGATCAGAAACTGCTTCCCCCATCAAAAGACCCAACCGGGTCTTTTGTGAAAAGTTGGGTTTCTGATATATTGTTTTAGTTAAAATGCAGATAGAGGCAGATCTGGTCTAATAATCAATACCCTTGGTTGATGAAGCCCAAAATATTCCAATATCTCACTTGACAGCTCTCTCATTTGTTAGGGGTGGCCAATTTCAGCTTTTCTCAGCACCGGATTTGGGGTTTAATAAATGTCAGTAAAAATCGCTCTTTTTTTTTTTTTTTTTAAAGAGCAGGATAACCAGCCGCCACAACCATGAACTTCCTTTTCCCAAAACGGGATCTCAAAGCTGCCTGGTTTTCTGCACCAGGTTCTTTCCAAAATAAGTCCAAAATTTGCTTTTTCCCATCTGGAAGAAGGACTTACAGTGGGTTGCCATTAACAGCGCAAGTCAGAACTAAGGTGTCTCCTTCCCTCATGACTCCCTGAGGGGGATGGATTCTCGCTGTGGGTGAATCTAGAAAAAGAGAAGAAGAAAAAAGAACAGTAATAATAATACCCTAATAATAATCTGTATATAATAAAAAAAAAAACAATTCCAAATTTGTAGGCCACCTGACTCTCGAAGACCCTGACGATTTCTTTTCTTTGCTTAAAAAGACGCAAACTCTTCAAGAACAAAAAGAGGCAACCTATAGCAGCCATTGTTCCTTCAGATGTAGGAATGCCGCAAGCCTGATCTGACGCCAACGCAAGTTTAGAATTATTTGCAGGTAGTCCTCGAGTTACCTCCCTAAGGGAACAACATGCCCATCATGGTTACGAGTCATAAAATGGATCAGTCACATCACCAATCCAATTTTACGATCTTCTACTGTATGTGGTGCCTGTTAAGCTAATGTGGTGGCGGCAAGGTGAATATGGCGGTCACTAAGCAAATGCCATGGTTGGTAAGCGAATGTATTGTAAGTGCCGGTTTGGCGACAAACTGTGGTAAACTATGTTCACATGACCATGGGATGCTGCAAAATGGCCATAAACGCCGCCATGTTGTCGAGCACCTGAGGTAACGTGACTGGAACTGTTGGAACTTCCGATTGGGGTCATAAGTCCCCTTTTTGAGTCTGTTGCAACGCCGAACTGTCACTAAGTTGTAAGGCGAGGACCCCCTGCCTTCGCCTGGGGTAGCTTTCCTTTAACAAGGATTGTCAGATTTAAAGACAGCGGCAGAAGTTGGCTCCCCTCAAAAACGTTCAGGTTGGCCCAAAGCGTTTCTGACAGCTCACTGAAGGAGTCTCTTTGTAGCCATTGTAGGAAGGAACTACACGGATGCCAAAAAATAAAAAATAAAAGTATGTCCCTTTTCCGACATACCCGACTGGAATCAAAGGCTGCAGCTTTTGTGAGCTTTTGAATCCAGTGTGTGAGTCGGAAAAGGTGCTATTGCTTTCCTTCTGATCTCGGGAAGGAATCCTGGCATCCCTCTCTGTCACAGCCTCTCAGATTTTCCACGAGTTGCTCTCCTGGTTCCTTTAATCTCTCTTCACAAGTTTTACTTTCTGCTCCCCTGACCATCTTCTCATACTTGTCTGAACTATCTCAGAGGTATCCATTCCACGGATATTAGACTATTTGTTGGAGGGTGTTGATAAAGGCTTGGCGCCTAACATTATTCGCCGACAGGTCTCGGCCCTAGCCACGGTGTTTACCTGTGACACCTTAGAGCCACTGGCCCATCACCCCAAGGTACGATCCTTTCTAAAAGGGGTCACCAACAGTAGACCGCCGGTAGTTCATAGATATCCCACTTGGGAGTTGCCCCGGGTCTTGCAGGCCCTTACGCAGGCGCCTTTTGAGCCCCTTAGGTCCTGCACTTTTAGGTCCTTGTCTCTTAAGGTTGCTTTCTTGGTTGCAGTTACCTCGGCTAGGCGCATCTCGGAGCTTGCAGCTCTTTCTGTCAGAGAAGACCTGTGTGTTTTTCACACGGACAGAGTGGTCCTACGCCTGGACCCCTCATTTGTTCCCAAGGTGAACACCGTTTTCCACAGTTCCAGATTGCCTTTCTCCCTCCCCCCCCCTTTTTCTTTTCTTTTTGGACTCATATCACATGGCTCTCCCCGATGTCTGTCTCTAAGACGCTCCCCCTGCAAGTTCTTCTCCAAAAAAGATGCAGAGCCAAGCCAGAGATTCCCCACTCTCTAGCGGTGCAATTGATCCGTTTCCTAAAATATTAACTTTGCATTTGACTACTCCAGCCTCGCAGTTACTTTCCGCCCGTTCCCAGCGGATCAAGATCGTTGCAAATTTTATTTCTGTCTCCTAGAATATTAGCTAACCTGCCCAGCCAGGGGTCATCCACAACTGATTAGCATTCCCTCTGCTTTCTCATCAAACTCATTAAAATGCTGGAGGGCCAGGGCTGAACCGGGGAGCAGCCTGACTCCCCTCTGGTGAAGAACCTTCTCCGCACTCTTTGACCTAAGATTTTCAGGCTAGCTATCTGTCTGCTTCATGTCACACCACCCAGCCTACTCTTAACTACTTTGCTAATCAGACTGTGGTAAGAGTGTACTTGTTCAAATGCTGCTTCTGGTTTTCTCAGCGGCATCTGGTTGATCGATGGGAAAACAGGATATTGGACTAGATGAGTTTTTAATCTGATCTAGGAGAGCTGCTCTCGCTGTTCGTTCTCCAGTTTAAAATGCTGGAGTATTCTACTACTAGTGATGTCTGTCTGTCTGTCTGTCTGTCTCTCTCTCTATCTCTATCTATATATCTATATCTATCTATGTCTGTCTGTCAATCTATCTATATCTATATCTGTCAGCCTGTCTATCTGTCTGCCTGCCTGCCTGTCTGTCTGTCTGTCTGTCTGTCTATCTATCTCTATGTCCGTCTGTCAATCTCTATCTCTATCTCTATCTCTATATGTCTGTCTGTCTGTCTGTCTCTATCTACCTACCTACCTACCTACCTACCTACCTACCTACCTACCTACCTACCTACCTACCTACCTACCTATCTATCTATCTATCTATCTATCTATCTATCTATCTATCTATCTATCTATCTATCTATCTATCTATCTATCTATCTATCTATCTATCTATCTATCTATCTATCTATCTAAAATATATATATATATTTGCTTTCTTTACATGCTGGATTTATAAACCAGTAACTTCTATAGCCAGAAGTGTGAACGTTTTACATCACTATCCCCTCAGAAACTTCATCCATCATTAATGCCTTAAAAAAAAAAACTACTTTTATTTATTGTCAACAACCTTGGAAACCTGCTAGTAGGCAAAAAGGAAGAATAAAAAAAAAACTCAAACTAAATGCATAATGTAGAAACTGTTTTTCAAGCACAGCTCCCAAAGTGGAAAAGGTAAATAAAATGTTTTAAAATAATAAGCTAAGAATTAATATCAATTTATGAGGGGGGGAAAACCCCGATTTGTATGAAAGACTTACAGGATGAAGTGGTTCAAGAATCTGGAATTGTATGGAACCCAACCACACCGATCAGGTGACTCTATCAAAAGCTTTTTTCCCCTTAAGGATCCTTTTCTTGGATCCCATGTCAATTACTTGGTGGGGCTGAAGTAAAAGATGGGTGATGGTCAGAACGAAATCTTGGTGGAATATCTGTCCTCTGTAAGGCCCCCTAACTTTGGGGTATCTATTTTTGTCAGCCCTCACAGATAAACCAAACAGGAAACACGACTACAGTAACTAATTCTACTTTAATAGAATTTTGCAAGTCTGAAAGTACTTCAGACTTTTTAACAGCCTATCTGTTAGGTCAGGTCCTTGCTTCGTTTCTTCGTCTGACCATTAAGCCACTCAGAGCTCATAATTGTTGCCTCCTTCATTCCAAAAAAAGACAGAAAAAGGGGCAAACAGGATGCAAAATGCAACAGGGCTCCCTTTCTTGATCTCGCTAACCTGAACCTGGCTTACAAAACCTTTCTACCTCTCCTACCCCCTCCCTTCCTAGGGAGCTCCAGCGGTCACTTACACTGTACATCTAGCACGTACTGCGTCTGCTTCCGCTGACCACGCAGTGCCGGGTGGATGGCTTCGCACGTCACAATGCTGCTGTGGTCCTTGCGATCCACCCAAAAACGCACCATGCTGGTGATGCTGAATACTTTCCCATTTTCTTGCTTGCTGCTTGTTCCTGAAATACACACAAACAGCACACTACCCCCGTCAAGTAACCCCAGCAAGCACGTACAACTCCCCTTTAGATCAGGGGTGTTCAACTTTGGCAACTTTTAAGATCTGTCGGCTTCAACTCCCAGATACGTATTATACAGATAATCTCAACAACTGACTCTGGGCGGACTCAAAATAAAAACAATTTAAAACATTAGAAAAGTTAAAATATACAATGGCTAAGCAGCATCAACCTACTAGCCTAACTAAAAAGATGGTCCCTGCACAACCTCGAAGCCCAAGGCCTGGGCAAAGAACCTGTTTCTTTATTGGAGAAACAGGTGTTGAGTCCATCCCAAACTGTAAGATGGGAAAAGAGAAGGAGGAGGAGGAGGAAGGAGGAGGAGAAGGAGAAGGAGGAGGAGGAGGAGAAGGAGGGGGAGAAGGAGGAGGAGGAGGAGGAGGAGAAGAAGGAAGAAGAAGAAGAAAAGAAGAAGAAAAGAAGAAGAAGAAGAAGAAGAAGAAGAAGAAGAAGAAGAAGAAGAAGAAGAAGAAGAAGAAGAAGAAGAAGAAGAAGAAGAAGAAGAAGAAGAAGAAGAAGAAGAAAAGAAGAAGAAGAAGAAGAAGAAGAAGAAGAAGAAGAAGAAGAAGAAGAAGAAGAAGAAGAAGAAGAAGAAGAAGAAGAAGAAGAAGAAGAAGAAGAAGTAGTAGTAGTAGTAGTAGTAGTAGTAATAGTAGTAGTAGTAGTAGTAGTTTCACTTCTCATTCAAGAAGTTCCATCCAGGATGAAGCTTCTTGGATGAGAAGTGAAATTTCTTCTTCTTCTTTCTCAAAAAACAGTTCAGTTACCCTGTTAAAAAAAAAAAAAGCACTTTTGAGACAACTATGACCTGGATGACTGAGAATATCCATAGACATGTACGGTGGGAAATATCCTCCCTCATCATCCAAGGCATCTGGAAGACATCAAGTGAAAAAATAAGATATTCCTTCACTTGGAATTCCAAGTTGACTTTGGCCCAAACACCTGCAGACGAAGAAGTGCCTGGATCCTGCTTCCCAGGAAGTGTATTTGTTTTATTTGTTAGGTGGTTTCTACAGGGGCCCGTTTGGGATGGTACCTTTTATCTCTTTCCGGTCCCGGTACCAGCGCAGGGTGGCCGCAGGGCGTGACCTGGGAATGCTGCAGGTGAGTTCAACTTCTCCTCCTTCTACCGCCTGTTCCTTCACCTCCACTAAAGGACTGTCTGGGGGAACTGGAAGAAGAAACAGCAGGCAAATTATTGGTCATTGCCTCCTTCATCTCACATCCCCATGGTTGAATCCTTCACCTGAGTACCTACACTGCCTCCAATGCAGCAACTTCCTTAATTAATACTTCAACTGCTAGAGATAGTGGGCGGAGATGCCTTCAGCCAAGCTTCTCAATTCTGAGAAGGTCATTTTACAAAGGAAAACAAGGACTTAGCCTCTGCCATGCAGCTAAGAAGAAAAGCAAAGAGAGAACCTAGAGGTAGGCATGAATTTCTGAAGATAACAAGGGTTTACTAAATCCCTCGACCTCTATTTGTTCCTTCCAACATTCCTACTTCTTTATTGTGAACTGAAGCCTAGACCTTATTTAAATCAAGATACCATAATGCTTCAGGACATCTGTGTATTGAGCAATCTTGCTCTCCACATTTTTCTCTGCTTGCTTTCGGAGTTTCATAAGCTGTTTCTTCTTTGTATAATGAACCTTGGCCTTCTCTTTGCGCTTCTCTTCCAGAGTGGCTGTGATGGCCTGGTACTTCCACCCAACCTCATGAGCAAGGCGGCCCAAATAAGCAAACCTGCGTGTGGGTTTGAGACGGACCACTTTCAGAGCAGCTGGGAGGACCATTCTCTTGCGCTTATCATAAGGTGGAGGGATGCCATCAAAGACCTACAGCCTCTCCAAGGCAGCCTGACCACGTTTGGTTTTGTGAGGGAGCATTCCTCGAACTGTTCTCCAGAAAATTCGGCTGGGGGCACGGAAGTGATACGGGCCACGGGATGGGTTGGTGTTCATCCGCTTGCGGGGGAAAGCAAGGTATTTCAATTTGTTGCGGTAGAAGTTGCCAGATATGTTAATCCCTTCACATCGTACAACCACAACTTTGCGCCCCAGCAACACTTGCTTAGCCACAATGGCTGCAAGGCGACCCAGCAAATGGCCACGTCCATCAATCACCAATACCTTCGGCTCCGTCATGGCGGCTCCTCAGCGGCCACAGGGGAAAAGCCCAACATTCCTACTTGCAAAATCAGATTTATTTATTTTTAACAGGAGGTATAGGTTTGTTTAATTTGCATCAACGCTTCCACTGATGTCCTGCTAAGGAATAATCCAAATCTTCTCTCTCTCTCTCTCTCTCTCTTTGAAGATTATCTGTTCCCCTAGCGCCAAAGGCTGACCTTGAGAAAGGATCACGTCTTCTAATAGTCTTTAGTCTGGCAAGTTAGGTAGATTCCCGAAAGTGTGACTTTCAGAAAGGCTACAGCTCAGCGTCAAAGCACATGTTCGGCACGCTAAAGATCTTAAGTTCAGCCTCTGAGCATTCCTGAGGGGGATAAAGCAGACGGCTCTGAAATTCTGGACATCCATTGAAGCCTGTCTAGACAATCGTGTGCTTGAATGTCCTTTGCACCAGCAGCTTTCAAGACATACCTGATTTTTCCCTTTGGGTCGGCTGCAGTCTGAGTTAGAGGAGTGAACTTTAGAGGGATGACCCAAAGGTGCTTTTTCAGGAGGCAACTGGACTTTCTTGTTTTTCTTTGAAGATGTTTCGCTTCTCATCCAAGAAGCTTCTTCAGCTCTGACTGGATGGTGGGGAAGGGAAGGATTTATGTTCCTTGCAGACAGCTGGTCGTTTCCATTCTTTGGGAGAGTCGTTGGGGCCACTTGGAGGTGTATGTGTGTCTTCTGGTTTGAAAGAGGGGTCAAAGAGGCCATCTAGGTCAAAACTGAACAGTCCTCTCTCAACAGAGGGGGAGGGATACGACATCATCTATCTCCAGTTTACAACATGGTCCTTTCAGCAGTTCCATTTGCACCACTCAGCTGACCTTGAGGACACAGATAAATCTCCAAGTGGCCTCAACGACTCTCTCTTAAAAGAATGCAAATGACCAGCTGTCTGCAAGGAATATAAATCCTTCCATTCCCCACCATCCAGAGCTGAAGAAGCTTCTTGGATGAAGAAGTGAAACGTCTTCAAAGAAAAACAAGGAAGTTGCCTCCTGAAAAAGCACCTTTGGGACAACCATGACCTGGATGATTGGGAATCTCTATAGACATTTAGAGCAGGGGTCCTCAAACTTGGCCACTTTAAGACTTGTGGACTTCAACTCCCAGAATTCCCCAGCCAGCCATGCTGTGGGGTACAGCACCCTCTTCTGACCTTATCACTCTACTCTCTCTGTCTGGATCATAATAAACAGTATCCTATCCTGCCAAGCCACCTTTTCATTCTCCCATACTTTAAGAAGGCCGCCTCCTGATCTTTCCCACATCCAAAGCAGGGTGACACATACCCAGCACTGTGAGGATGGCAATCTGATGGTGGGTGTCTTCTGTGTACAGCTGGCAATAGTATCCACCTTCATCTTCCAGACGGGCATTGGAGAGCACAATGCGGACCTGTTTTTGGGTGAACTCCACCAATTGGAAACGTTCATCCTTCAAGGCTGTAAGGAGCAGAAGGGAAATGCCTCAGTTGTGGACCAATAAAATAAACAAGGATCATCTTCTCCCAGGTCACAACAAGCCACAGTCACGGTTCTGAACACTCCTGGTCTCCAGCCCTGGACAACGCTGTAGATCAACACGAAGGGACAACAAGAAAGGAGATGACCCACCTTCCATGTGCTGAGCTCTTTGTGGCTCAGGGATCCCATCCCCAGCCCACAACTCAACACCTTGAAGACCAGAAACAAGGTTACCTCGTGTGCCGTTGAAGAAGAGCGTCTGCCGAGATGGATTCTGGATCACCACGATGGAGCCATCATATTGGTGTAGCTTGCAATTGATCTCAGCCTGCCCGCCTTCTGCTACTGTCACGTTCTCGGCTTGGACCTCCTGCGTTCTAGCTAGAGTGGAGAAAAGAGAGAAAGGGTTACCAGCCCTAATTCCTGAGGAAAGAACATCTGGCCAACATCAAGGAAGAAGGCCTTACCGGGTGGACCTGTGCCTAGCAAAAAACACTTTCTTGCAAAGGTAATAGTTGATGGACATCAAAGTAGCTTTGGAAATTCCGGGCCAGTGAGAACTAACTCAAAATAAAGATGAGCAAGCTACATCCCTAAGAAATTACCTATTGCAACTTCAAGAGTGTTCTCCAAGCGAACCTCAGAGGGGATCAGAAGATGAGACAGAAAAACCATGCTCCCCAACTTCGGCTGCCATATCTGGGTTGCAAAACTCTCCCTGGCCATTAGATGACCGGGGAGAGTAAGAGTTCTTTGCTATCGGCTAGTGGCTATCTGGTATTTTTGCCCAAATATGGTTGACCTAGCCTTGCCACTGGGGCGTGTTCGTGTGTTTGCGTGTGTGTTTATTATAATTTTGTCCCAATAAAGGAGAATATTTGTAGCTCAGGGTTGCAGTGAGGGATCCTGGGTGCTAGTGCTGGTGACTAGCACCGATGGCGTTACCTAGTTTGGGTAATGAATAGTCTGCAAGAAAACAACCAACCTCAGAGAGCAGCGAGGACCCTTTATTATAATTTTGACTTGTTTATGTCAGCCGTCTAGAACTATTCATCTGCCTAACTGCTTTATGCAGACTATAATCTGAACGATAATGGTCAGTGGCCAGCAGGTGGAAAGCCTTGCCTAGCAGCTAAGAGCCGTAGGAAAGGCTGGGCGATCTCCTTCTACTCCTTTGAAGCTTGACTAATAGTTCTTCCCCTCCTCAGAAGTCAGCTTTATTCCACAGAGGCGTAAACAAGAAGACATCGGAGTAACACAAAAACCAGTGAAGTAAAATGTGAAAAGAGAAGGGCATGAGAGGTGTTGTTGGAGAATCCCTTATAGGAACAGCTTCATCCAGGGTGTGTGGATTACAACGCATAAAAAAAATAGCAGGTTGCATGGCCTCAATATAGACAATTCGGTGACTGCACGCAATCTTAGGAAAATACACAGCACTTCAGTGAACCCAGTCCCGATTGGTGCCATACAGGTATTTATACCTCCTAACAATCCCCTTTCCCTGCCTGTAGGACAACACGCAAAATATTAAACACTCTTATAAACAGCACAGAGACAAAAGGCCCCAGGTCAGTGTTAGAACTGGGTTCTTCCCACAGCATGCTTCAGCAGTGTTAAATAAATGCTAAATAGTAGAAACCTCCATGCTAATAGGCTTAACGCGATTCCAAGGTTCATCGGTATTATCCACAATAAACGCCAAGAGCCACTGTGTACAACCTTGCACAACACAAACTCGAAATAAACTGAGCTTTAAATTTGTGACTTATCTGCAGTGTTAATTGCATCGCTTTCCACTCCATGCATTTTAAAATGGGGGAAGGTTTGTGTTAATTAAAAACTAATAGAATAGAATAACAGGTGACCTATTCCATTCCATTCCATTCTGCATTCTATTCTACTCTACTCTACTCTACTCTACTCTAGTCCAGTCCTCTATTCTATTCTATTCTATTCTATTCTATTCTATTCTATTCTATTCTATTCTATTCTATTCTATTCTATTCTATTCTATTCTGTTCTGTTCTGTTCTGTTCTGTTCTGTTCTGTTCTGTTTTGTTGTTCTGTTCTGTTGTTCTGTTCTGTTCTGTTCCTACTCTATTCTTTTTCCTTTTTCCTTTTTCTCTATTCTATTCTATTCTATTCTATTCTATTCTATTCTATTCTATTCTATTCTATTCTATTCTATTCTATTCTAAATGTGGGGACACAAAGGTCTATCAGAGAGGATGTGAGAGATAGTTCTCTGATAGAGGAGGACCTGGGGCGACGGACTGCAGGTAGTCCTTGACCTATGACCACCAAATTTATGTTGCTAAGCGAGACATTTGTTAAGTGAATTTTGCCCCATTTTACAACCTTTCTGGCCACACGTAAGTGAATCGCTGCAATTGTTAAGACGGTAACCCGGTTGTTAAGTGAATCCGGCTTCCCCATGGACTTTGCTTGGTCAGAAGGTTGCAAAAGGTGATCACGTGACTCCAGGGACAATGCGACCGTCATAAATACGAGTCAGTCGCCAAGCGTCTGAATTTTGATCACGTGACCCTGCAACGGTCGTAAGCGTGAAAAACAGTCGCTAAGTCACTTTTTTTCAGTGCCCTTGTAACTTCAAAGGGTCACTAAATGAACTGTCATTAAGTCGAGGACTACCTGCAAATGGCAAGCGTTTTTCTAAGGAGCAATCAAATTGGGGAGAGAGGATGAGCAGGCCCATTCCAAGGCAAGGGATGTGATCTTTGGCCATTTAGTACGAAGCTGGCCCCATCCAAAGTGTTTATCCAGCATCTCAAATCCATACACAGAATTCTGCCTGAAGATAATCCCCTCGTGACATTCAGAAGGACTCTTTTTTTTTCCCCCAGGTTGCATAAATGAGTGGCAAAGTTCCTCACTTTAAAATGATTACACGGTTGTCGATGATTCCTCCCCCGTATCACATCCTCACGTCGTTCAAGCACAGAATTAAGAGTCTAAAGCATCCATCCCCATCGCCATCTGGGTACACCAGGAGACAACAATCGATGCTGGTCCAAGACACCTGAAGGGCACCCAATTCTGATCCTGGCCTTACAAACCTCGACTTGGTGGATGTGTTTTTGTGTTTAGGGTGGTCTCAAGAGAAACACAGGGGGAAGCAGAGATGTGAACAAAAAGCCTCACAAGCATCTCACAGGTGCAAGGACAAAAGAGCACACAGGCAAACAGCAAGACAGACAGGAAATGTCTCCGTAAAAGGGCTGTCTCTCTCCTCCACCACGGCCCAGATTGTGAGGGTGTACATTTTTGTCCTTGTCTCCAGCGATTCCAGGATGCCACGTGGTACCCATACTGCTCTCCCACCAGTCCACTCCCAGATGGGCAGCACATAAACAATGCGCTCCTTGCTAGAAAAATACAGGTAGCCCTTGACTTATGACAGTTCACTTAAGTGACAGTTCAAAGTTACAATGGCACTAAAGCAGTTTCTTGTGACCGTTTTTCACACCTACAACCATTTCACACGATCCAAATTCAAATGCTGAGCAACTGACTCATATTGATGACCGTCGCTGTGTCCCGGGGTCACGTGATCCCCTTTTGCGAACTTCCGATGAGCAAAGTCAACGGGGAAGCCAGTTTCACTTCACCATTGTGGCCAAAAAAGTTGTCAAGTGGGGCAAAACTCAATTAACAAGTGTCACTTAGCAACAGCAATTTCGGGCTGAACTGCGGTCATACGCTGAGGACTATCTGTACAAATGATACCCAGGGAAGTTGTGCCACGCTCTCTTTTTCCCCTTCCTGTGTGTTTCATCCTGCATCTCCAACAAGACGCTTAATGTCTATGAAGTTGGCACCACCTATCTCCAGTACACAATGCAGTCCTGAGGGCACAGGTAAAACCCCAAAGTAGCCTCAACGGCTCTCAAAGATTGTTCAAACCAGATGACTGCAAAGAAATACAATCCTTCCATTTCTTCCCCCACCACCTCCCCTTCCTGTCAGAACTAATTCTTCCATCTCCCCCACCGTCCAGTACAACTGATGAAGCTTCCTGCATGGGAAGCGAAACGTCTTTTTCTTCTTCCTCAAAAAATTCAGTCCAGTTGCCTTTCCCCCCAAAAACACACAAAAAAAAAACAAAAACCCACTTTGGAGAACAAGATGCTTAGTTCTCCAAAACAAAACCCTTGGAAGTGTGGATCCCACACAGCTATTTCTGCCAAGTTTTCCAGAATGCAAAGAGTCTGGAAGCTCCAGATTTGAAGCTCTGGGCTTAGATTCATCAAATCCAAGATTACTTTTGATATGTATTTTTCCTGGCTCCAACATGAGAGGAATGAACTCCCAAACAATTAGGGACAGTTCAGGCTTTACCTGATGTGGTCAAGAGGGAAATTCACTGGCACCCCTTGGAGAAAAACCCCTCACTGTTATCCAACCCAGGTTCAACTATTCACACATTTATCCAACCCAGGTTCAACTATTCACACATTGGGGTGACACGTCGGGCTTTGATCCATCAGCCCAGAGAAGACCACCAATTCTTGGGAGAAATTACAACCAGTAGCAAAACTGCTAGGAATTTAACATTACAGGTAGTCCTCAACTTACAACTATTTGTTTTGAGACCGTCTGAACTTACAACAGCATTGAGAAAAGTGACTTACGACCAGTCCTCACACTTACGACCATTGCAGCATCCCCATTCAAATTCAGGCACTTAGCAACCAGTATGCATGTACAACGGGTTCCAGGGTCACGTGATCGTCATTTGCGACCTTCCCAGCCAGCTTTCACCAAGCAAAGTCAGTGAGGAACTTGGATTCATTTAATGATGCTTTGTGATTCACTTAACAACCACAGCAAAAAAAGATTATACTCATTAAACCACCCACCTTGCTTAACAACAGATTCTGGTCCCAGTTGTGATCATAAATCAAGGACTATCTGAATGTTATAGCCTCCACTATAGGTCTTACCTTTTTCTTTAATCTGACATCTTTTTTAGGTTTCATTACCATATTCCCCCCGGGGTCTTCTGTTCTCAAGTCTAAGCATACCCAGTTCCTTTGATTTTTCACAGAATTATAGAGTTGGAAAGGATCCCAAGATTATCTAAACCCATCCTTTGCAACGTGTAGGAAAACCAATTAAACCTTCTGTGAGAAAAGGCTGCCAGAGATAGCAAAAAGCTAGACTATTCCGCTTTGAACAGATCTCACTGCCAGGAAGTTTTTTTTCCTGAGATCTGAAGGAAATTCAGGTCACTGCAAACTTACACCTGTTGTTTCTGGACCTAGTTTCTGGGGCTAATGAAAAATAAAAAAAATAATTAAAAAAAAACGAATTAAAAAAAAACTGTGAGGACAATTAACCAGTGGAACAGCGTGCCTCCAGAAATCGTGGGCGCTCCATCACTGGAGATTTTTAAGAAGAGGCCGCTAGACAGTCACTTGTCTGAGATGGTATAGATTCTCCTGCTTGAGCAGGGGGCTGGACTAGAAGACCTCCAAGGTCCCTTCCAGCTCTATTCTATTCTAATTGCTTTTGACCACCTTCCAATGTTCCTATTGCTTCACGGGCCTTAATTTCTACTCCCTGCTTACAATCATCGCTGGGACTGGAACTCCCATCGCTAAGCGAGGCAGTTGTTAAATGAGTTTTGTCCAATTCTATGAGGGTTTTTTGGCCAGGTTTGTTAAGCGAATCACTGCAGCTGTTAAAGAAATCATAAACTCAGTGAGCGAATCCAGTTCCCCCTGGGACTTTGCTTGCTGGGAAGGTCACAAATGACTCTGGAATGCTGCAACCATAATGAATAGCTTACCAGTTGTCAAGTGCCCAAATTTTAATGACATCACCATGAGGAACATAGTGATGGTCGTAAATGCGAGGACTGCTCCTAAGCACCATCATAACTTTGAACAGTCGCCAAACAAATAGATGTAAGTTGAGGACTACATGTACTTGGACATAAGTCCACCTGCCTAAAAAGGAAACTAAAAGAGATTTGTCGAAAGGTAAAAGCTCTGTTGAGCATCTCGTATCTCACCTGAGGAAAAAAGCACCATTATCTCTTTAATAAAGAAATGAAACCAAAAGGGAGAATTGAAAGTGTAATGGGTGGGTAGAAGAGTGGAAGGAACAGGTGAAAGGTATCTCTGTGGAGATAAGCAATGCAGAGGTTCTACTCTAGTGTAATGCATCCAAAATATTGAGACTCCAGAAAAAGTGCAGAGAAGAGCAACAAAGACGATCAGGGGACTGGAGGATAAAACATATAAGGAACGGTTGCTGAAATTGGGTACGTCTAGTTTAATGAAGAGAAGGACGAGGGGGGACATGATAGCCGTGTTCCAATATCTCAGGGGCTGCCCCAAAGAAGAGGGAGTCAAGCTATTCTCCAAAGCGCCTGAAGGCAGGACAAGAAGCAACGGATGGAAACTAATCAAGGAGAGAAGCAACCTAGAACTAAGGAGAAACTTCCTGACAGTAAGAACAATTAACCAGTGGAACAACCTGCCTCCAGAAGCGGTGAATGCTCCAACACTGGAAGTTTTTAAGAAGAGACTGGACAGCCATTTGTCTGAAATGGTATAGGGTTTCCTGCCTGAGCAGGGGGTTGGACTAGATGACCTCCAAGGTCCCTTCCATCACCACCACCACCATTATTATTATTATTATTATTATTATTATTATTATTATTATTATTATTATTATTATTATTATTATTATTATTATTATTATTAATTTCCTCTTCCTCTCCCAGTCGTGGTCTCCATCGCCTCCTTCCAGCATCCAACATTCACAGCCTGCCTGGAATTCCCGGGGAGACATTCCCACCATATGCTTCTTGCTAAAGTTAAAGACTCGAAAATGCCTACCCATCCATCAGGGCACCATGCCAGAGATGGAGGAATTAACCCGGCCGCCACAAAGGATCTTCTTCCAGAGCCCTAGAAGTGATGGGAACAAATCCAGGCCAAAGACCCCCCCAAGACCCGGCTCTGAGAAAACTGGGCACCAGTTTCAGACAACCATGCCCAGAGTCTGGTTGCCCAGTCTGGACCAACCAACCTTCCAGAACGGCAGCCAACGCTAAGCGGTTTGACCTCAGGCCTCCTCTGCAGAGTCCCCCTTCTTTTTCAAGCAACTTTGCCCGCCTAGCAGACCCAGAAGAGAGGCAAGAGACAGCGTGATCGTTACACGTGAGCAACACTCCCCTCTGATCCGTCCCCAACAGCTCAGGCCAGCTTGGGAAAGGAACGCACATCCGTTTTTAAGGGAACTGAGGAGGAGAAAAACGTCCAAAAGATTGCGCCACTCTCGGAGAAATAGGCTAATTTCTTGTGTCAGCAAAAAGAGGGCTGAAAGAGATGGGGCTGACAGGGGAGAGGAGTAGCTCTGTCCAAGAAATAGGTCTACATTGTCTCTGCCTTTGGAGTAAGCCCACGCAGGAGCAGAGGAGGGTGGGTAGTTTTCTCTGCTGGACTGTCCAAGCCCTTCCAAGAAACATCTGGAGCGGTAAGGTCTTGCTGCATGAGCCTCACTGCAAGGCGAACGCATCCGGCAAATACAGCTCCATTACCTGAGCTAATAAATCTGTCAAATTTCTCGGGCTGATTTTAAGCGCTCTTGATCAACACACGCTCCATTCCGCAACAGCAGGGCAACAATTCATTCACGACGGTTCTGGCTGAGCTACGCCAGCGGAGAACGTTAGCCTGCGGCTGCGTTCAATGCGGCTACTTGCCGGACCTCCTGAAGAGAGAAAGAACGGCCTTCAAGCAACGAGGCGGAAACGTCCTTGTAAAAAAAAAAAAAAGAAAAGGAAAAAAAAAAGGGGGGGGGAATATTCTCTCATCCCCCGGGGTCACCATCCTTGGCCAACCAAATGTCAAGCCACAAGATAACCCAGCCTAGGCATGGGGGAAATAACGCAGGCCTTTTGTCCACTTAATAGCCTGACGGGAGAATAAATCGGAAAAGCGGGAGCCAGAAATTAAAAACAGCAGGAACGGATTCGGTAGGAGAGAAGGGCAGAAGGTGGAAAAAGCATGCAGATTTCATAGCTCTTTTTCTACAGGGCTCACTTCTTCTTCTTCTTCTTCGTTTCCACGCATAAAGATGAGAGTACAGATAGTCCTTGACTTACCACCCACAATTGAGCCCCAAATTTGCGTTGCTAACCCAGACAAAAGTGAGCTTTGCTCCGTTTTACAACCTTTCTCGCCACGGTTCTTGAGTGAATCACTGCATTCGTTACATTAGTTAACACGGTTGTTAAGTGAATCTGGCTTCCCCATTGATTTTCCTTGTCAGAAGGCCGCAAAAGGGAATCGCATGACTCCAGGACACGGCAACCATCACGAGTCAGTCATCTGAATTTTGATCACGTGACCATGAGGATGCGGCAACGGTCGTGTGAAAAACGGTCAAAAGTCACTTTTTTCCCGTGCCGTTGTAACTCTGAACAGTCACTAAACGAACCGTTGTAAGTCGAGGATGACCTGTGCTTTAAAAAAAGGCATTTCTCCACGGAGAGTAAGCCTCCCTTTTACAGAATATTCGACAACAAAATTAATGGGAAGGTCTTCGGTTCATTTTGAAGCAAGAGACACCGGAGGCCATCAGTGCCACATGAACGATCCATCGGTTGCACAAATAGATACCTTTGTCATTTCTTCTTCATTTATATCTGAGAGTGAGCAAGATACCAACCAACACAGCTTCTTTCACAGAAATTCAGTTCAAATAATGTCTGCTCTTCTCCTCGCCAAAAGCTGAAGAAGGGGGAGGGGGGGGAACAGCAACCCTATCAATGCGAATGCTTTTTTTAAAAGTTTGTTTATTCATCCTGAATAAGTTTAACATGATTTTGGCAGCCTGCAATTTTTTTTATTTTTCACAAAAGCAGTTTTTTCTCCTTTGTTCTCCTCGTTTTAGTTTCCTTTTGGGTTGTGAATTTTTAGAGTGTTATTCTGAGGAAAGGAGCGCTGTGAATTTTTATTAAACCGTAAGCCATTCTAGGAGATGTTTATTTTTATTCTTGGTTAGCCAATTTAATCTAGTGATTAAGGCACCAGACTAAAAACCAGTCCCACCTCTGGCATGAAAGCCAACTAGTGACAATCACCAGGGGGCTGGGAGTTCTAGTCCCATCTTAGACAAAAAAGCTAATTGGGTGACTTTGGGCCAATCACCAGGAGACTGGGAGTTCTAGTCCCACCTTAGACAAAAAAGCTAATTGGGTGACTTTGGGCCAATCACCAGGAAATGGTGAGTTCTAGTCTCACCTTAGGCATGAAAGCCGGCTAGATGATTTTAGGCTAGTCCCTCTCTCTCAACCCAACCCATTTCAGAGAGTTGTTGTGGGGGAAATAGAAGGCAGAAGGAATACTAGGTATGTTTGCCACTTTGAGTTACTTAATAAACTAATAAAGGCGGGATAACCAAAAGTCAGACTAAGGACTGTTAGCCATAAGGAGACCCAGCCAAATGTGAATAAGAGTGAATAAAAATATTCTGAGCAAGGCGGCCTGCCATTTCACAGCCTAGAGCAGTGCTTCTCAACCTTAGCAACCTGAAGACGTGCAGACTTCAACCCCCAGAATCCCACAGCCAGCATGGAATCTTCTAGAAAGACCCCATGGCTGGCTGGGGAATTCTGGGACTTGAAGTCCACAAGTCATAAAAGGGCCATAGTTCCCCACCCCTGCTTTAATATGACTCCACTGAGTTAGAAGGGATAAAAAAAGAGCCATCTTCTCTCCATCCGTAGCAACCTGTAAGCATCCCCAGGGTATCACAGGGCTGCTTTCGGACAAGCTATGGAACAAGCCGGCTCTTCGCCCTTTTATGAGACAGAGAATCACCTGCTCTGTCGCTCTGTCTCCATGGGTTTCTCCCAGTCCAATAATCTCTACAGCAATCTCCTGATTGATGGAAACGAGGAGGCTGCCACCGAGAAGGAGTGCGCCCAAACGGACAGGGGACAGAGCAATGTCCTTGGCGGATGGCCATAATTCAACGCCAGCCAATGAGAAGGAGCTCAGCTTTGAAAATATCCTTCCCCTTTCAAATGTTGACTTTTCTACGTTGCTTTACCTTCACGAGGTATTTTGATTTCTGAAAACCGAGGCCCCCCACCCTCAGTCGGACCAGATGAAGTGACAGCATCGGTTGATCCGTGAGTAACTCGGTTGTTAACTGAAATCTGCCTTCCTCGCTGACGTTGCTTGTCAGAAGGTCACAAAAGGGGATCACGTGATCCCGGGACGCTGCAACTGTCATAAATACAGGTCCAGTGTCCAAATTTTGATCTCATGAAGACGGGGATGCTGCAACGATGGTTAAGTGTGAAAAACGGTCATGA
Source organism: Azemiops feae (assembly GCA_023970755.1). Taxonomy (NCBI): domain Eukaryota; kingdom Metazoa; phylum Chordata; class Lepidosauria; order Squamata; family Viperidae; genus Azemiops; species Azemiops feae. The sequence goes on along the minus strand of JALGBA010004281.1, from coordinate 1,606,885 downwards.
GTCATTTGCAGTGCCGTTGTAACTTTGAATGGTCACTAAACGAACTGTTATAAGTCAAGGACTACCTGTAACTAGAGGTGCTCAATTAAAGCAACAGATACGCCTGAAGAAAAAAAACAACCAGAAATGAGATGGTCTTGCACGGTCCCACAGAAATGGACAGCGTTCTATGGTCTGGTCTGGACAGAGTTACATGATCTGTTGAGGGAAGGGCATATAAAGGCTGTAACACACTTTTAAAAAAATTATAAATAAAGCAATTATTCATTTGTTGTGTACACTGCTGTAATCCCAAAGGAATTCTGGCGGTTTTCAACAGATACGAAAACAACCCCGGTAATTTAGCAAAGCAACGGTTAAAACGTCATCCAAGACAATGAATTCCGTTGGGATTTATGCGGGGGAATAGGCTGATGGGTAAACAGTTCCTTCAAGGCAAGGGCATCTGCCATTTAGTATTTGTTTTCTTTCTCTCTTGGGTCGTATCAAGTAGGAACGGCAACAGAGATTTTCATGCTAAATAAAAAGAAGAAAAAAAGCAGAAACGGAGGAAAGATGCAAACCCGATTCCACCCTTCAAAGTCTTCACCATTCAGCCTGTCACCACATATACTACCTCCTGCTTCAATGTAAAATGGAGAGAAGGTTGTTTGCAAGGTTCACATCCAGAGTCAGAATACAACCAAATAACAGAGTTGGAAGGGACCTTGGAGGTCTTCTAGTCCAACCCCCTGCTCAAGCAGGAGACCCTATTCCAGTCCAGACAAATGGTTGTCCAATCTCTTCTTAAAAGCCTCCAGTGAAAGATCTACTGATCTTCTTCCTGCTCTCTGCAACTCGTGATCTTGGCTTAAGACCTCAGATCACCGCAAACCACACATCAAATCAATCTCAATCAACGCATGAAAAAGAACAATGTTTGAAGGAGAAGAGGAGGAGAACAGGACTTTTACAGCTCTCATTCTCACTCCAAAGGGAACAATGGGTCCTGTTCTATTCCGGGCCTCGACTCCATCCATCATTGGAAATGTTGGTTGGGCAGCTGGCATCACAATTGCTGCCGGGGCACACCCTGGCACCAAAAGTCAACTCCCTCTTGCAACTCACTTCTTGGACTTACTGTGCATTTTGAGCTCTGATGGCAAATCAGATACACCAAAGACACCCATAACGTCCCACCTTTTGACCGGCAGTGACGTCTCCTGAAAGCTACTTCTGGCTTCTGCTGACACCTGATCTCCTACAGCAGGGGTCTCCAAACTTGGCAACTTGTGAACTTCAACTCCCAGAATTCCCTAGCCAGCATGCATGGCTGGGGAAATCTGGGAGTTGCAAGTCCATCCATTTTAAAGCTGCTGAGGTTGAGAAACACCATTTTACAGGTGAGGCTAAGATTTTCTGGGGATATATATATATATATGGCCAACAAGCATGGTAGAATCCGAATTCAGTTGGAGAAAATGAGGCAGAAGACCAAACACATTTTTTAAATATTTTGGCTGCAGTAGTCAAAAGTGCAGTAGCCTCCCTAGCTATATAGACCATTCACAGCTGTCTCTGGGACATGCCATGCCTATAAAGACCTGGCAGGCATCCTTCGGCTTTAATGGGCCTTGGAAATTTCCCTGGATTAAGACCATCTGTTGTTCTTGGCCAGGCGATCTGGCACTCAACAAGCTTTAGATAGAAGCCACCATGATTCATGGGGCAGATCTGGCAGTTGCAGGTGCAAGGGACCCCATAAGAAGAAGACTAGCAATATTCTCTGATGTCTACTGTGATGGAATGTATCTCTAGGTAGTATCTCTACGTATGACCACCATTGTGCCCCAAATGTCTGTTTCTAAACGAGACAATCACATGACTATGGGGTGCTGCACGGGTCATAAATGTGAAAATGAAAAAAGTCATAAGTCACTTTTTTTCAGCGCCGTTGTAATTTCAAACGGTCACTAAATGCATGTAACTCAAGAACTACTTGTGGTCTGGATTCTCAGGAGGGAAGGGTTGCGTTCCAGAGGACCAAGAGACAGCTAAGTTTAGTTTGCTTGTGAGGAAGAGGGTCAAGGCAACTCCTCCCTAGAAGTTCTCAAACTGTATCTTTTATGAAGCAAGTAATTGCTCTAGTCTAGTTGGCCAAGATTTCTGTCTGTAGGTGAGGAACCACTCAGAAGCAATTCTCTCTTTCTTGGGTTTTGCAGCTTGACAAAATCCATCAGAAGTCCCATCTACAAAGCTAAGGACCTAAGCTAGAATCTGAATTCTTCTTCAGCACCCCACATAAAAATGTAGGGTTCACCTGGTGCAGTTTTGCTGCAAAACAGTTGATTGCAAAGGCTGAAGTGAAAATCAGCAGGCAATCGAAGATGTCAGTTCCTCTGCCGTGAGAAGAGCCCTCTGCACGTGCTCAAGGCCATTGTCCTTAATGAGGGGACAATGGGGCAACATTCTAGCACCTGAAAATGAGGTTGAAGGTTCACAAGCAGGTTAAGTTGTTTGTGGGTGGAAGAGCTTGGCTGGTTTAATAGGACAAAGCCAATTGACTCTCCACATCAGTAGCATAATTGCGCAGGAACATTCCCACCACCACATATAATATGCAAATAGGGCATCATCAAAACAAAATAAGAGGAAATGATGGCTTTCAACAACACCTCTCATTAAGTTATGATTCACCATCCAGATAAATGTCATTGTTTTTCCTCGTTGGATATTGCAAAATTAAACTGAAGAGCAAAACAATCTCCAAAGCCATCCAAAATGGCTCACCACCTGGGACGGGCCACATAGTGATCCACCATCAACAACAAGGAAGTTGGGCATGTAAATAACACCTGTACTCTGTAGGCTTTCACCAGCCAGCCTCCTACTTGTAGTTTTCCAAGCCTAATTTGCCATTCCCCATCTTAGTAGGGCGGGCAGGAACCACTGGAAGAAGTCAATTTTCTAGGGTTTCTCAGTCTTAAGGAAATTAAAGATGTGTGGACTTCAGTTCCCAGATTTCCCTAGCCAATATAATTTAACCTGTGAAGACTGCAGCTCCCAGAGTTCCCCAGCCAGCATGTTGCCAAGTTTGAGGAACACTACCCAGGTCCTACCTAAGCCATACAGGACTTTAACAATGGCAACCAGCAACAATTATTTTGTGCACTTAGAATAGAATAGAATAATAACTTTATTGTCACTTTGAATGTACAATAATCAGCATACATTAAATTTCGTTGCATACAGCTATCAAAGGGTCACACCTCTGATATACACTGCATAAATATGACAAAAATAAATACAGCATTATGCATATACCCGCATATATTATATGACACACTTGTGTGTGAGAGTGTTTATGTGTGCCTATAAATCAATCTTGATTCCTAATGACTGCCTGGGCCAACTATGGCTCCTTTATCACCTGTGGATTTCAACTCCCAGAATTCCTGAGCCAGCTATGTGGAGTCAGGAATTCTGGGAATTGAAAGTCCACGTATCATAAAGGGGCCATAGCTGTCTATCCCTGGCCTGGACCAATCCATGCAGTTTTCTTGGCAAGATTTTAGGAAGTGGTTTGCCCTTGTCTTTTTCCTACGACTGACTTACCCAAAGTTATCCAGCTGACTACAGTTCTAGGGCAGGACTAGAACTCCCAGGCTCCTGGTTTTTAGCTTGATACCTTTAATCACTACCTCAAATTGGCTACCTTTACAGACTGTGCTTCCGCTAATCAATCAGACAGATGAACTTATTACATACGCAAGCCTTCATTTCCATCTTTTCTCATGGGTACTCTGTTCATCATTCATTTGTTTTTTTAATCTGTGTTGTAAACAAAATTCATGCAAGTTCATCCATCAATGAAAATTGCCAAATGAAGGCGTGAGGACAAGCTATTTAGTTTATATTTCTTCATTTCACATTTATCGGAATTGCATTCCACCTGTAATTTTGTACTAAGGTCGCCCTTGACTTACAACTCTAATTCAGCCCAAAATTGTTAATGGGGTTTTGCCCCATTTTACAGCCTTTCTTGCCACAGTTGTTAAGTAAATCACAGCAGTTATTAAGTTAGTAACACGGTTGTTAAGCGAGTCTGGCTTCCCCATTGACTTTGCTTGTCAGAATGTCACATGACTCCAGGACACTGCAACGGCCATAAACAGGAGCCAATTCCCATGTGTCCAAATTTTGATCATGTGACCATGGGGATGCTGCAACTGTTGTGTGAAAAATGGGCATAAGTCACTTTTGTCAGTGCTGTTGTAACTTCAAATTATCAGTACATGAATAGTTCTAAGTCAGGGACTCCTGTACTCAAGGTGCTTTACACAATGTTCCTTCCTCCTATTTTCCCCACAACAACAAGAGAACAACTGGCTAAAAATCACCCAGCTGCTTTCCACACTTAAGGAAGGACTAGAACTCAGAGCTTCCTGGATTCTAATCCAGCACATTCACCACTACACCAAACTGGCTCTCTAAATTTTAAATACCAGCCACGGTTAGCTCATGAAACCCAAGCTACTTGAACCTTGAAGGGGCTTTTCTCAAATAATAACTGTCTGATTTAGCCTTCCCAACCTGGTGTTCCTCAGAGGTGACGAACTACAAATCCCAGAATGCCTTTGACCACAGAAAAGCTGCAACCAAACTGGGGCATAACAATTTCACTCTGAAGTTATGATGATGGTGTTATCCATTCAGTCGTGTCCAATTTTTGGTGATTCTATGGGCCGGGTCTCTCCACATTTTCCGATTTTGCACTATTTTTTTTGCGGGTTTTTTTATGTTCTGGCTGGTGTCAGCTTTGATGGCCTTCATCCACCATTTTCTTTGACAGCCTGGTTTCCTTTTACTGCTAACTCTTCCCAACATAATTGTTTTCTCCAGTGGCTATGGAGATTCTCAGTCATCCAGGTCACGGTTGTCCCAAAGATGCTTTTTCAAAAGGCAACTGGACTTCTTTTGTTTTTCCTTGAAGACATTTCGCTTCTCATCCAAGAAACTTCTTCAGTTATAAAGGTTTCAAAGGGGAAAAAAGCAGCAATTCCTTCAGATGATTAACCACCCCAATTGAAGAAGTTTCTTGGACGAGAAGCTCAAGGAAAAACAAAGGCAGTCCAGTTGCCTTTTGAAAAAAGCAGCTTTGGGACTTTCTCCAGTGAATTCCCCTGCATGGCCAAAATAAGTGAGATGAAGTTTTGTGATTTGTCCCTCCAGTGACATATCTGGTGTTATGAGCTCCTGTATTTGCTTGTTAGTCACCTTTGCTGTCCAAGGAATTACACAGCCGCCTTCTCCAGCACCGCAGCTCAACCCATGGAAAAGCTGCAACCAAACTGGGGCAAACAATTTCACTCTGAAGCCAAGCCTGCAATAATTTAACTCTCAAGCTAGATGTACTGCATTCAATTTGTACCCACCATTGCATCCTCCTAGAGAAATCCACGGGTTTCCATCAAGAATTAGAGTAGTTATATTCTCCGGGATTTATGTACCAGTTAGAGGAGTGCAGCTAGTGCTGCTTGCCAACTGAACAAGACTAACAAGAGTCTTTCTCTAGATAATCCTACTCCCCAGAAATTCACGAAGGAATAGAATAGAATAGAATAGAATAGAATAGAATAGAATAGAATAGAATAGAATAGAATAGAATAGAATAGAATAGAATATAGAATAGAATAGAATAGAATAGAATATAGAATAGAATAGAATAGAGTAGAATAGAATAGAATAGAATAGAATAGAATAGAATAGAATAATAGAATAGAATAGAATAGAATAGAATAGAATAGAATAGAATAGAATAGAATAGAATAGAATAGAATAGAATAGAATAGAATAGAATAGAATAGAATAGAATTAAATAATGGAATGGAATGGAATGGAATGGAATGGAATGGAATGGAATAGAATAGAATAGAATAGAATAGAATAGAATAGAATAGAATAGAATAGAATAGAATAGAATAGAATAGAATAGAATAGAAATGAAATAATGGAACAGAATAGAATAGAATAGAATAGAATAGAATAGAATAGAATAGAATAGAATAGAATAGAATAGGATAGGATAGGATAGGATAGGATAGGATAGGTTTATTTGGCCACACAAGGAATTTGTCACCGTTGCGCAAGTTCTCAGTGTACACACAAACACAAAGTGATAAATCATAAGATACCGATAGGAGAAGGAAATAGGAAAGATGAGAAGGATAATAGCAATACAGCCCTATTACATGGGTAAATATCCTTAGGCATAAGACAGAACTGTGGAAATTAGATGTTTAGCAGAGTGATGGTATGGGCGGGGGTGGTGGAAACCATCTTTCTTTCTGGTTGTTTTGGCATGCAATGCCCTGTAGCACCTTCCCCAGAGAAGGAGTTGAAATAGTTTATGTCCAGGATGTGAGGGGTGTGTAGATATTTTCTCAGCCCTCTTTCTGACCCGTGCAGTGTACAGCTCCTCATTGGAAGGCAGGCTGGTTGCAATGGTTTGTCTCATTGTAGCTTTTGCTATTCTTTGCTGCCTTTTTTCTTCCATCTGAGGTTGTGTGACATGATAGCAGTGTTCCAATATTTGAGGGGCTGCCACAAATGAAGACGGGGTCAACCTATTCTCCAAAGCGCCAGAAGGCAGGACAAGAAGCAACGGATGGAAACTGACCAAGGAGAGAAGCAACCTAGAACTAAGGAGGAATTTCCTGACAGTGAGAACAATCAATCAGTGGAACGACTCGCCTTCAGAAGCTGTGAATGCTCCAACACTGGAAGTTTTTAAGAAGAGATTGGACAACTATTTGTTTGAAATGGTATAGGGTTTCCTGCCTGAGCAGGGGGCTGGACTAGAAGAGTTGGTCTCTTCCAACTCTGTTATATCTGTTCCTGCCTGATGATCTCTGCTTGGGATTTCACCTAGCAGAAACATCCTGGATGTGGCAAACCACTTAAACAAGAGTCTGCCTTTGAGGACACTCTGCAATTTGCAGGGCGCAGCTTGTGCATTAAAGAAAAAGCGAGACCTGGGCCACACAGGCAAGAAAAGCAAAGGAGAACTCAAGCTTGAAGTGTTTTTCTCAAAAAACCAGGGAAGCAAGGAGTGCATTGTGCACCGTTCTGGTCCATTTCCCTTTCAAGAATCCTGTTAAAGAAACCCTTAAGAAAAGGAGATGAAAGCAACAACAATTGTTAAGGTTTCAAAGGGGGGGAAAAAGAAAGCAGCAATTCCTTCAGATGCTTATCCACCCCAAATGATGCTCAGATTTTTATTGCCTTCAGTTTACCAGACACCAGGTGTGCCCTCCCCATCTTTCCCAGTGTGACTGGGGGAGTAATTGAGGAAGGAGGGGTGGTTTCTTAGCAGACAAAGTAATTGACGTTTACCTTAATCGGTTATTTTTCTGTTCAGACTGACAGGGTCCTGCAATTATTTTTATTAGAGTCACTCGCCTGCATTCAAACCAAAGAACTGTTTAACTTCTCCCCAGCATTTAGCTTGCTCTTTGTGTTTCTGTTTACTGTCATAAGATGCACACACGCCTGGCGTGTGCAAGCAGGAGCGTGCACGGCAGATCTGTGAGGCGTTTTGTTAATCCTTTCTGTTTTTTAAAACCAATCGGGCGTCTTCTATTGTCCCCTTCCCTCTTCTTTTTAAAGAAATGCAATTATTTATTGTAAATGCTCATATCGTGCTTCATCTCCAGAGAGTCACAATTTAAAAACCGCCCAAGTAAAACAATAATCACGGAAGGAATGGCCCAGAATAAAAGTTGAGAAGACTCGGATGCCAATAACACATTCTAACTCTCTTTAATGAGCTTAGCTGCCAGACAAACACATCCGGAACCTTCTGGCCTCTTTCTGGTGTCGTTTGCTTTCCAGAGATGGCGTTTACCGTGCAATCTCTCCGCTTCATCTTCTCTCTTAGGGGGAATCCGCTTCCATTTGCAAACCTGCTCTATTTCCGCAGTATTATTCTTATTATTATTTTTAATGGGAATGGAAGATGGAACAGCTGCACGTTGAGCTAAGATTGGTGCCTCCCCAAAGCATGCACCAGGGAGCACCAGTATACAGAATGCAACCCCCACTGTAAAAGTTCAACTTTGAAATGTGCCATCACAGGTAGTCCTTGACTTACGACCACAAGTGAAACATTTGTGAAGTGAGTTTTGCCCATTTTGTGATCTGTCTCGCCACAGTCGTTAAGCAAGTCACTGCAGTGGTTAAGTTAGTAACATGGCTGTTAAGGGAATCGGGCTTCCCCACTGACTTTGCTTATCAGATGGTCACAAAGGGGGATCACGTGACACACACACACCCCGGGACGCTGCAATCGTCATAAATATGAGTCAGTTGCCAAGTGTCTGAATGTTGATCTCGTGACTGTGGGGACGCTGCAATAGTCATAAGTGTGAAAAAATGGTCCTAAGTCACTTTTTTTCAGTTCTGTTGTAACTTTGAACAGTCACTACAGGAACTGTTGTAAGTCGAGGACTACCTGTATTTCAAGCTGGACCCTTTGATGCATCTGTCCAGGAGTCAGTTTTGTGCCTCACTCGGAGTTTCTCAACCGTGGCAACTTGACGAGGTCTGGACTTCAATTCCCAGAATTCTGCTGGCTGGGGGATTCTGGGAGTTGAAGTCCAGACCTCTTCAGGTTGCCACTGTTGAGAAACAATGTCTAGCTCCTGGACAGAGGGTAAAGTGCAATGGGGAGTCCTTGACTTACAATCATTCATTTAGCGACTGTTTGAAGTTACCGTAGCACAGGAAAAAGGCAGATTCAAAATCCAGGCTCTTGGCAACCAAGGTGTGTTTATGACAGCTGCAGCATCCGAGGGTCACACAATCACGATGTGCAACCTTCCCAGCTGGCTTTGACAAGCAAAGTCAATTGGGGAAGTCAGATTCACTTACTGACCACATGATTCACTGAGCAACTACAGTGATCCCCTTAACATCTGTGGCAAATAAGGAATGGTTGCCATATAAGGAACGGTTGCTGGAATTGGGTATGTCTCGTTTAATGAAGGGAAGGACGAGGGGGGACAGGATAGCAGTGTTCCAATATCTCAGGGGCTGCCACAAAGAAGAGGGAGTGAAGCTATTCTCCAAAGCGCCGGAAGGCAGGACAAGAAGCAACGGATGGAAACTAACCAAGGAGAGAAGCAACTTAGAACTAAGGAGAAACTTCCTGACAGTCAGAACAATTAACCAGTGGAACAACCTGCCTCCAGAAGCGGTGAATGCTCCAACACTGGAAGTTTTTAAGAAGAGACTGGACAGCCATTTGTCTGAAATGGTATAGGGTTTCCTGCCTGAGCAGGGGGTTGGACTAGATGACCTCCAACGTCCCTTCCATCATCATCATCATCATCATCATTACTATTAT